>JAUMJL010001058.1:0-353387 GCA_033558185.1 Dromococcyx pavoninus
ATTGGAGCTCTCGCCTCAACAAGCGTTCCTCTGAGTGGCTGCCCTCGCGAAGCCCTGCACTCGCCCAGAGCGCATTGGCGGCGCCGGGCGCCCAATGAGAAGGGAAGGCGCCAAATTCATAAAGCGCTGAGGCGGTTGACGTGGGGCGGTGCGTACAGAGAAAAGGCGGAGGAAGGAAGGGGGCGCGCGCATGGGGGAGGCTGCTGCACGGGGGGGGGGGGGGGGGGGGGGGGGGGGAGGCGCGTGAGGTGAGGGTAGGCTGCGTGTGAGGTGGGGGGGCCTTCCTGGGGGCGGTGTATGAAGAGGGTGCAGCTGCACGTGTGTGAGGTGAAGGTTGGAGAGGTGGGGGGCACTCTGGGATGTGTAAAGCCTGCCATGAGACCCTGTTGAGGGGACCCTGGGAACGCACTGGTGGTTAAAGAGTCAAAGCAGCCCGGGAGGGAAAGCACCGGGAACACGGAGAGAAAGCAGGGGGAAGGTGGGCGGTTGTGTGTGAACACCTTGCCTGCCGGGAACACCTTCCCAGCCGTGCTACTGGCTGGGAGCAGCCTGGCATCCATGCAGGTACCCGACTCGGCAACTTCTGCTGTCACCCATCTCACCCTGCCTTTGCTGCTGCGTTACTTCACTTCTTGCCACTGTTAACCTCAGGCAGACTCTAACCCTGTACTCCAATGGCTTTCTACCAGGCAGGCAGCTATTCCGTGGTGCCAGACGCTGCTACACAGATAATGCTCTGTATCTGAGGAAATGGCAATGACAGCCTGCAGGGCCTTAGATCAGTGTTAACCTGCGGCTTTTATCCGTGTCTCTCTAATACAAGGACACAGCGATCCTTGCTCTGGTGGCCTTCCCAATGTGTCCTATTCCACAAAGGAAGGCAGATGATAAAGATGTTTGGAAATAGAAGTCCTTTGGTGGGAACATTGCCAATAGCTGCGAGAGAGGAGGGACTCTACAGCAGAAATGATCCTCCCCAAGCAGGGCGGATGGGCGCAGAGTGTGTTGTGTAACCTAGTATCACTATGTGCCGATATTCTTGAGGCAAAGCATTGAAGGGGAAAGGTGGCATGAGTTATTTTATTCTCAGAGCGATCCAAGTTTTGGGTATGGTCTATAATGTGTCAGTTGACATCCATGGAATAAAGACTGGAGAAGGTTCTGGTTTACTTGCCCTGCTGTACAGAATCCACAGAAATTGAAGTTCCCACTTTCTCTCTTGGGAAACAGCAACACGCTTGTCAGAAGTATAGAGATTTCGTCTTTCCCACTTCCCCTAAGTGCTGTGAGTAAACATTTGGGTTATGTACTTCCCCTCTGACAGGTATTCCCAGCGACGATTATGTCCAAGGAGCAGTGAATCTCTTCTGTCAGCAGAATTGGACAAAAGCCTCTGTGCACAAAAATCAGATGGTTACAGTTCAAGTCTGGCCCTGGCAGACTAGTTGTTACATTCTGACAGCCGTCCCAAGGGCTTGAGCAAGATCAGCAACTGGAAAAAAAAAACAATGGGCAGGTATGGCTCCTTCCTTTGCTTTTGTAAGCCTGGTCAGACATCGTAAAACAAACGCACAAGTTGGTACCGGATTGAAAATGCAATCACGCTGCCCAGGACCTAGGTAAAGATCAAACAAAACAAACATGAGAGTCATTAGAGGGTTAAATAGCATACAGGCTGGCAGATTCCTCCTTTCCAGATGGATCTGCTATGCCTTCCAGAATGCCTCCGCTCACTACATAAGATCTAGGCTGATATTTTTTTAAGTATAGAAAGATGAAAGGCAGAAGTCTAGCCGAAGTCCTCACTTCTTTCTTTGAGAAGCACGGCTATCTGCAAAGGATTTGTGTGGGACCCTATGCAGAGTCACAGTGGATGAGGTAAATGGCATGGAATAACCCTTTCTTAAGGAGCCTAGTATAATGGAAACCCTATAATTTGTAATGGAAAAACGCCTCCTGTCAGAACTGCAATTCAGCATCCTGACAAGGTGGTGCTGCCAAGACGCCTCTGCTGCGACTGGGCTCAAGATCACATAGTACGTACTTCCCATCCTCGACACAGTCTGCCTAAGCCCTGCTCGGTCTCCAGGTTGGTTTCCTCAAAGTCCCTCCCCCTGAATGGGGAATTTGGCTAAGCGTGTCTTCTCTCTCCCAACAAAAAAACCCTATCTTTGATCTGAGAATGAAAAAAAAGAACTTCATTGTGGGCAACCAAGCAATGCAGCTTTCCCAGAAGCAGAGTTTCTACTTCTTTATGCATGCAAGTCCCTGTGCTGAACAGAGGCAGGGGCTGAGGCGCACTATGCTTGTACTCTAAGCTGCTTTAAAACGCTCCCACACCCTGCTCAGATTCCAGATACCGCTAAGATGTGTGCCACGCTCATGCAAGTCCATTGGTCAGAGCTAACTCTGGGACTGTATTTAGCGTGACTAAAAAATAGGAGCACAGAAAAAGCCTGTATTGGGTCCGAGTGACAAGGCACTTTGCTTTCCTCATGGTTTTTCCCAATGGTTTTCCTCATGGAATTTTCCCAAGCTAACCTGGGGACTTTATTAGCTCCCAATGAACGGGGTGGGGTGTCAGAAAGAACCCATTTCTTCCCTGAGCTGTATAAACCTCCGATTCTCCAAGTTCCCCAGCTCAACTGCAGCTTGTGTGAAAAGTGCGATGCTTTACTTCCTTTGCCCTTGGAACTCTTGAGACCGATTTAGCTCTGTTTCTATTGCAGACCCCTGAAAGAGCCATTGTCTAACCTGAATGAGTAGCAACAGGAGAGTGAGGTTTCGTTCGTGGGTGGGTCCAATCAGCTTGATAACAAAGTTAATAAGTGTCATATTATTACACTCAGTGTATTCACCATCTTCATCTGTTCCACTCCTCACATCTACTATGTGCAAGATCTTGACTGCCTGGGGAAAGAAACATCGCACGCTATTTCACCAGGTGTCTGGTGCTCTCAGCTGGCTTTGATCAAGATCCTTTTTAATGCACCATGGCTGTGGTCTGGCTCATGCTCTCACTACAACAGGAGAGGCTTGTGATGGTGCTGGGACTGTGCTATGAGTAGTTCTCCCAAAAGGCTGATTATTTACACAACCAAGTGACTGCGAGGGATGGCAACAGACTGAGCAGAATATTTTCGTCTGGATCTGAGCCAGGAAATCACTGGTGAACACAGAAGTCCTGCACTCCCTCCCATCCTGTTCCTCTCGCATTTGATCACCACCTCAAAATGCATTTTGAATGTTTTCTGGATATTACCTTCAGAACGTTTGTTCCCAGGGCAGAGAGGCTCTTAGTTTTGAATTTGGAGTAGCTCATCTCCAACTTCCCTGTATTAGGATTGAGCCTAAAAGAAATATTATGGTTTTAGTCTGGATAGAGCAAGGAGATAGCGATCCCTGCCGTAAATGGCCTTAGAGCCATAGGCGAGAAAGAAATCCAGTGGTGGAAAAAGCAGGAATAATCCAATACACTTAGCAAAAGCTGCTGCTATCTAGGAGGAGACTCCTCACCACACCACCAGTCACAGAATTAATTAGGTTGCAAAAAAAATTATCTGGCATCTGCAGAGACGTGGGACGGACTGCTTGCTACTATGAGATCTTAGCAGATACGACAGCAACAGCATTGAACGCAGCCTGTGCCCATTTCTCTTGTGTTGCAGCTGAGAATAATCGTATTCCAGGATGGCTAAAAATCACTCTTCTGTATCTGGGGGATGTGTGGTCAGAACAGTTAATTTCTTTGCGAAATCTCCACTGTGTGACTTGGCCACAGTCAGCAGAGCGAACCAGCTGACTTTATAAAACTGACTTTGGTGGCTTTTAAAAAGAGCACCCATTACCACCTGGTGCTGAAGTTAAGAGGTACAATCTGTGGTACTGTTATACATTACCTCGGCAGCCGGTGACGGGGACAAGGAATGATGTGGAAGAGTTGAGGTAAGGAGTAGAGGAAGTTGAGCACTTGTGGGATGAAAAAAAG
This sequence comes from Dromococcyx pavoninus, assembly GCA_033558185.1. Classification (NCBI taxonomy): domain Eukaryota; kingdom Metazoa; phylum Chordata; class Aves; order Cuculiformes; family Neomorphidae; genus Dromococcyx; species Dromococcyx pavoninus. Next base: position 3,989 of record JAUMJL010001058.1, read on the forward strand.
CAGCATGGTTTTGCTGAAGTGCCCCAAGATCCCCACCACGGCGAAGGTCATGCCGGCAAAGTAGCAGAAGGTGTCCCCAACAAACACTCGTGACGGGTACCTGCAAACCACAGGGCAGAAAAGCAAAAGTCTGTCACCACTGCTGTTGCCACGAAAATACAGTTATGACTGCTGAGTGTATTCCCACATGGCAGGTGAGGGATCAGGAGGGGAATGGCAGCAGATTAACACAGTAAAAACAACAACTGCAGATATTTATGTCAAGAACTGCGGGACTGAGACCCACAGCCTTATTCATAGGGAACACAGTATGAAAACACAGCTCATGAGATACACGAGGGAGGGTAGTCTGTGCGATTTGGTCAGCCGGCGCAAACAGAATTGTTCTAACAAAAACTACCAGTGCATTGAAGCCTTAGCTCTGGCAGAGAGCCTGCCTATGTTCCAGCATCCCACCTTCACATCCTTAGGGGCTTTTGTTTGGAAAGTGAGATAGTAAAGGGAAAGGACACTTCCAAAAAAACTCTGCATGCCCATCCTCTTACCAGTTATGGTAAAGCAGCCCCAGTGTGGTAAAAAAAAAGGGAATCATGAAGTAGAGGGAAAAAACATGATCATCCCGGTAATCCCCTACAGAAAACAGAAAAAAATGTGATTGTGTTAAGGCAAGAAATGTGTTTGTCGGTCGATTTTCAATAACACCAGATATCAGACTCTTGGATGCCATCTCCTTCGGCTCTTTGCAGCTGCAAACACCTGTATTAGCTTCCTTACCATTCAGTTCTACGATGTTGAAGATGATAATGGAAGCCGCTATCACCAGAGACTGCCCTGCTTCAATTCCATTAATGCCAGCGAGAATGTTGATGGCGTTGGTGCAGAACACTGCCAGCATGCCCATGTACACATAGTAGAGGATACCTGCAGATCAGAGCCAGCCACGTGCTTTCAGTGAAGCAGACCCCAGGCCACTTCTGCAAAGCCCACGGTCCCTGCTTTGTATAACACTCCTCTGTGAGTATGAGTAGCAGCAGCTTCCTAATAAATCCTTTCTCACCTGTGAAGCAGCTGACACTCACCCAGGTCCAGGTGCATGCCCAGCAGCGCGCGGAAGGGCTTTGGCACCACGATGGTTGTGTTCCCGAAGTTGGTGAAGTAGACCATGAGTAGCGGGAGGGAAGCCATGGTGGGGAGAAGGAGCTTGTGGCGCCAGCGCAGGTCCAAAACATCATCTGCGAAGCCCAGGAAGATCATGCAGCAGATGGCAAGAAGCGAGCCGATGAACTCCACGAACTGTAGGAGGGACAGTGGGAGAGGGGGAGAGAGCGGAAGACAGCGGGCAAGGGGGACACGGGAGGAGGCAGCGAATGAGAGCAGGAGGCAGCGGGGGCCTGGACACCGCGGCCGCAGCCGGCCTTGCCCACCGCGCTTCCGCCGACCTCACCTCGTCGTGCGGGAAGACCGCGCACTGCTCCTCCACGAAGCACCTCAGGAAGGGCACGGGAATGAAGCAGAAGAGGGTGATGAGGAATACGGCCCCGCTGATCACGCCCTGCGCCTCGGGGCTGGAAGGGAGCGGTGTCAGTGCCTTGGCCCGGCCCGGCCGCGGGGCGCGGGCAGCGCTACTCACACGGGGCGCCGCGAGGCCTTGTTCAGGTCCTCGCCGAAGAGCCGCGCGGCCAGGAACCGCTCCTCGCAGGCCGGGATCAGCGTGAGCGTGGCCGCGAACCCCAGCAGCGACCCGCCCAGGCTGACAAGCAGCGGCGCGGCGGGCCAGGCCGCCATAGCCCCAGCTGCGCTGCTCCCGCCTGGGTCTGCGCGTTCCCAGTCGGGCGCGGGCGCGCGCGCACCGGATGCGGCGGCCCCTCCCGGCGGCGGCGGCGCCATATTTGGCCCTGGCGGGGGGTTCCGCCAGTGGGACCCGAGCGGTAGCGCTGTGCCAGCGGCAGCTGGCTCTGTCCTTCCGCGGCGGCGGCTAGGCCGGTCACGCCGGCCATGCCCGGCGGGTGGCCGTGAGCGCAGCGCCATGGGCGCGGACCCTGGCTGGGCCGCGCTGGTGCTGCTGTTCGCCGCGTCGTTGCTCACCGTGGCGGCCTGGCTGCTGCAGTACTGGCGGGCGGCGGCGCGGCGGCGCGGGGCGGCGGCGCATGAGGCCGGGGCGCGGGCGCTGCTGGCTGCGCTGCTCGCCCTGCGGGCACTGCGGGAGCCGTGGCAGCGCGCCTGGGTGCGGGCGCTCAACGGCGAGGCGCGGCGGCACGGGGTACGGCGGGGCAGGGGCGTGGGGGAGTGGGGCCGCGGGGAGCGGCCGTCCCCGGGGGAAGCGATCGCGCGTGACTCCCGCTGTCTACGCCCCTCGGGAGCTGCAGCCCGGAGCCTTCTCACCGTCCCGGGCTCTTTTCCTGCCTGATGGACGGGAACGGGACCGTTTTGGTTAAGTGGCACAGGGATGCCAAGAGCTAAAACAGGTTAGCGAGGAGCTCACGTGTTTGGAAAAATGGGACTTGAAGTCTGGAAGGGTGTGATGTGAGCTTGTGTTCCAGTTCCCAACAAGACTGCAAAAGACTTTCCCCTTTCAGCAAAGTGAGTTAAATCGTGGAGTAGAGACAAGACAGGAAAGCCGATCCCTTGAAAAATCGGGTAATGGCTGAAGGTGGGGAGGAATGTGGCATTATTACACATAACACCCCCAGCTCTGTGCCCAACGTTGTTAGTTACACCGACTAATAGGCTTCATAAAGTCCAGTCTCGGAGGTGATGCCATGGCTTTGGTACCTTTGTGCAACAGTTTTCCAGCGCGCTTTCTGTAGCTTTTCATTGCTGCGTATTTCTTTTTGCTTCACTGTAATCCTGGATAAGAACTTGCTGGGGTAGGATGAAGAAATTTTATTTTTGAAGACAGCACCTTAGGAACAGATGCTTGGTTTGGTGATGCGCTGTTTGCACAGTATCAGGCTTTTCTCGAGGGGGAGGTCCTTTCCAGTTACCAGGCCTGTCAGTGGCAGCCGGTCTTCTGCAGGCTGCGCGAAGGAGAGCTAAACTTCATCAACAGGTGAGGGGCAGCGCAGCTTTGGTTTTTTTTTTTCCTACTTGATGTCTGGCACCTTAAGAAGTGTTAGTAAGGCTTGGGAAGCAGTCATACTTGGAAGTAACTGGGTAAGATGGAATAAATCTGAATTGTGTTGGTCCAGCCTGATATTCTGGAGGTTTTCTGATCCTGAATTGTAGCAGAGCAGCAGCCTTTTTAAAAGGATTTATTCAAATGATCTCCTTCCTAGTGCAGAGTGAGGGCTGTGGTTATTTTCAGATAATGGTTGCCTCCTGGCATTAGGAAGCACAAAATGGCCAGAATGGATTATTTGTGCACCATGAGCCACCTTTGTGCTTCTTTTCCAGGCTTGGACTGTGAATACTTTTGTTTCAGTGGTATCAAGCATCCTAGGGCAGGGAATATTTTACAATATTGTCCACTTTTTGAAAGTATCTAGGAGGTCACGTGAGACCAGAAACCTCTGTGTAGCCTATGTGCACCTTCTGAAGCCCACGGAGCAGGAGACTTGTTCTGGGCTGTGTGCCAGTTGTTTTAGTTTTGTAATGAAGCTGTGTAACAGTCAATCCTACCATCTGCTGAGATCTTGAAGGAGAAGTTGCATCTCCTTTTTTTGTGGAGCATTGTAATTCCTGGGCAAACCTTGTTTTAGAGTTGATGGCAGTTCTGTTGTTGGTAATGCACTAGCCTTGTCACAAAGAGCATTGTCTTGTGGCCCCCTCCACCCAGTCCCTGTCTCCTATACAATTATCCTTGCAGGCTGTCTAGAGAGGGGACCTAAGGCCTGATAACCCTCATCCCAGTTGCCAGCGTCTCCTTCCCCGCTCGTAGTCTGGCTTCACCTCTGCTCTCCTTTCGAGTTTCCAGGGGAGTTGGGGGTAGATTTATGTGTCAAAGTGAGAAATCTCACTTTCTTCTGACTAGACTTATTCTTAGCTCCTTTTGCTGTTACTTTTTTATTTTTTCATTTTAGCTGTATTGACTGGCAAAAAGCCATAGGGGAATGCAGCTTTGCAAAACTGGGTTTGATAGTAGAATTACTGTAGAGAAGAGGATGGTTGTGAGTATATCAGGTTCTTGGTGTTAATGCAGAATGGCAGAGGGTCTCGACCCTTTGATTTATAAGCCCTCTTCCACAGATTTGTTGGTGTGGCTGGGGAAGAGCCATAGATTCCCAACTGATTGCGTGTTAAGGAGCCCATGTTTGCTATATTCTGGGTGTGCTGGCTCATTTGCCCTTGTGCGTAGTCTCAAAAAAAGGGAAAGGAAAATGCCAAAACTGGGGCAGAATTCTCATTTTTGTCATAAAAGGATTATAGAGGGAGGCTAGCATTTCAGAGTCCTAGTCCTGGAGAAACGTTGCCCAGTCGCTTCCCTCTTGATAGTCAGTGGTGGTGACATGTCTGCTTGACTTTTCAGCTTGGTCGATTTTAAAACAGTATGTCTTAATCTCATTCATGTCTAGATTTGTCCACACGTCCTTATGTTTCCAAATCATGGTGAATATGAGAATGTACTGCATATGGTAGGAGCTTTATAGAATGCATTTGTGGTCAGAGCACACCAGCAGCTGAATTTGAGTGACCTGAGGGAGCTAGCAGTGGGCAGATGAGGGTTGATCCGCATCCTAGGTGTCTCATTCTCATCCCCGGTATGAGAGAGAGCAGCTTCAGTCACAAAGTGTCACTTTGTCCGTAGATCTTTCAATGTTAGCAGCTGGTATTTCATATTTCCTGTTTGGATTACAAGTTAATTCCCTTAAAAAATGGGACAAAGACTTGAAAGGAATTGACTTGTCTCTGAAGCACCTGCAGCCCTCCTTGTTTTACTTTTCCTCAATGTTTTCGCCCTGCCTTGGAGTATGTGTAGATTCACAGTACCTTGTGCATGCAGTTCATTCTGTGTGGGCAGAATACTGAGATCTTTTGCAGTTGGCCAGTGGCTCCTGGTTCTGTGAGACAGTGATGAGTTGGAAGTATCAGGGGAACAGATTGCTGCTGCTGCTTATATCCTTGAGTTGCTGTGCAGAGGTTCTTATTGCGGAGAGAAAGGACTGATCTGATATTCTGGACTTCCCTGGGTGAGTGGACACACCTCCACTTAGCTTTAACCTGTTGCCTGGATCTGTCTGCTGCATAGAGGTGGTGGCTAACAGTCTTGTTCGCTTGAGAAAAAGAGAGCAGTTTCCTGCCTCCTGTCACCCTGGCCCGAAAAGACAAGCAACTTGGTGAACAATCATGTCCTTGTGCTTGGATTGCCTGTTCACTCTGCTCCTTTTCCCCATTGCGAGCAGAGGGAATCATTGAAGGATAGATTTTCTGCTCTCAACTCTGTGGTCTTGTATTTCTTGAGAAGTGTTCTCTGTGGACAACCAGTCCTGTGTTATGGGGAAATCCTCAAGGGAAAAAGAGGGATGCTTCTGCAGTGGAGAATGTAATCTAATATACAATTTACCGTTCTGATTTGGGCTTGCCTGTCTGAAGTTAAGGTAGTGTTTGTGAGTATAAGCCTTGACTGGAAACCTTGTTTCCTTTCTCTGTATGGACTAGCCAACGTGGGTAGAGTTGCAGTGCGCAACGATTCTGCGTACAGATTCATGGAAATGGACTGGAGTGTCTCTGGGACCCCACATCAGAATCAGTCATCCTCTTTGAAACTGTCTGGGATACCTTGAACACTGGGACCTAATTGAGTTCTCTATTTTTATAGAGTTCCGTGCAGATTACGTTTGATGAGGGTTCTCAGTTACCACCAGCCGCAAATATAAGTCGTGTGACATGCAAGGGACAGTCAGATCACAGCATGGTAAGACTTCAGTGTTCTGAACTGTATGGTATGGGGTTTCTCCATTAACTGACGGCATGTTCTATGGAGATTGCTGAGGCCTGTGTGGTGGGGATGGTGGAAATGAGGTAGTTTGGGGCGAGGTCTGTTGTTGGATTTGAAGGCCTGTCAATGGTCTCGTGAGATCGTGGCTTGGCGGCTGTGTGTCAGTGAACTCTGGGAGAGCCCTGGGTGCAGATGTTTTGGTGGGTCTGTGGCATATGGATGCTGAGCCCGAATATTGGGGTCCTAGAGTGGAGAGGAGAAGAGAGCTCCTGTTGCTGGTACATTTTTACCGCATCATGTACAGAGTCTGGACCGGCAGGTCTGCAGCACAGAACTAGGCCTGTGAGTGGGCCTGTTGTTTCCTGCCGCGATGGGTCAGCCTTCCCTGTTGTTTTAAGAGGTTTTGCCGTTGCACGGCTGCCTCTTGCCAAGGACTTAAACTCCTTCCTTTTTTCTCTAGGTGCTATCATGCTGTCTGTCAGCTGAGGCTGTGAAATTCCCCGTCTCTGTTACGCAGCAGTCCCCAGCTGCTGTTTCTGTGGACACCTATCACGTCACCTTGGCTGTGCTGCAGGCCCAGGTAACAGTTGTAAAAAGTTGGCATTGAACTTGTTCTGTTACCTGGCCCCATGCCAGTAAAGGAAGGATAACCTAATTTAGTGCAAATAAAGACTTCGGCACACTGTCACTAACGCTTGACAGGGTGGCAAATATTCCCAATTGGTGTGCTGAGTTGTGTTTTTTGTCTTGTTCTGCAGATCTTGGCTGTGTGACATAGCTGTAACAAAATCTGGAGAGATTTGAAACATGGCAGTGTTCTACACTGTGCTTTTAAGCAGATGTTTGAGAAGTGAAAAGCCCTGAGAGGTTGATTTCCCCCACAGTGCGATGGATAGAGAAAGACGTCCTGTGCACATGTATAATTATGGTGTTTTCCTGGTTGTTGGTGGGAAAAAGAAATACACGATTTGCTTCTCAGTGTTCCATTAATACGTTCACAAGAGCGCAATACAGATTTTTGATCTGTGTTGAATATTGGAGATGCTTTTCCCAGAAGCTCTGTAAGATTGCAGTGGGCAGTAACTTCACAGTCACTTATTGGCTGGATTTGGATCACTGGAATGTGAATTTGTTCCCATCATGAAGACGACAATGCTGGAGACGTTATGTTACTTGGAGATCGTGCATTCACTTGTGCTATGGGGAGACATGAGAGGAGAAGGCAGTCCCATGCTGTTGCAGGATTTGCAGTTGGAAGGTTGAGCCCCTTTGCTCTCAGAAGCTTTACTAAAACCTTCAACCTGTATTTGTCAGCTCATCCCAGTTTGATTTTGGTCCTCTGTTCTGCAGTCGTTTCAAAGCTCCTCTCTTTCCTCGATGTTTAGCACACCTGCTGCCAATCTAGTCAAGGGCAGTGACTGTGATTGCTGTTTACTATCAGAGTCCCTGGGAACCAGGTGGCCTTCGTCATGGCTCTTCAAAGTGCTCCTCTGCTTGCTGGCATTTCCTAGGTCTTCTTGTCTGTGCCTCTTGACGTTTTGGGTTGATTGATCTTGTAGAGAATTGTGTGGTGTTGCAATTTAAGTTTGGCTGCTGTGTTGTGAAACACCGGTCAGGTTACTGTGTTCCTGTCGGTCAGAATACTGCAAGTCCTCTATTCCCAAATGTGCCTTGCCTCTTTTATGAGTGTCTTCTTGGTTAGTTTCCTGGCTGCCGTGTCTGTCACCTTCAGCTAACACTGTCTGTTTGTAGTAGATAAATGTCAGTCTGTTAGTTACTTTAGAAATGTTTTATATTTAGTTCTCCTGTTTTTATGGAAGATACTGGGTCAGGAGCTCCAACTGTTTTTACAGGCGATACCGGGTCAGGGGCACCTGCTGTAGCCCTGCTACACGGGTTATTCCAGCTGCTGAATATGATGTGGGGTAAAAAGTGCCTTACGAAAACAGACACTATTCCTGACTATGGATGTTTGTTCTGGACTAGCTGGAGATCCACTTGGAGGAGATACAGAATGAGGGTCTCCTGGTGTCGTGGATGTTCAAGGACAGACCAGACTTGAACCTTTCGGTTCTTCCGAAACTTCAGCTTTGTGAGGTAAGTGGCAAAGAGTGGGAGGCTGGACTTGAGCGGACAAAGGGCAGGAGGGGCAGAAACAGCATTGAGCCAGGTGGAAGGATGCTGCGAAGGGGAGATGTTGGCAACTCGCTGTCTTGGCCCTTTAGGGATTCTTCCGCCCTGGAATTGATACTAGCTCAGCTCTGTCAACACAGCGCATCCTCAAGAGGGAGGAAGCAGTACAGACGTCTGTTGTCAGAGTTTGGTGTAACAGCCAAGTGGGATTCTGTGCATCAAAAAAGACTTACTGTTTATGTAGGTCCTCCTGCTGTTGTCAGATGTAGAGCAGCAAAATCAGCTGGGTTGGTTTGGGATTTTTTTTTTGTGGGGTGTTTTTGTTTGTTTGTTTGGGATTTTTTTTGGAGGTTAGTGTGTAGAACCTGTGGGTTTTAGAGGTTTAATGAGCTGAATGCAGACATGCTAGTGCTGTTGTAATACAAATAGGTTGGTTGATTTGTTTTATTGACACCCTCGTTGCTTTATCAGTACTATATGATTATAGTAGATAGATATATATGTATAGATAAGTTGCTTATCAGTAGATGTAGTAGATGTAGGAATTTGTCCATTCTAACGAAAGTGCGGTAGTACCATCGCATAGGGTGGTGAGGATGAGGCAAACTGTAAAAGCGGTATTGTCAAAATTTGTAACGGGTAAAGTACAGATGTACAGGCTTAGTTTGTCTCATTTAGACAGCTTGTATTTCCCTGCAGCTGTTACGTGGAGGCTTTAAGCACTGAGGAGAGTGAGTGTGGGATATGGGAAGAGTACCTGAGAGGTTATTATCGGGAGAGGGACTGTGAAGTGCCTTACAGGCTGAAGAGGAGGTTGGAACTGTATAAGGAGAAAATGTGTCTGCCTCTTTAGTGACTTTCGTGCATTTCCTCTTGATTTGTGAAGAACGAAGGGAGAGCAAATCTGTCCACCATCAAGGATCTGATCGAGGATACCATTGTCAGCACACAGCCAGCGATGATGGTAAATCTGAAGGCCTGCACTTCTGGAGCTGGTGAGGTAAGCCTCCCTCCTCGTGTCATTCCTGTCCCTCAATCACTGTGCCCCAGTGCATTTCAGAGGGCCGAAGCTTAGACAGGAATCTAAGGGTTGAGACTCATTTCTGGGCAACAGCTGCATCCTGGCTTGTGCCATCGTAGGAGTTGGGATACTATGGCACAGGGAGTAGGGATAACTAGAAACTGCTCTGAAGGGCAGATCTGTACCTCGTTTCTTCAACGCTGAGTGCCGGTGATATTGAGGTGGAGCGAGACTGCCTGAAATGCATCTTCGTTTTGGCATTCTTTCCGATGCTCTGAATGCTAAGGCTCTGTCCGGGGCAGCTTTTACAGGCATGAAATGGACCATGTTTTTTCATCTTCAATTATATGTTTGACAGCCAGCAAGCTTGTTCTTGTCTGTCTCTTCTCCTGTCTGCCTTAAATTTCCCATCTGAAATCACCTGGGGGCCCAATGGAGGTTGGTAGCTTGGGAACCTGCAGCATCTGTTGATGTCTCTGTGGGTATGCCGCTACTGTGGTGTGAGGAGATATTTAGTATATGGAAGGATGAACATCGTGCATCTCGCTGCTGCCTGCTGGTGAGTGAATGATAAAGGCATCGGTCTCGCTTTCATCGTTCCTCAGGTATCCAGCAATAAGTTGACTCGAGAGTCCCCATCCAGAGTAGCAGTGGCTCCTCTGGGTTCTAAGCTGTTGCTTCGGAATCTTCGAGTGCTGAACTTGGGCTGCGAGGGGAAGGGAGGTAAGTGTGAAAACACTGATGATCTGCAAGGGCAAGCGTGCAGGTGGTGAGACTGGAGTGAGTGGGTGTTTTGGGTGGGTTTGAGTGGAACAGAGGTGTGTGCGTCCACTGAGCCGCTACCCTTTGTTGACGAGGACATACACGTGCTCTGTCCCTCTGTTGCAGGAGTTGGGGAGATCTGCTGCTTGGCCGAGCTGGACAACCCCTTGCAGCAGAAGCGGACAAGGCCGGTGACAGCCAGCAGTGCCGGTGCTGAAGCAGAGATGGAGTGGAATGAGGAGCTGTTTCTGTAAGTGTCTGCCCTCCTTCCGGCTGGCACGACGGTTCAGGTTGGCATGGTCTCTAGGTGCCATGACTGCACTGCAGAACTGATGTGGGTGGTGCAGAGGTGAAGTCTGCACCGCAGGGCATTTGTTTGAGCTGCCCATGGGCCGGGATATCCATTCTGGCGATTATTTCCAGATTGCATACATGTTTTCCACTCCCCTGTGTTTTAACTGAATGGGCAGAAGTGCTGACTGCAGGCGGCGTGTGGGAGCATCAGGAGTGGAAGACCTGGAGTGTAAATCAGCTTTCAAGACAGATTCCCTTCTCAACTTCCCCTGGCAGGTGAACACAGCCCTACAGGGGATGTGAACCAGAGAGCATCTCTTCTGTGTAGTGTGCTGACCCTTGTCATGTTCTCCAGCGTACTGCACACACCTGGAGCTTTGGAAAGGGTGAAAAGGCATCTGAGATCTGAGAGAAGGAAGATGGGGAACTGGTTTATTTGCTCCGTGGCCATTTTCCTAGGATTGCCTAATGGCAGCTTGTCTTTTTCTGTTTCAACAGGGAGTTGGGACCTAGGAGTAAAGAGCTGAAGCTACAGGTGCTGGGGAGCAGTGATGGAGGGGGAAGTGAGTATGGGCAGCTGTGAGAGGGATTGTAAGATGGGGAGACAAAAATGCCTAAGGACTTCCTGTCCTTTGAGCCTGTGGTAGTTCTGTGTCAGAATGATGTGTGATGACGTGTGAAAGGGATTTTTTATATCCAACTTTCCGTGAGCCTCTGAGTGAAGTAACTCTGGAGCCTGTTGTTCTTAGCGAAACGCTCTTACTCTGACCATTTTGGTACCCAGGAGGTTCCTGTGACCCACCTGTCTTCACTCTGAAGCGGGGAGAGGGATGCAGGGTTTTGCAGAAAACATTGCAGAAGGCTCTTAACTCTGTGAATTTGTAGTCGACCAGGGACTAACCGCAACCTCTATTTTTGATGGAGGCTGCACAATGGTCACCTCTTTAAGGGAGTAAATTTCTGGATTGGTTACCACCTCCCCACCTCGAACCTGGGAGCTACTGGATGGGGATCTGCTTAGCTGGCCCCCAGGGCTGTTTCCCAAAAGCGGGGGTTGCCTGGGAGAAGCCGGAGGTGCTGAGGTCATGTGGTGTGTTTTGTTTTCCTATTCCTTCCCGCAGGTGTGCTGCTGGCACATGCCACACTTTCGCTTGATTCTTTGGGCCAACAGCCATCTGGGAGACAGGTCTGCTCTCTGGCCCCAGGAGCTGGGCAGTCGCTGGCAGCTGAAGCTGCCATTATATTGGAGGTAAGCTCCCGACCCTAAAAGCTTGGCAAAAGTGCATGCTCTGGAAGTGTTCAGGATGTGAGCCTCTAGCAGGAGGCAGGTGTGATTAGGCCTGGGCTTATCACAAGGGACTGGGAGACTCTTAGGCCACGGAGGGATGTCACCTGGGCCTCGGTGCCTGAGCCTCCCTCCGCTCAGCTGACATAGCAGGGATGGCTCCTTGGTGCTCAGAGCAGTAGCTTTTCTCTCCTCATGCCTGCCTTTCGGACTGGGAGGAGGACAGTCTCTCTGAGCTGTGCTTTACTCCTTGTAGCTGCTGTTCCAGGAGCCTGCTGCATCTTTGAATGCTCAGCATGCCTCGTCTCTGCGAACCAGCATCACTCCCACTAAGAAGGTGGAGATGGACCGGACTATCATGCCTGACGGCACCATCGTGACCACTGTCACCACAATCCAGTCCCGGCCCAAGGCAGACTGCAAACTGGGTGAGGCTGCCCCGCGGCAGGCATTTTCTGTGCGTGACAGCAGCCTCTGCCACGATGTTCCCGAGTCCACTTTCGCAGGCAGCAGCAAAACTGTTTAGCTATTATATGTTGCGGTTGCTGCAGACACTCAGATTGCGTGATGCTTTTGGCTTCTGGGTTGGAATGTGGGAGACTCATGTGTGGCCTTGGTGGAGAGAACTGATGCAGCCCTGTGTTTTGAGGGGAAAGCGAGAGAGGGAGGAGCTTCTCTGACACCCTGGCAAGAGGTCCCAACTCTAACATGTATGCTGCCACGTCACATCTGCATGATGTCTGGCTAAGCATTTTGCAGCTCTTCCTCTGTTTTCTTCACTGCTAAAGAAGCTGTGGGTGCTGAACGTGGAGCCAAAAGCATGTTGACCTTGCTTACTACCAGTTGTTGGTGCTTGCAGTCTGACATCCTGATGTATGTGGTCATGGATATTCCACGAGCGTGAACAGGGTCTCGCAGCAGGAACTACTTCACGTGTCTTTTTCCAATAAGCTTCTTAGTACTTAGCTGCTGCAAAGACTCATGGAGCCAGCCTCTGCAGGCTCTCTGTGCGTGCTGGAGGCTTTCTGGGGGTGTGCACGCAGGGAGCCACAATCCAGTAGTGCCTAAGCTTCATCTCCGCTTACTGATGTCTCTGTCTCTGCCTCTCTTTCACCGTGGAGATTCACCGTCCAGGTCGCCTTCCAAGGTGGAAGTGACTGAGAAGAAGACAATAGTGCTTTTGGAGAGTGGCTGCCCTCATGGTCCCTTGTCCAGCAGTAGCCGTAAGTGCCTGGAAATCCAAGGCTTTTGCCGGTGTGATGGTGTTCCATAGCCTTTCTTGAAGAGTAGCTGTCTGAATGTGGGTCTAAACTCGTCTGCATTTGCAGAAGAGAATGTCAAAGGGTCCAAGTGAAGGTGAGGGCAGCGGGGTGATGGTGAGTGAGAGCAGGTAAAAGAAATCCCACTTTGGCTATCCAGTCCATGACTCTGGGTGTTTCCGTGCTCGACAAAAACATTCCAGGCTATCTGGGCTCAAAGAACTTTGCTCGCCCTGTACTCAGGCCTCTGATTTTCTCCAAGACGGAGCACTGTGGCTGTTACGATGGTTTACAGCCAAGGCTGCCCGAACTCTTGGGAGTCTTTGGAAGTCTGTTGAGTGGGAGTGGTATTTTAATGATATGCCTGATGGAAAAGGAAACATTTACGTTGCCTAAAAGAGCTGCGAGCTACATGGAGCTTCCTTCCTTTGGTTTGTTTGGGCAAGTCCATAATAAATTATGTTCTCTGCCTTCGTCCACATGTAATTGCCTATTACAAGCACTGCTGCTGGCAAGCGACTACTTGCCCGTGCTGCTTGGTGCTACTTCAAGCGTTGATATCTTTCTTGCTTGCAGGGGATAGCCATATGCCCAATGGCTTGGATCCGGTGGCTGAGACGGCGATCAGGCAGCTAACCGAGACAAACAACAAACCTGCCAAGAAGACCCCAACAAAACGTAGCACGCTGATCATCTCGGGAGTTTCCAAGGTCTCTGGTTGAACTGGGATCCATTTCTAGCTTGGGAGGTTGTTTCTAGGGATGCATGTGTGAAACCACCCTGTCCTTCAGGGACCAGTGTGGGAAGGTTCCAGCACAGACGACTTGCTCGGCAGAACGTTTTTGCTGTTGCCTTGCAGCTTATTGCTGCTTCCCAGTGAGTGTTAAAGGTATCTTGCCAGCCTGCAGGCAGCTGCTGGTGGGAGTTCACAAAGGGCAGCCGCAGGAAGGGAGGCTGCTGCCCTAGCTGGTTCCCTTAGCTGGGAACCTTGTAGAGAATTTGAGGCGTTCTCCTTGGACTTAGCTACAGGAGTGAGAGAGGTGCTGCAGAATGCTTTGGAGTAAGCCGTGTTACATGTTTGTTACAGCAAAAGAGCGACGACTGTGCGTTGGTGCTGTCTAACACTGATGATAGGAACTGGAGCATCTGAATGTAGGTGTGGCTGGAAGAAGGGAGATGAATGCCATCCTTCAGACCCTGTCTTCGTGTCTGTCTGACCTTCTAACCCCTCTCCAGGTACCCATCACTCAAGATGAAACGGCACTTTCTCTGGGTTATGCTGCATCCCTGGAGGCCACGGCATGTGGGGATTCTGTGACAGAGCGCACAGCTGACCAGATACACGATTCTGCTGAGTCGTCACAGCTGCTGGAAGCGTCACCCTTGGGACAAAGGGCCAGTCAGGATCTGGATGAGACAACACGATCAGACATCTCAGAGAGACCGTCGGTGGATGATGTTGAGTCTGAAACTGGGTCCACAGGAGCCCTTGAGACCAGAAGCTTGAAAGATCACAAAGGTAAGGATGAACTAATAGATGTTAGCCTGTTGTACTTGAGGGCAAAGTGATGTCTGAGTTCCCCGTCCAGGAGTAGAGGCTGCAGCCAACTTTCGACGTGGCAAAGAGCAGCTTCTGCTGGAGCCTGGAAGACCCTGTCTCTCTCTCGTGCTTCCCACTGGAGAGGTTCCGTACTCCTCTAATTGCAGGTGTCCGATTCCTGTGGCCTTTTCATTTTCCCTGCTCACTTAGATGGCAGCTTGGGTGTTCCCCGGAAGCTGCTTTCATAACCTAGTCTCTGGGACTACAGGTCAGGTTTTTGTCTGTAAAGAATGATTCCTTCTCTGAATTCAGCTGCCTCTGGCACTGAAATAGAGGCCACTCCACAATGTGGATTGTACGGGCCTCGATGTCCTCCCTCTTTCTCTGCTGGCATCAGAGTAGCCAGTGCCTCTGACCTGTTGTACTGGAGGATGTCCACACAAAGTCTGCTTTTAAACAGAGCTGTTCTAGCTTTGTATGGCGTGCAGGTTTTGGGCATGCCTTTTTGCACCTGTTTGGGGTTGATGGCAATTGGCATCTCCATCCTGTTCCACCCACACGAATCATCCAGAGCCGTTGCCCTTATTTGTCTCTAGGTTTGGGCATCCTGGGCATCTGTGGGCAGTGGCTCCAGGGGCTTGATGACCAGCTAACCCAGGCACCCTTGAGATGACCTCTAGTGTGAGAGGCCTTTTGCCTGTTGTGTGTTCCTCCCAGTGTCTCCCTGTGCAGACGTTCTCCTTTCCTGTGAGCTTTCTGTTACAATTCTGCACCCTTGTGCTAAAGGGAGGATGTTATTGTATAAAAGGAAGTTTTCATGTGTGACGGTATGCTTAGTGAAACAGGTTGGTGGTATTGAAGTCTGTCCTTACGGCTGGGAGCTGGGATTCACCGACCTTTCATGTGCTCCTGCCGATTGGGGCGGAAGAGGTCTTTGTCGCCCACTTGGGACCGTTAGAGGTGTGTTCATTGCCCCTGGTACTTGCCAGGGGAGGATGCTATCGTGGTTTCCATCTCCTTCCTTTCTGTCTCTGCAGTAAGCTTTCTTCGGAGTGGTACCAAGCTCATTTTCCGGAGAAGGAGCAAGCAGAAGGAAGCGGGCCTGAGCCAGTCACACGATGACTTGTCCAATGTCACCGCCAACTCTGCCACCAGGAGGAAAACCAGCAGCTTCTCCCGCCGGCTCATCAAGCGCTTCTCCTTCAAGTCTAAATCCAAACCCAAAGCTAGTGACAGCACAACAGTGGGTGAGAACTGAAGAAGAGAGAAGCCCGTTGGAAAGACCATGCAGAGATCCTTTTCTAGTCTCTTGTCTTACCACTCCACAGTATCTGTGCTCTGCAGTCGCGTTCCTTCCAACCCTGGCTGAGGAAAGACACCCCAGTGCTTTACCCCATTTGGGGAGCGAACGTTGCAGACCCGGGGCTTAGGCTGCTCGTCTGCCGTGACTCAGCCCTCTTTGACTGTCGTACCCCACCGTGCTCTCCTAGGAAATACAGGTGGCATGCTAATCCCTGTGAGGGTCCCAGGAGCTGCGAAAGCAACTCTGCCTGCAGAGCTATCTGGCATTGCTGGGTGCGTCCTGGAAAGGGCAGGAGGACCTCTCAAGTAGCAGCTCTCAGAGTTAAAGGCTGAGAAACTACCGGGTTAGCTATGTTGCCGAGAAGTGTGGGCTGTAGCCTCGCTCACCTCTTCTTCCGCCAAGAGCAACTCGGTTGGTGGCCATCTGAAAGCACTTATTGCTTCTGCTTGGTGCTTCTGCTTGTAATCTGACTGAGAGGTGGCGTGGGGTGTTGTGTTCATAGGCTGTGAGCTGTAAAGACAGCAAGCTGTGGTTCTCAAGCTGGCTTTACCGTTGGAATCGGACAATGCTGAGGGGTGACTGCCTCTGGTGCTGTACTGGTGACGGAAGGAGTCTCTAAGAAGGAGGTTTTAACCGCGGGGCGAGTTTTTGTTGAAGCCCAGGACCTTGGATGAGTGCCTGGTTGATGCTGTCAGTGCTGACACCCCATGAGACAGTCCCCCTACTGCATGACTGTTCTTCGGCAGGGAAAGGACTGTGGTGCACATGTGCACCAGCCTTTGTATGAGCGGAACCTTTTCACTTGGGGGCAGTTGGGTATGTTTCCAGTGGGGTGCCAGGCCATCTTCTGGATCTGTGGAACGCCTGGTCTCTGGCACTCTGGCGGGGCTCATTCTGAGGACCAGCACCATGCTGGTGATGGATGGCAAGGAAAGTGGCGATGCCAGCGAAAGGGCAGTCTGATGCAGAGCTTGAAGCCACGTGGCGAAAAGAGGCGAGAGTTTACATGTTGTTGATGATGATGAAGGGGTTTCCTGTAGCAGAAGGTGCCTTTCTTCGTTGCACCTGGTGTTTCCTTTCTTCCAGCAAACCCCAGCCACCATGTCCAAACAGTGGGCATTTCTGCAGTGGGTATTTGCAGAGGGAGAGGCGCACAGGAGAAAATTGACTCCTTGTGCTGCAGGAGGCTGCCTTTGTAGATTAATGGCTTTCTGATCTCTTGATGTGCGCACACTGTGAATATCCTCAGAGGTCCTGACCGGATAGCGTAATGACGCTCTTTGGAGGAGCGCTTGTGCCCTGTCAGTGCCCCTGGTTTGAACGGAAGCTCCTTTTCTCCTGTGGGTCATAGAGTTAAGGAGATGGGGCAAAAAGGAGGGAAAACCTCACTGAAGAGGGATTGCCCAGGCCTGGCTAGATTCGCCAGCTCTGCTCTCCTGTTTCCATATCTCCTGAGGTGGGAACTGTCCCCTCACCTTATGTGGGAGGTGACCAACTGAGTACGCAGTTGTCGTTTTATGCGTGCCATCAAGAGAATTTATCGTGTTCTTCAGAAGAACAAATCCTGGCTTACCGGTATGGCTGTTGTGTGCCATTCCCGAAGATCAGAATGTGTTCAGTATGCTGGGGCAAAAGGATTTACAGATGGGAATTTCAGGGCATGTCTTGAAAGTGTCTGGAGGTGGGAAGGGCCAGAGCTGCTCAGGGCTTGGACCGAAAGTGCCGATGCATGCCGGCATGAGGGACTCTTTCTTTTTTTTCCTGCCGATTCCCTGCAAGGTTGGACACATGCAAGAAGTCGGCTGACCAAGAACCTCTTCTCCATCTGTTTGTTTTGGTCTGGGAGTCTTTCTGTCGTACCTGAGTTCTTTCACATCTTTTAGCCTTTGTTTCTTTCCTCATCCATGCTACTGTGGCTTTGTTAGCAGTTCTGTGTGCTACAGATGTCAGAGCGCTTGCTGTTTATCATTGAAAATCACTTTCCTCGATGCGAGTAACCAGTTCCTGCTGCAATGCGGCTGGAAGTTGGCAATCTGCGGTTCACCTCTTGCGATCTGGTTTGACGTAGCCGTCGTTTGCTAAGTCGGTGCAATGTCACTCACAGCACTGTCCTTTGTAGGCACGCCTTTGTTCCCAGAGTATCAGGGTTTGGTTCCAGTTTGGCATTCTCTCTTGCAGCTACGACTCTGCCTGTGTCGCTAACAGTACTTGACACTGTTTTAAGGCTCTCTTCTTTCATTAATACTGTGTCAAGATTGCTTTGAATTGAAAAGTGCTGGCTGAACCCTAACAGTACTGCTTCTCTGGTGTGACGGCTGTGAAACCTCACCTTAGACACACTGGTTTGGATGGAAGTGGACTTTCAGAAGAGCCAGCAACCCTTCAGTTGTGGGTTTATCACAGAATGTTCTGCCAGTCTGGTTTAATCGTTCTCAAAGCTGTCTCGGTGTGGAGCAGCTGGAGGCCAATGCCAGAGGCTCCCACCCTCATCTGAAGCGTGAATCAGGCTCATGTACATGAAGAGGGCTCCAGGCTAGCAGGCATTGTTCTTGTTGCTGTATGCTGGAGGCAGAAAAGGCAAGTGAGGTTTGTGTCCAACAGATGTGCCTAGATTTCAACTGGAATATTTTGGTCTGGCTCAGAGAAAGGAGGTGATGGGAAAGCTGGGAGTAGAATGGAAGCTTGAATTCCTCACTGGCCTTGGGGACCGAAGATCCCTTTCTATTTATTCTGCGTGTTAAATGTGCAATTCCTGCCATACGTCCATGTGGTTCCCTGAATCTGTTTCCAGTTTGTTGGCTCCAGGCCATGCCTGCTGACGAATCGCAGTAGAGGTACTGCTTTTGATTTTGAGCTTTGACTTGGTAGAAGACTCATCTGGAAGGAATCTTCTGTGCTGAGGTCCACGGAACGAACAGCAAACAGGATGCACGATGGGTGGTGGGTATTTTCCCTTGAATTTTTGGCAGTGCTCTGTATCACAGGCAGTAAATTGCTACGAAAGTTTGTGTCTGGTTAGATCACTTGTGAAGGAGAGGGATATTGTCCAGTGCTGACACAGGACATCCCCAGACATTAAATCCCACACCCACTTGTGTTTCCTAGAGATGTAGTTCCTGCCATTTCATTGCTTTTCAAAGTTGTACAGT
This sequence comes from Dromococcyx pavoninus, assembly GCA_033558185.1. Lineage (NCBI taxonomy): Eukaryota > Metazoa > Chordata > Aves > Cuculiformes > Neomorphidae > Dromococcyx > Dromococcyx pavoninus. The sequence goes on from JAUMJL010001058.1 coordinate 22,610, forward strand.
GTAAAACTGATATTATAAACTTTTATCTTCTGTATGTTTGCGGTAAGTGTGGAATATTTTTCTGTATGCTTGAATAAACTGCTGTTGGAGGGACAGAGAGGGAATGACTTAGCTGTGTCCCCCAGGAGGCTTTTAGTTCTAATGCACTCTCAATTAATATATTGATCCTTTCTCTTCACATCTGCACATGGCTTCCTTTCTCACATGCACAGTTGTTCTCATCCCCCAAGTAGCAGGCTACTTGTTAGTCTCACAAAGATTTAGTTAGTTCTGTGAGCATGGGTGACTCTCCTGGCTTCCTGAAGCCAAGAACGGTAATGAATCTGCCTCATGAGGAAGGTGCGATTGTTGGTGTGAGAAACGATTCTTCTATCCTAATCTTCTCAGAAGGAAGGTCTTTGTCCTCCAGAAACCATAAAGGCAGAGTCCCAGGGAGTTTTCCGCGTGGAACTTAAAGAAATGTTTTTTGTATTTAATCCCCGTTTCTACCTGTTTAACTACTTCTGGATATCTGTGCCCTCAGCTCGGTGCTGTCACGGGGTCTGTGGCGTTTCATAAGACCCAGGACCACGGAGCAACCCCAGTGCTTACCACGGGCTGCCATCCAATTTTTTAGGCTGGAACGATCTGCGGTTGCCAGGTTGCTGTCTCAGGGTAGGCTCAGTATTTGCACCTTGTGAAACTGGTCCTTAATCCGAATGAATGGGGCAAGAGGAGCAGCAGAGCAGCTTGAAGACACGGAGGCTTCCGGGAGCTCGGCCTGCGTTCTGAATGCTGCATTTCACTGCCAGCTGTGCAAGTAGAAACGGTGACTGGTGAATTAAGCCAAAGTTATACATATTTTTATTTCTTTTGGGTTTTTTTTGCTATTGTGGCTGAGCAGAGTTACTAGAACTTATGTATGATGTGTATTTTTACTTCTCTGAAGAAAACAGATTTCTCTAGCTGTAAGTATGCTTGTAAATACATTTCTGTCTGGATACGTGCTCTCCCCCTGTTTTGGTGAGGCTTTTTAAGAGCCTCCCTGTCATAAAAGCCCTTGCGTCAGCCTGCAAGGGGTATCCTCTCGAGGCAAGAGAAAACGGGCACAGGAAGAAATGAAGGGAAATGCAAAACCTGTGTGTTTTGGGGGTACCATAGGCTTTAGCGTGATGGATGTCTGACTGAAGCCTGGTACTTGGAGAGTGTTCGAGGGCAGAGGGATTGCACATGTGTTTGTGCACAAATGTAATTAGAACGTTCTGCGAATACCTGTACCGGTCATGCTGGTGTGTGATTTCAGATGAGCAAATCACACATCATTTTGTTTAATGTTTATTTTTATGTCACACAGTTGAAAGTGACAGGACAGCAGGACCGGTGGGTGGGTCAGGAGAATGGTCTTGCCAGCCTCTGTGGCTTCCACAAAATGTTTCTTACATGACCGCTGCAGGGGCACACTTGAGCGAACAAAGTCCAACTTCTGCCCTGTGAGCATATCACGCTGCTTTTGAGGTCAGGGATGAGGCTCGCTAGAGAGCTGGTCGGAAACCAGCTCTGTGGAGGGAAGCATGATGAAAACTTCATCAAACTCTTCACAGAGGGCTGGGGGAAAATGCTGTTTCCATACTAGAACTGGGTGCATGGCAAAGCATACGCTTGCGAGTGCTTTTGTTCCGCCTTTTTTCTTTAGCGATGCTGCTTTCTTCCTGCAATGACTTCTCTCAGTTCCTTGTTGGTTAAATCTACAGAGAAGTCATTTCCCAGGTAGGTGGCTGTTGCCCGGTTCTCACCTCAGGTCATGGCAAGTGTCATGGTAGAGCAACAGTCCCAGTGGTGGCCAGCCTCCTGGGAAAGGTCTCTGTGTACTTGCAGTATTACAGCTCTTTCTACAGGCGTGACTGCTCCACGCCACCTTTCCTTGCTCGTACAGGTACTGGACCAAATACCCATACTGAATTAGAATTAGCTCCCTTCCTTGTGCGTGCTCTTTTGTACTCTGATGCCTTTTCTCTGGGAGGATCATTTTGAACCCAGATTGTTTAGAGGAATAAAAATAGGAACTGTGTAGTTACTTAAGAGATGAGAATAAAAGGACTTAATTTGGACTAAATGAATGAAGTTCTTGCGGCTTTGTAAATGTTGAAGAAATCCATTGCTGTGTAATGGCTGAACCTGTTAACTTATTAAACCACGTGGAAATAAAAACCTGCTTCCAAGTCTGATTTTTTATCTCTGCTGGAGTGGGGCGAGAAAGGCTTTGGCTTTCCAGAAGTTCAGGTAGGGAACCGGAGTGGGCAGCACACCTCTATCCTCGCCCCCCGCTGCTGCCTCCTGGCGGTCAGGGGCCTGTACTGCAGCTCGGGTGGCGCGCCTGTGTGGTGCAGCGCGAGTCCCTTCGCTGTTTGCTGCCACCAGGTGACCAGACCTGGTACTGCAGCCCCGAGCTCCTGCGTGCGCAGTGGAGCGGAAGCTTCTCAGATCACTGTTGCCCCCGTCGACCAGAATCCGGTACCGCAGCCGTGACGTCGCGCACGCTCGGTGATGCGCGAGAGCCCGAGCACCCCCCTCTGCTGCCGCTGCTCGTTTTCAGTTTTATTGGCTGATTTCCGCTGCTTTTGGCTAATTTACACTGGCTTTGGCTGATTTTCACAGTATCTTAAGGTTGGAAAGGACCTCCGAGATCATCGAGTCCAACCTATATCCTAGCACTACCACCAACACTAACACCATCATCTAAACCATGGCACTCAGTGCCTCATCCAGTCTCCCCTTAAACACCTCCAGGGTCGGCGACTCCACCACCTCCCTGGGCAGCGCATTTCAATGACCAATCACCCTTTCAGTGAAGAACTTTTTCCTAACATCAAGTCTAAACTTTCCCTGACGAAGCTCGAGTCCATGCCCTCTAGCTCTGTCACTGGTCACCTGAGAGAAGAGACCAACCCCTGCCCGACTACAACCTCCTTTTAGGTAGTTGTGGAGAGCAATGAGGTCTCCCCTGAGCCTCCTCTTCTTTAGACTAAACAGCCCCAACTCCCTCAGTCGCTCCTCGTAGGGCTTGTGCTCCAGCCCCTTCACCATCTTCGTTGCCCTCCTCTGGACACGTTCCAGCATCCTGACATCTTTCCCAAACTGAGGGGCCCAGAACTGTACACAGTATTCAAGATGAGCCCTGACCAGTGCCGCGTACAGGGGGACGATAACTTCTCTGGTCCTGCTTGCCACACTATTCCTGATGCAGGCCAGAATGCCATTGGCCTTCTTGTCCACCTGGGCACACTGCTGGCTCATGTTGAGCTTCCTGTCAACCAGCACTCCCAGGTCCCTTTCTGCCTGACTACTCTCCAGCCACTGTGTCCCCATTTCGCTCATTTTAGCTGATTTTTGACAGGTTTTCACTGGTTATGGAGGGTTTTCGATAGTTTAGGCTGATTTTTGCCGATTTTGAGAAATTTTTGCTTTTTCTGACTTATTTTCTCTTGTTTTGGCAGATGGTTTTGATTGTTTTGACCCACTTTGGCTGATTTTCACTTCTTGTGGATGACTTTCACTTGATCATGTGATTTTTGCATACTGTTTGATCAGACCGTTAGTTCATTCTGCCAGCCCTTTTGCTTGTGGATATAGGGGATATGGAATGTCCATTAAATCCTTCCTCCTTCACCTAGTCTTGTATCCCCCTGACAGTGAAGTGTGACCCATTTTCACTCTGGATCTCTTCTGGAGTGGGGAGTGAACCACTCATTTAGGCACTGTACAGTATTCTGACCTGTAGCACCCCTAATGGTCGTTGTCGTGGTAATGCCCGAGATTACCTCCACCTCAACTAACATCTAACCTTTTCCTTGAGAAACACAAAGTGGGACAATATAATCAACCTACCAGGTATGCCCAGAACTTTTCCCATCACTTAAGTGCAGCAGAGGTGCCTCATTTGGATGAGCAGTTGTCCGTCTTTATCTATAGTCGGGGCATGAAACAACTATAAGTTCAGCCTGGTAATGGGCCATCCTTGAGATATTCCTTCCGTGTACAGGTCTCACTTACCTGAGTGCCCTCGCTTTGTACGTAGCCACGGTAGCAACCAATTCCATTCTTGTTCATTAGTAGACACCTCAAGCTTACTAATTTTGGTGAGCTAGTCTACCCATTTATTAGAAGTGCTGGGATTTGTCTGTCTGTGATCATGTACTTTTACTCATCTGATGTACAAAGCACTTTCTTTTCCTGTTTGTAACAACACTTTCCAACTATCACTTTCCCATACTGGTACTCTATTGACTTTGTGCTCGTTGGCAGCCGGGTGAGTAATCCAGTCTGCGACTCTTTTATACACAGTATGTGAGTCAATATTTATATCTACTTTGCATTATTCCGTGCAGCTAACACAAGGGCCCTGAGCTCTCTGACTTGTGCGCAGCGTCCACCTTCTTCTATCTCAGTTTGTCCCTTTTTTATTTCTAAGGATACTGCTTTATAGTTCCATTTCCCATTCTCTCTTCTAGAAGATGCATCGGAAACCCTAGTCCTTTAAGATCCGATTGATTTGTTAAAAGAGGGGCCTTACGTATCAGAGAGAGATAGCTTGGAGTGGCAGTGTATACTATCCATGCATCTTCAGGGTTTTGCAACTTAGATATTTTGTGTGTACCTTCTTCAATAAGAACTAAATCCATTATTCCTTCTGAGTAAAACACGCCTTTGGGGATTCCTAATTTTAGCATCCTTTTCCACAACTCATTTCATTTGGATTCAAAGGTGGGTCTGTCAGGTGTCCTCCTTCCTACAGTTTGATCCTTTTTTGCCCATTCACTGCTTTGAACGAAACCAATCCTTTTACCATTGTTACGATTAACAGGGTCTCTAGGGCTTCAGTCTCGTAAGGTCCACCCCTTGCATCTCCTGTAACTGATCGTATCTAGGACTAACTGTGTCCAGGTATAGGGTCCACCCACCTGGGCTCATCCAGTCATTACCCTGTCCTGAATGGAGGCTACAAATGTCTCTAGAGTATCTTGTAATCATTAAACCAGCGGGCTGAATCTGTCAGGGTGCAGAGAAGCCATTGTGGGAGATTCAGCTACTCTCCCTGCGTTGTATATGGCCTGTACTAGTGCAGCCTTTTGTACAGGGGCTGTTAAGTATGAAAGCCCAGTGGATTTGATTTCCAAAGGTTCCCCTCTTTCTTAGGGGTTTAATCCCGAAGCCCAGTATGCTACTTGTGTGGTTATAAAGTGATCCCAGTCATCTGGCATTAGGGCTAAAAGGACTCCAGGGCCATAGTGCCCCTCTGCCTCAGCTGAATTTAACAGAACTCTGTCCACTTCTGTCAAAGATACCACAAATATTCTACTTCCAATTCCAAGGGCTGCCATGAATATTCCTCTTGGATGACCTGGGCTAGCTCCACAGCGCACCAGGGCGGGGGTGCAGCTGCTCACAGAACGGGTATTATCGGGCCCTTCTGTCTCTTCCATTTTAATCAGAGGTCAGAGGTGAACTTTTCCCTGATTCCTGGGGAGAGGGTCTGGATCCACAGGACCTTTGTCCACACTACAGTCCCAGATATCACTGTCCTGCGTCTCGGGATCACAACACCGCGCTAATTTCTGAATCTTTGCATCATTCTTTGTGAGAGGGATTTGGGTTTACAATAAATATAGTTTATCCTGGCACTGTGTCTCTCAAGCCTCGTCATCCACTAATCTAGATTTGTACTACCCCTCTCTTGTTTCACCTCTTCCAGTACTCATGGATCCATTCGCCCATGTCTGCTCTGCAGCATTTGTGGTGACGTGTGGTCGTAGAGGGTGGGAGCACAATCTCAGATATTTATATGTATTTCAATATTATCTAATTATTTTCATCATTAGTACAATTATTACCATAATCTCATTAAAGTTGTAGCTTTAGTTTCCACTCTGCAAGCAAACCTTTTTCCTGTCATTTTCATTTTCCCTTCACCTTGGGGTGCTGCAAAGTGAATCTGAGAGCCCAGCTGCACAGCATTGGCTACTAAAATTAGGCAGTTCAGAGCTAAACTATGACAACAGATGAAGTTATAGTAGAAAAGCATATACCACTATTTCTAGTAAAGGTCTACTTCTCCCTTCAGTGTTTCTTTTGATGTAAATGTAAGGCAGATCCAATAATTCACAAGTGTTCCTATTTATCCTTTTGTGGGGGTTTGCCCCACCCCATTCCCAGGTGGTGGGTGTGGAGGCCCAGGGATTTATAAGCCACAGGCCTTTCCTCAGGAGATCATGTAGCTTCTGGTTTCCCTTGAGGTTAGTGTTCTGCTGTTCTTTCAGTTAGTTGCAGATTTTTGAACAGGCTAAACTATTTTTATACAGTTTTTAATTTTTTTTCTTTTTTTTTTGGAGAAGCAGATGTGGCTGTTGGAGGTCAGAGTTTTGTGGTGAGTCAAACTAGCCAACATATGTAGTAAAAAGTATATTTGTTGTATGCAGGGGGTGCATGTTTGTTTTCAGGTCAGTAATTTTGTACTGGATGTCTAGGGGTGGCAAGGTGCTTTTGTAGTTTACTTTTTTTTTTTTTTTTTTTCTGGATGCTTTTTTTTGCCTAGAGTTTCTGGTTATGGGACGGCCCATTGCCCTTCTTCTTTACCTGTGGAATGATACATTGTTCCTAAAGGCTTCACAGTTTGTATTGGGTGCCTTGTAGCTTAAAATAATCTGAAATTCACCTGTTTTGCCAGCCTGTAGCAGGACCTGCAGTCTGTGGGAGACATCCCACAGGTCATGAGTTCAGACCCCTGGAGGGCTCTTACCACTGACAATAGGTCTTTTCTAAGTCTGAATACTGACATTCAACATCTGTAAAAGGCTTAAAATAAAACCCCAAGGTCCCTCCATTTCCTCTAATTCCCCACTCAGTCCTTAATGGGTCAATAGGTCATAGGGGACCAAGTTGTTGGAATATTTGCAGCTCAGTAACTGAAGTTTGCAAAACTTGTTTGTGCAATGCCTTCTCTCCCTTGAGGTCAGTGTTCTGCTGTTCTTTCAGTTCGTTGCAGCTTCTTGAGCAGGCTAAACTAATTTTCTACTTTTTTGTTTTAGAGAAGCACAGGTGGTTGTTGGAGGTAAGAGCTTTGTGGTGATTCAAGGCTAACCAGCATATGTAGTAAAAAGAATATTTGTTGTGTGCAGGGGATGCACGTTTGTTTTCAGGTCAGTAATTTTGTACTGGATGTCTAGGAGTGGCAAGGTGTTTTTGTAGCTTGCATTTTTTTTGTTTTATTCTGGATGCCTTTTTTTGCCTAGAGTTTCTGGATACGGGACAGCCCATTGTCCTTCCTCTTTACCTGTGGAACGATACATTGTTCCTAAAGGCTTCACAGTTTGTATCGGGCGCCTTGTAGCTTAAAGTAATCTGAAATTCACTTGCTTTACCAGCCTGTAGCAGGGCCTGCAGTCTGTGGGAGTCATCCCAGAGGTAAGAGGGGCTACTGGTAGAACACAGGAAGGGGCTCAGGAGCTCCCAAAGAGCAGGGACATAGAAGGGTTGGGGGTGCAGATATAAGGCACGAGCTGTCAGGAAGGAGCAGCGTTGCTTCTCTGACAGCCCATGAGTACAGAAGGATTTTGTAGTGTTTTGGGACTGGGGGATGCCTGGGGAAAGGGAGATGGGCTCATCAACGTGTCGAGGATGGCTTTGGGTCTCTGATTGTTTGAGAGCTGAGTCAAGGAACAATTGTTGGGGTGGGACTTGGCAAAGGAAAGATTGAGAATGGCAGAGACGGTTTTTAAAAGCAGCATAGGGGAGAGGGCTGTGCAGGAAGAGTCCCCTTGGGGCAGATGTAGGGAATGCTAGCATGTGCCGGGCAGAGCAGTTCTACCTGTGTCTGTCACTGTGTGGTCTGTTTGTGTCCTGTGTCTTAGAGCTTTCTTGGACCTTGCTATTTTCTTTGCGCTCAAGGAGTGCTGCACATTGCGCGGGTAACATCCTTAGGGTCTCAGATGCCTGCAGTCACTGGCAAAAAGCCACTCGAGCTTCCTCTCTTGCGTTGTGGGCTTAAAGCACAAATCAGTCTCTAGTCTTGGAAGTTCACGGTTAGTCATCTGTTGTGGTACGATTGTAGTTTGTGTCAGCAACTTTATTCTCCAGTCATGAATCTTCACAGACTGGGATTTCTTCCCTGCGTTATCTCAGTTTTAGGGCTTGAAGACAGGCTTCTCGTGCCTATGTCATCTCAGTTTTGATAGTTTCTTGTTTACAAGTCATTACCCTTGTCTGTTTCTGGCCTTGCTATAGAACCTGCTCACCTTACCCTTGTGGTCCTGTAGATCTTCTTGCCTGACCCTCTCTGGGTGGGGAGTCATTCTTATCACTGATAGTTTTCTCTTGTCATTTGAGTCGTATTGTTCGTAATGTCCTTTCAGTGTCAGTCTGTGTGTGTGTGGCTCGGAGCTGCTCTGCCTGGTGATGTAGAATCAGGGTGGAAGAGTAGTAAGAGTGTTATAAGCGAATGAAGGCAACAGAGTCCCAATCAAGTTTACTAAGTATTTATTTAGGTAGGAAAGTGAAAGCAGTGCTGGGCGGCCGGGCAGTAGCAGCTCTACCACGGCTTGCGCTTCAGATAATTCAAACAGTCCTTTTTATCCCCAGTACTACCACTGGGAAGGTTTTTTTTGGGGGGGGGTGTCCTCTGTTCCCCCTTTGGCCTGAATTCCTGGTACCCCGGTGCTTAACAGGAGGGGGTTATGTTATCTTTTACAAAAGACAGATGGCCCCTCCAGTCTCCTTGGGAACTTTGTACCAGATACCAGCAAGGCCATAAAACTCCGGCCTGGTGCCTCCTTCTTCCTTTATCTTTTCGCACACTGCTGCTAGCTTCAGGCAATTCCTGAAAACTCTGTTGCAGAATCAGCTAAAACAGATTTTCTCTGTAAAAAGACAAAGACCGCCATAGTAACATAACATTTGCAGTTTAACATTTGCTTAAAACAATACATTTTAATAATATGATAGCTTAAACACATTCTGCTAAACAGGTTGTTCTCATCTTTGGGGCAGCTTCACTGTTCACTTTGCTCAGTTGGCTTGATCAGCAAATTACTCCTAGCTGCTTATTACAATGAAGCAAGACAGTTTCTAGTCTTCATGCTTGATTAAAAATATATGGAGATTCAAATTACCAAGGCAGCATAACATTAGAATCAAATGTACTTGAGCGAACAAAACATTATTCTTTAGGTTTGATTAACAAATATTTCAAGGTTACTTATTACAGTAGTATACATCCAATATGTTGATACGCCCAGGCTGTTTAAACATATGTTGCGCAGCCATCTCGGATCGAGTATCCCTGGCAGGTTGCATGGGCAGTCATTTCAGTAATGTTTTATGGGGATGTTTGGAACCACGTGGAGGGGCTGCAGAATAGTATGAAACAGATTGAATCTCGAACATGTTAAGGCTTGTATGTGTGGGGCTTAAGGTATAGCCCTCTTTTTTTTTGCTGGCTGTACTTGGACTCTAGATGGTATTCCTAAATGGGAGCAAGATTGCAAGAATTGTTATTGTTCACCATCTGGTTAACTTATTCAATATTGTTTTCAGATGCAGAGAGATGAGGGGGACACCAGTAGAGGAGAGCAGAGCAATAAGAAGAAGGTGACTTGGCCCATGGTGTCAGTAGAAAGATGTGACTGGTAGCCATGTGTTGAAGTTTTTGTTTTGAAAGGGTGAAGCAAAGTGAAGTATTGACACCAGAGCTCAATCAATCAAGGACAGCAACGGTAAGCGGGCTGAAGGAGCAGTTTTCTCAGGAGATGCATTACCCGTGAAGCTATGAGCACCTTTTGCTGTTTGTGTATGACAGGTGGTGTGCAAGCCTCAACATGGCGCCTTGAGATGATGGAGTTTGAGAGGTTGAGCGGTAAAGGTAAGGGAGCAGGAGATGTGAATTGCTGTGGGCAACCTGTGCTTTTGGGTACTATTTGAGCACGTGCCTCTTGCTTTAATTGCAGGTGCCACACTCGGCCTCAGAGTGGCAAAGTTTCATGCCAACAAGCAGTCTGAGAAGGTGAAAAGTCTGTCAGCGAGGTTGGTGTCTAACAGCAAAGTATTATCTGGCAACCATTTACCTTTTCTTGCAGGTGCTGTGTGTGCCGCCTTTAGAACAGGAAGAACATTTGATTTGAGCAGGGCAGTAGTGAGAGGGAGCATGGGATTGATTTTCTCACAATCGCAACAGTAATTTTGTCTCTTGTTACCTTAGGTGCTTGGAGCGGGTGAGCAGAAGGCCATGGCAGTTTTGCTGCAGGGGTGTGTTGTACAAGACAGTGGCATTGACCAGTGTAATGCTGACAGTTGACAGTGTTTTAGTGCTGTATTACATTTTCTTGCAGGTGTTGAAGAAGTACCTGGTGACTGCATGATCCTCCCAGACAGCTGATGTGGGTTGAGCTTTTTCTGCCAAGGATGGCTTCAGAGCCCCAGACCTGTGAAACATAAGTTGAGGGACCAGGGCTTGGATGGGATTGGGAGGAAAGGAGAAGGTTGGGAATAGAAGGGTGGGGGTTTAAAGGCAACGTAGGGGAGATGGCTGTGCAGGAAGAGTCCCCTTGGTGCAGTTATTGGGAGGGGGTTTGACTTTTTTTTTCAGTCCATTGCTAGCACGCTGGGCAGGGCAGTTCCAGCCTATATCTGCATTGTTGTGTGGTTCATGTAGTCTGTTTCTGTGTCTCAGACTTTTCTTGTGTCTCGAGATCCTCTTTGTTTTCAAGGCATGCAGCACGTGCCTTGGGCACCATCTCTAGGGTCTTGAATTTCTGTACTCATTACACAGTGCCAATTGGGCACTGCTCTTCTTGCATGGCAATCTTAAAGCATGGGTTGGCTTCATCTCTTGGAAAATTCTGGTCACTCATCGTTTGCAGCGGTACTGCAGACCATGTCAGCATCCCTGATGATCAGTCATCTGTTTTCTTGTGTCCCTGTTCTAGGAATTTTTGTCTGCATCCTCTAGGTCTTTACGCCTTTAAGTGGGGTTTATTGCATGTGCATCCTCCCAGTTGTGGCCACATCTCTTTGTAACAGGCTGTGGTCTTCCATTTTACCATGGCTGCTGTAGATTATTCCTCGCAGCCGCCATGGTCTTCCTGCCCAGTAACATCTCTGGCCTGGGAGTCATTGTTCTTACAGAGTTTATTTTGTTTCCGGACCTTGCATCCGTGGTTTCTTGTGCAGTGTTGGGCTGTGCGTGTTGTTGTGTGGTTTGGAGATGCTCTGCCTGTGGCACAGAAGCAATAGAATCATCTAGAAGAATAACACTAAGGTTCTATGGTTGATACGTTGATAAGCCCAGGCCTCGTAGGCAAAGTCTGTAAAGTCCATGCAGAACAAGCAGCCCCATGAACATCAGGCCGTGGGATTCACTGCCTTAGGGTTACGCAGACACAGGATGAGCACAGCTGCCTGTGATAAACAGCTTGAGTGAAGGGGAGCATTTTGAATCATGAGGGTGTTATATCTGGTAGGTGTGGGCTTGAGGCTGGGATTTTATTCTGACTGGCTACAGTATGAAATAGAGATAGTATTCCTAAATGGAAACAAGATGTCTGGAATTGTCCATATCACTGAGTATCAGGGTGACTTGTTTGATGTTCTGCTTTGCAGATGCAGTGGAATGAGCTGTGCACTAAAGGCAGTCAATGGAGAGGTAGGAAGAGTGCCATAGAAAGGTGGGTTGCCTGTGGTGTCAGTAGCATGATATGACTGGATGATGAAGTTCAGGCATTTGAATTTTTTTCCAATTTCAAGGTGCAGAGAAAAGTCATATACAGACACTGGAGCTGACTTGGGCAAGGAGAGCAACAGTGACTTACCTCAGGAAATGGTTTTGGTTTAGGTGTTGAGTTATCAGTGAAGATAAAAACATCTATTGTTGTTTGTATTACAGGCGGAGCGCAAGCCTTAATGTGGCAGCGTGAGACAATGGAGGCCGAGCGGGCAAGAAGTCAAGGTAATGGAGTGTGGAATAGGAATCACTGTGGGTGACCTGTGCTTTTGGGTAGAATCTGAGCATGTGTTGTATTCTTTGTTTTTTGCAGGTGCCACACACAGCCTCAGAGGGGCGAAGCTGCATGATGATGAGCTGTCAGAGAAGGTGGGCAGGCTGTTGTTTCAACCGTTGTCTAAGAGAATGATACAGCAAGTCAGTTGAGCATTTACATTTGGTTTTGCAGGTGCTGTTTGGACTGCCTTTAGAATGGGAGAAGACTTTGAGGTGAGATGGCTCATAGGGAGCACGAGCTTGGGACTGATTTCTCATAAGCTTGACAGTAACTTTCTCTCTTCTTACCTTAGGTGCGCCAGATGTTGACAGCTGCAGCGTTCAGTGTTTGGATGGACATGGAACAGGTGAGCTGAGGGCCATGGCAATTTTGCCATGAGGATGTTCCTCGTACAAGGCGTTGGCACTGAGCGGTGTGATGCCGGTTGTCAGCAGGGCTTTTGATTTGCATTTGGTTTTCTTGCAGGAGATGCAGAGGGACCCTGTGACTGCCAGGTCATTCCAGTCGGCCATTGCTGTTTGAGCTTTTTCTGCCAGGGACATCTTCAGGCCCTTGGCCCTCTGAAAGCTAAGTTGAGGGACCAGGGCAGGGAAGAGGGCAGGAGGTTGGGAACGGCAGGGAGGGTTTTTAGCCTAGAGGAGAGGGCCATGGGAGAATTGTCTCCTTTGGGCAGCCTAAGGTAGAGGTGATTACGTCTCAGCAAAACGCTAGCAAAGGCAGGGCAGTTCCACCCTGTGTCTGTGATGTGTGTTTTATATAATCTGTCTGTCTGCATCTTAGACCTTCTGCGGTCTCAATGCCCTCTTTGTACTCAAGGCCTGCAGCATGTGCATTGGGCACCAACTCTAGGGTCTTGAATGTGTGTTCTTATTGGCATAGTGCAATTCTGGAGCCACTTTTCTTGCTAAATAACTTGTTACATAACTCGGCGTACAATAGCGCAGTGTAACTTGGCATGGCGTGGCATATCTTGACATAACAGGGCTTTACGTAATGTGGCTCGCCATAGCATAACATGCTCGCTTGCTGGCTGGCATAATGTAACACACTCAGCAGCCAGCATGCAGTCATGAGATGCTCATTCAGCTTTCATCATTGTCCTTCAGCACACAGGTTGCCCCTCTGCATCTGAAAAAACACAACATCAAACAAGTCACAGTGATACTCAGTGAGAGCTGGACTATGTCAGACATGTTGTTTCCATTTAGAAATACCATCTCTATTTTACCCTGTAGCCAAGCTGAATAAAACCCAAACAAACCCAAACACTGAAACATAAAAGGGGCCGAGGGACCCCAAAAAAGGGGTTGAGGGACTCAAAAATGGGGTCCGGAAGCCAAAAATGGATTTAGGAACACAGCAATAGATTGAGGGACAAAAAAATGGGCCGCGGAAACCCAGAAAGGGGCCGCGGAAACCCAGAAAGGGGCCGCGGAAACCCAGAAAGGGGCCGCGGAAACCCAGAAAGGGGCCGCGGAAACCCAGAAAGGGGCCGCGGAAACCCAGAAAGGGGCCGCGGAAACCCAGAAAGGGGCCGCGGAAACCCAGAAAAGGATTGAGGGACCGAAAAATGGGCCGTGGGACTCAAAAATGGGGTCCGGAAACAAAAAATGGATTTAGGAACACAGCAATAGATTGAGGGACAAAAAAATGGGCCGAGGCAACCAAAAAATGGATTGGGGAAATGGGCCGAGGGACCCGAAAAATGGGCCGAGAGACTCAAAAATGGATTTGGTGACCCAAAAATGGATTGAGGAACTCAAAAACGGGCTGAGGAAACCAAACATGGACTGAAGAACCCCAATATCGGCTGATAAACCCCAAAATGGGCTGAGGAACCCAAAATGGGCTGAGGAACCAAAAAATGAATAGAGGAAACCAAAAATAGGCCAATGAACCCCGAAAGGGATTGAGGAACCCCGAAAGGGATTGAGGAACCCCGAAAGGGATTGAGGAACCCACAAATGGAATGAGGAAACCGAAAATCAACTGAGGGAACCTAAAATGGATTGAGGAAGTAAAAAATGGACTGAGGAACCAAAAAATGGGTTGAGGGACCAAAAAATGAACTGAGGGACTCAAAAATGGGGTCCGGAAGCCAAAAATGGATTTAGGAACACAGCAATAGATTGAGGGGTGAACAAATGAGTTGAAGAACACAAAAACAGATTGAGGAACCCAGAAACGAACTGAGTGATGCAGAAATGGACTGAGGAACACAAAAATGAACTGAGGCACCCAGTAATGGGCTCAGAAATCAAAAAAATGGCTTGAGGAACCCAAAAATGGCAGAGGAAGGGTTGGCGTTAGGGTTAGGGTTGGGGATGAGGTTAGGGTTGCATTAGAGTTGGGGTTAGCGTTAGGGTAAGGGTTAGGTTTGGGGTTAGGGTTAGGTTTGGGTTAGGGTTAAGGTTATGGTTGTGTTAGATATGGGGTTGCATTTAGCTTTAGGGTTAGGATTAGGTTTAGGGTTTTGTTTAGGTTTAGGTTAAGGTTAGGGTTATATTTAGGGTTATAGATTCAAGGATCTAAAAATGGATTGTGGAATCCAAAAATCGGCCGAGCGAACCAAGAATGGATTGAGGGAACCAAGAATGGATAGAGGGACCCAGAAATGGGCTGAGGAACCCAAAAGTGCATTGGGGGACCCAAGAAGGGGCTGAGGGACCCAAAAACAGAATGAGGAACCCAAAAGTAGACTGCAGGACAAAAAAATGGAATGAGAGGCCAAAAAATGGATTGAGGAAACCAAAAAGGATTCAAGAAACAAAGAATGGGCCGAGGAATCAAAAAACGGATTGAGGAACCGAAAAATTGATTGAATAACCCAAAAATGCCTCGAGGGAACCCAAAAATGCCTCGAGGGAACCCAAAAATGCCTCGAGGGAACCCAAAAATGCCTCGAGGGAACCCAAAAATGCCTCGAGGGAACCCAAAAATGCCTCGAGGGAACCCAAAAATGCCTCGAGGGAACCCAAAAATGGATTGAGAGACCAGAAAATGGTCTTAGGGATCAGAAAATGGTCTTAGGGACCCCTAACATGGGCTGAGGAAGGAAGCCAAAAACGGGCTGAGGAAGGAAGCCAAAAACGAGCTGAAGAACCCCAATATCGGCCGATAAACCCCAAAATGTATTGAGGAACCAAAAATGGGCTGAGGAACCAAAAGATGAATAGAGGAAACCAAAAATAGGCCAATGACCCCCGAAAGGGATTGAGGAAGCCGAAAATGGGCCGAGGGACCCGCGAATGGAATGAGGTACCTGAAAATGGGCCGAGGGACCCGCGAATGGAATGAGGTACCCGAAAATGGGCCGAGGGACCCGCGAATGGAATGAGGTACCCGAAAATGGGCCGCGGGAACCGGCGAATGGAATGAGGTACCCGAAAATGGACCGCGGGAACCGGCGAATGGAATGAGGTACCCGAAAATGGACCGCGGGAACCGGCGAATGGAATGAGGACCCCGCCAACGGACCGCGGGACCCCGCCAACGGACCGCGGGACCCCGCACATGGGCCGAGGGAACAGAAAATGGACCCGCGGGACCCCGCCCGATGGGCCGCGGGACCCCGCCCGATGGGCCGCGGGACCCCTTCAAATGGGCCGCGGGACCCCTTCAAATGGACGGCGGGAACCCGACAATGGACCGCGGGACCCCTTCAAATGGACCGCGGGACCCCTTCAAATGGACCGCGGGACCCCTTCAAATGGACCGCGGGACGCCTCTAATGGACCGCGGGGACGCCTCTAATGGACCGCGGGAACCCGCCAATGGACCGCGGGAACCCGCCAATGGACCGAGGAAACCGGAAATGGACCCGCGGGACCCCGCCCGATGGACCCGCGGGACCCCGCCCGATGGACCGAGGGACCCCGCCCGACGGACCCGCGGGAACCCGCAAATGGACCGAGGGAACCGGCAATGAAGCGAGGGACCCCGCCCGATGGACCGAGGGGACCCCGGCAGATGGATCCGAGGGACCCCGCCCGATGGGCCGAGGGAACCCGCCCGATGGACCGGGGGAACCGGCAATTGGACCGGGGGACCCGCAAATGGACCGCGGGACCCCGCAAATGGGCCGCGGGACCCCGCAAATGGGCCGCGGGACCCCGCAAATGGGCCGCGGGACCCCTTCAAATGGACCGCGGGACCCCTTCAAATGGACCGCGGGACCCCGCAAATGGACCGAGGGAACCGACAATGGACCGAGGGAACCCGCAAAAGGACCGCGGGACGCCTCTAATGGACCACGGGGACGCCTCTAATGGACCGCGGGACCCCGCCCGATGGACCCGCGGGACCCCGCCCGATGGACCCGCGGGACCCCGCCCGATGGACCCGCGGGACCCCGCCCGATGGACCGCGGGGACCCGCCCGTGGGCCGAGGGAACCCGCCAATGGACCGGGGGAACCGGCAATTGGACCGGGGGAACCGGCAATTGGACCGCGGGACCCCGCCAAAGGACTGAGGGAACCGAGAATGGACTGAGGGAACCGACAATGAACTGAGGGAACCCGCAAAAGTATTGTGGGAACCAACAATGGACTGAGGGAACCCGCAAAAGGACTAAGGGAACCGCCAAAAGGACCAAGGGAACCGCCAAAGGGACCGAGGGAACCCGACAGGGGACCGAGGGAACCCGCAAATAGACTGAGGGAACCCGCAAAAGGACTGAGGGAACCGAAAATGGACTGAGGGAACCCGACAATGATCTGAGGGAACCCGCAAAAGGACTGAGGGAACCGACAATGGACGGAGGGAACCCGCAAAAGGACGGAGGGAACTTGACAATGGACTGAGGGAAGCCGGAAATGGACTGAGGGAAGCCGGAAATGGACTGAGGGAACCGACAATGGACTGAGGGAACCCGCAAATGGACCGAGGGAACCGACAATGGACTGAGGGGACCCGGAAATGGACCGAGGGAACCCGCAAATGGACCGAGGGAACCGACAATGGACTGAGGGGACCCGGAAATGGACCGAGGGAACCCGCAAATGGACCGAGGGAACCGACAATGGACTGAGAGACCCCGCCAACGGACCGTGGGACCCCGCCAACGGACCGTGGGACCCCGCCAAATGGACCGCGGGAACCGCCAATGGACGGAGGGACCCGCCAATGGACCGAGGGAACCCGCCAATGGACCGAGGGAACCCGCCAATGGACCGAGGGAACCCGCCAATGGACCGAGGGAACCCGCAAAAGGACTGAGGGAACCCGCAAAAGGACTGAGGGAACCGATTATGGTCTGAGGGAACCCGCAAAAGGACTGAGGGAACCGACACTGGTCTGAGGGAACCCGCAAAAGGACTGAGGAAACCCACAAATGGACTGAGGGAACCCACAAATGGACTGAGGGAACCGACAATGGACAGAGGGAACCCGCAAAAGGACTGAGGGAACCGACAATGGTCTGAGGAAACCGGCAAAAGAACTGAGGGAACCGGCAAAAGAACTGAGGGATCCGAATATGGTCTGAGGGATCCGAATATGGTCTGAGGGACCCGCCAATGGACTGAGGGAACACGCCAATGGACTGAGGGACCCGCCAATGGACTGAGGGACCCGCAAAAGGACCGAGGGACCCCGCAAAAGGACCGAGGGACCCCGCAAATGGACCGCGGGACCCGCAAATGGACCGCGGGACCCGCAAATGGACCGCGGGACCCTCAAATGGACCGCGGGAACCCTCAGATGGTCCGAGGGAACCGACAATGAACTGAGGGAACCCGCAAATGGACCGAGGGAACCGACAATGAACTGAGGGACCCCGCAACTGGACCGCGGGACCCCGCCAACTGGACCGCGGGACCCCGCCAACTAAACCGCGGGACCCCGCAAAAGGACAGCGGGACCCGCAAATGGACCGAGGGACCCCGCAAATGGACCGCGGGAACCGCCAAATGGACACCGGGACCCGGCCAATGGACCGCGGGACCCGGCCAGTGGACCGCGGGACCCTCAAATGGACCGCGGGACCCCGCAAATGGACCGCGGGACCCCGCAAATGGACCGCGGGACCCCGACAATGGACCGAGGGAACCCGCAAATGGACCGAGGGAACCCGCAAATGGACCGATGGAGCCCGACAATGGACCGAGGAAGCCCGACAATGGACCGAGGGAACCGACAATGGACCGCGGGAACCCGCCAAATGGACCGCGGGAACCCGCCAAATGGGCCGCGGGACCCCGCCAATGGGCCGCGGGACCCCGCCAATGGACCGCGGGACCCGGCCAATGGACCGCGGGAACCCGCAAAAGGACCGAGGGAACCGTCAATGGAGTGAGGGAACCCGCCAAAGGACTGTGGGACCCGAGAATGGACTGAGGGACCCCGAGAATGGACTGAGGGACCCCGCAAATGGACTGAGGGACCCCGCAAATGGACTGAGGGAACCGACAATGAACTGAGGGACCCCGCCAACTGGACCGCGGGACCCCGCCAACTGGACCGCGGGACCCCGCCAACTGGACCGCGGGACCCCGCCACTGGACCGCGGGACCCGCCCAATGGACCGCGGGACCCGCCCAATGGACCGCGGGACCCCGCAAACGGACGGCGGGACCCCGCAAACGGACGGCGGGACCCCGCAAACGGACGGCGGGACCCCGCAAACGGACCGCGGGAACCGTCAATGGACCGAGTGAACACGCAAATGGACCGAGGTAACCCGAAAAAGGACCGAGGTAACCCGAAAAAGGACCGAGGGACCCGCCAAATGGACCGCGGGACCCCGCCAAATGGACCGCGGGACCCCGCCAATGGGCCGCGGGACCCCGCCAATGGACCGAGGGACCCGGCCAATGGACCGCGGGAACCCGGCCAATGGACCGCGGGAACCCGGCAATGGACCGCGGGAACCCGGCAATGGACCGCGGGAACTGAAAATGGACCGAGGGAACCCGCAAAAGGACCGAGGGAACCCGCAAAAGGACCGAGGGAGCTCGACAATGGACCGAGGGAACCCGCAAAAGGACTGAGGGAAACCGCAAAAGGACTGAGGGAAACCGCAAAAGGACTGAGGGAACCGACAATGGACGGAGGGAACCCGCAAAAGGACGGAGGGAACCCGACAATGGACGGAGGGAACCCGACAATGGACGGAGGGAACCGTCAAGAGGACGGAGGGAACCGTCAAGAGGACGGAGGGAACCCGCGAATGGACTGAGGGAACCCGCGAATGGACTGAGGGAACCCGCGAATGGACTGAGGGAACCCGCGAATGGACTGAGGGAACCCGCAAAAGGACTGAGGGAACTGAAAATGGACCGAGGGAACCGGCAAACGGACCGAGGGAACCCGGCCAATGGACCGAGGGACCGGCAAATGGACCGAGGGACCCCGCAAATGGACCGAGGGACCCGGCAATGGACCGAGGGAACCCGCAAATGGACCGAAGGACCCGACAACGGACGGAGGGAACCCGACAACGGACGGAGGGAACCCGCAAAAGGACTGAGGGAACCGGCGAAAGGACTGAGGGAACCGGCAAATGGACTGAGGGAACCTGCAAAAGGACCGCGGGACCCCGCAAACTGGACCGCGGGACCCCGCAAACTGGACCGCGGGACCCTGCAAATGGACCGAGGGAACCGTCAAACGAACCACGGGACCCAGTCAACGGACCGCGGCAACCCGCCAACTGGACCGCGGCAACCCGCCAACTGGACCGAGGGACCCCGCCCAATGGACCGCGGGACCCCGCAACTGGACCACGGGACCCCGCAACTGGACCGCGGCACCCGCAACTGGACCGCGGGACCCTGCAAATGGACGGAGGGACCCGGCAAATGGACGGAGGGACCCGCCAAATGGACGGAGAAATCCGCCAAATGGACGGAGGGACCCGCCAAATGGACGCAGGGACCCGCCAAATGGACGGAGGGACCCCGCAAATGGACCGAGGGACCCGGCAATGGACCGAGGGAACCCGACAATGGTCCGAGGGACCTGCAAATGGACCGAGGGACCCGACAGTGGACCGAGGGAACCCGCAAATGGACCGCGGGAACCGGCCAATGGACCGCGGGAACCGCCAATGGACCGCGGGAACCCGCCAATGGACCGAGGGAAGCGACAAGGGTCGGAGGGAACCCGCAAATGGTCTGAGGGAACCCGCAAATGGTCTGAGGGATCCGACAATGGTCTGAGGGATCCGACAATGGTCTGAGGGAACTTGCAAAAAGACTGAGGGACCCGACAATGGACTGAGGTACCCGACAATGGAATGAGGCAACCCGGGAATGGACGGAGGGAACCGAAAATGGACGGAGGGAACACGCAAATGGACTGAGGGTACCTGCAAAAGGACTGAGGGTACCATGAATGGGCTGAGGGAACCCGCCACTGGACTGAGGGAACCCACAATGAACTGAGGGAACCCGCAAAAGGACTGAGAGAACCCGCAAAAGGACTGAGGGTCCCCGCCAACGGAACACGGGACCCCGCAAACTGGACCGCGGGACCCCGCCCAATGGACCGCGGGACCCCGCAACTGGACCGCGGGACCCCGCAACTGGACGGAGGGACCCGGCTAATGGACCGAGGGACCCGCCAAATGGACCGAGGGACCCGCCAAATGGACCGAGGGATCCGCAAATGGACCGAGGAACCCGGCCAATGGACCGAGGGACCCGCAATTGGACCGAGGGACCCCGGCAATGGACCGAGGGACCCGCAAATGGACCGAGGGAACCCGCAAATGGACCGAGGGACCCCGACAATGGACCGAGGGACCCCGAAAATGGATGAGGGACCCGGCCAATGGACCGCGGGACCCGGCCAATGGACCGCGGGAACCGTCAATGGACCGCGGGAACCGTCAATGGACCGCGGGAACCCGCAAGAGGACTGAGGGAACCGACAATGGTCTGAGGGAACCGGCAAAAGAACTGAGGGAACCGACAATGGTCTGAGGGATCCGAATATGGTCTGAGGGACCCGCCATTGGACTGAAGGACCCGCCAATGGACTGAAGGACCCGCCAATGGACTGAAGGACCCGCCAATGGACCGAGGGACCCGCCAAAAGGACCGAGGGATCCGCAAATGGACCGAGGGATCCGCAAATGGACCGAGGGATCCGCAAATGGACCGAGGGACCCGCAAATGGAGCGAGGGACCCGGCCAATGGAGCGAGGGACCCGCAAATGGAGCGAGGGACCCCGCAAATGGACCGAGGGACCCGCAAATGGAGCGAGGGACCCCGCAAATGGACCGAGGGAACCGACAATGGACCGAGGGAACCCGACAATGGACCGAGGGACCCGGCCAATGGACCGAGGGACCCGGCCAATGGACCGCGGGAACCGTCAATGGACCGCAGGAACCGACAAGGGTCGGAGGGAACCCGCAAGAGGACTGAGGGAACCGACAATGGTCTGAGGGAACCGGCAAAAGAACTGAGGGAACCGGCAAAAGAACTGAGGGAACCGACAATGGTCTGAGGCATCCGAATATGGTCTGAGGGATCCGAATATGGTCTGAGGGACCCGACATTGGACTGAGGGACCCGCCAATGGACTGAGGGACCCGCCAATGGACTGAGGGACCCGCCAATGGACTGAGGGAACACGCCAATGGACTGAGGGACCCGCCAATGGACCGAGGGACCCGACAAAAGGACCGAGGGAACCGCAAAAGGACCGCGGGACCCCGCAAATGGACCGCGGGACCCCGCAAATGGACCGCGGGACCCCGCAAATGGACCGCGGGACCCTCAAATGGACCGCGGGAACCCTCAGATGGTCCGAGGGAACCGACAATGAACTGAGGGAACCCGCAAATGGACCGAGGGAACCGACAATGAACTGAGGGACCCCGCAACTGGACCGCGGGACCCCGCCAACTAAACCGCGGGACCCCGCAAAAGGACAGCGGGACCCGCAAATGGACCGAGGGACCCCGCAAATGGACCGCGGGAACCGCCAAATGGACACCGGGACCCGGCCAATGGACCGCGGGACCCGGCCAGTGGACCGCGGGACCCGGCCAGTGGACCGCGGGACCCTCAAATGGACCGCGGGACCCTCAAATGGACCGCGGGACCCCGCAAATGGACCGCGGGACCCCGCAAATGGACCGAGGGAACCCGCAAATGGACCGATGGAGCCCGACAATGGACCGATGGAGCCCGACAATGGACCGAGGAAGCCCGACAATGGACTGAGGGAACCGACAATGGACCGCGGGACCCCTTCAAATGGACCGCGGGACCCCTTCAAATGGACCGCGGGAAGCCTCAAATGGACAGAGGGACCCCGCCCAATGGACCGCGGGACCCCGCAACTGGACCGCGGGACCCCGCAACTGGACGGAGGGACCCGGCTAATGGACGGAGGGACCCGCCAAATGGACCGAGGCACACCGCAAATGGACCGAGGGATCCGCAAATGGACCGAGGGATCCGCAAATGGACCGAGGAACCCGGCCAATGGACCGAGGGACCCGCAATTGGACCGAGGGACCCCGGCAATGGACCGAGGGACCCGCAAATGGACCGAGGGACCCGACAATGGACCGAGGGACCCCGAAAATGGATGAGGGACCCGGCCAATGGACCGCGGGACCCGGCCAATGGACCGCGGGAACCGTCAATGGACCGCGGGAACCCGCAAGAGGACTGAGGGAACCGACAATGGTCTGAGGGAACCGACAATGGTCTGAGGGAACCGGCAAAAGAACTGAGGGAACCGACAATGGTCTGAGGGATCCGAATATGGTCTGAGGGACCCGACATTGGACTGAAGGACCCGCCAATGGACTGAAGGACCCGCCAATGGACTGAAGGACCCGCCAAAAGGACCGAGGGATCCGCAAATGGACCGAGGGACCCGCAAATGGACCGAGGGACCCGCAAATGGAGCGAGGGACCCCGCAAATGGACCGAGGGACCCGCAAATGGAGCGAGGGACCCCGCAAATGGAGCGAGGGAACCGACAATGGACCGAGGGAACCCGACAATGGACCGAGGGGCCCGACAATGGACCGAGGGACCCGGCCAATGGACCGAGGGACCCGGCCAATGGACCGCGGGAACCGTCAATGGACCGCAGGAACCGACAAGGGTCGGAGGGAACCCGCAAGAGGACTGAGGGAACCGACAATGGTCTGAGGGAACCGGCAAAAGAACTGAGGGAACCGGCAAAAGAACTGAGGGATCCGAATATGGTCTGAGGGACCCGACATTGGACTGAAGGACCCGCCAATGGACTGAGGGACCCGCCAATGGACTGAGGGACCCGCCAATGGACTGAGGGAACACGCCAATGGACTGAGGGACCCGCCAATGGACTGAGGGACCCGACAAAAGGACCGAGGGAACCGCAAAAGGACCGAGGGACCCCGCAAAAGGACCGAGGGACCCCGCAAATGGACCGCGGGACCCGCAAATGGACCGCGGGACCCCTTCAAATGGACCGCGGGACCCTCAAATGGACCGCGGGAACCCTCAGATGGTCCGAGGGAACCGACAATGAACTGAGGGAACCCGCAAATGGACCGAGGGAACCGACAATGAACTGAGGGACCCCGCAACTGGACCGCGGGACCCCGCCAACTAAACCGCGGGACCCCGCAAAAGGACAGCGGGACCCGCAAATGGACCGAGGGACCCCGCAAATGGACCGCGGGAACCGCCAAATGGACACCGGGACCCGGCCAATGGACCGCGGGACCCGGCCAGTGGACCGCGGGACCCTCAAATGGACCGCGGGACCCGCAAATGGACCGCGGGACCCCGCAAATGGACCGCGGGACCCCGCAAATGGACCGCGGGAACCCGCAAATGGACCGATGGAGCCCGACAATGGACCGATGGAGCCCGACAATGGACCGAGGAAGCCCGACAATGGACCGCGGGACCCCTTCAAATGGACCGCGGGACCCCTTCAAATGGACCGCGGGACCCCTTCAAATGGACCGCGGGAAGCCTCAAATGGACCGTGGGACCCCGCCAACTGGACCGTGGGACCCCGAAAACTGGACCGCGGGACCCCGCCAACGGACCGCGGGACCCCGCCAACGGACCGCGGGACCCGGCGATCGGACCGCGGGACCCGGCCAGCGGACCGCGGGACCCGGCCAGCGGACCGCGGGACCCGGCCAATGGACCGCGGGACCCGGCCAATGGGCCGGGGGACACTCAAATGGACCGCGGGACCCTCAAATCGACCGAGGGACCCCGCAAATGGACCGAGGGACCCGACAATGGACCGAGGGACCCGGCCAATGGACCGAGGGACCCGGCCAATGGACCGAGGGAACCCGACACTGGACCGAGGGAACCCGCCAATGGACCGAGGGAACCCGCCAATGGACCGAGGGAACCCGCCAATGGACCGAGGGAACCGGCCAATGGACCGCGGGAACCCGCAAAAGGACCGAGGGAACCCGACAAGGGAAAGAGGGAACCCGCAAAAGGACTGAGGGAACCCGACAATGATCTGAGGGAACCCACAAATGGACTGAGGGAACCGACAATGGACTGAGGGAACCGACAATGGACTGAGGGAACCCGCAAAAGGACTGAGGGA
Source organism: Dromococcyx pavoninus (assembly GCA_033558185.1). NCBI lineage: Eukaryota > Metazoa > Chordata > Aves > Cuculiformes > Neomorphidae > Dromococcyx > Dromococcyx pavoninus. The sequence goes on from JAUMJL010001058.1 coordinate 47,175, forward strand.
ACCGAGAATGGACTGAGGGAACCGACAATGAACTGAGGGAACCCGCAAAAGTATTGTGGGAACCAACAATGGACTGAGGGAACCCGCAAAAGGACTAAGGGAACCGCCAAAAGGACCAAGGGAACCGCCAAAGGGACCGAGGGAACCCGACAGGGGACCGAGGGAACCCGCAAATAGACTGAGGGAACCCGCAAAAGGACTGAGGGAACCGAAAATGGACTGAGGGAACCCGACAATGATCTGAGGGAACCCGCAAAAGGACTGAGGGAACCGACAATGGACGGAGGGAACCCGCAAAAGGACGGAGGGAACTTGACAATGGACTGAGGGAAGCCGGAAATGGACTGAGGGAAGCCGGAAATGGACTGAGGGAACCGACAATGGACTGAGGGAACCGACAATGGACTGAGGGAACCGGCAAATGGACTGAGGGAACCCGCAAATGGACCGAGGGAACCGACAATGGACTGAGGGGACCCGGAAATGGACTGAGGGAACCCGCAAATGGACCGAGGGAACCGACAATGGACTGAGGGGACCCGGAAATGGACCGAGGGAACCGACAATGGACTGAGAGACCCCGCCAACGGACCGCGGGACCCCGCCAAATGGACCGCGGGAACCGCCAAATGGACGGAGGGACCCCGCCAATGGACGGAGGGACCCGCCAATGGACCGAGGGAACCCGCCAATGGACCGAGGGACCCGCCAATGGACCGAGGGACCCGCCAATGGACCGAGGGAACCCGCCAATGGACCGAGGGAACCCGCAAAAGGACTGACGAAACCCGCAAAAGGACTGAGGGAACCGACAATGGACTGAGGGAACCCGCAAAAGGACTGAGGGAACCGATTATGGTCTGAGGGAACCCGCAAAAGGACTGAGGGAACCGACACTGGTCTGAGGGAACCCGCAAAAGGACTGAGGGAACCCACAAATGGACTGAGGGAACCGACAATGGACAGAGGGAACCCGCAAAAGGACTGAGGGAACCGACAATGGTCTGAGGGAACCGACAATGGTCTGAGGAAACCGGCAAAAGAACTGAGGGAACCGGCAAAAGAACTGAGGGATCCGAATATGGTCTGAGGGATCCGAATATGGTCTGAGGGACCCGACATTGGACTGAAGGACCCGCCAATGGACTGAGGGACCCGCCAATGGACTGAGGGAACACGCCAATGGACTGAGGGACCCGACAAAAGGACCGAGGGAACCGCAAAAGGACCGAGGGACCCCGCAAAAGGACCGAGGGACCCCGCAAATGGACCGCGGGACCCGCAAATGGACCGCGGGACCCGCAAATGGACCGCGGGACCCGCAAATGGACCGCGGGACCCCTTCAAATGGACCGCGGGACCCTCAAATGGACCGCGGGAACCCTCAGATGGTCCGAGGGAACCGACAATGAACTGAGGGAACCCGCAAATGGACCGAGGGAACCGACAATGAACTGAGGGACCCTGCAACTGGACCGCGGGACCCCGCCAACTGGACCACGGGACCCCGCCAACTAAACCGCGGGACCCCGCAAAAGGACAGCGGGACCCGCAAATGGACCGAGGGACCCCGCAAATGGACCGCGGGAACCGCCAAATGGACCCCGGGACCCGGCCAATGGACCGCGGGACCCGGCCAGTGGACCGCGGGACCCTCAAATGGACCGCGGGACCCTCAAATGGACCGCGGGACCCCGCAAATGGACCGCGGGACCCCGACAATGGACCGAGGGAACCGACAATGGACCGAGGGAACCCGCAAATGGACCGAGGGAACCCGCAAATGGACCGATGGAGCCCGACAATGGACCGAGGAAGCCCGACAATGGACTGAGGGAACCGACAATGGACCGCGGGACCCCTTCAAATGGACCGCGGGACCCCTTCAAATGGACCGCGGGACCCCTTCAAATGGACCGCGGGAAGCCTCAAATGGACCGAGGGACCCCGCCAACGGACCGAGGGACCCCGCCAACGGACCGAGGGACCCCGCCAACTGGACCGTGGGACCCCGAAAACTGGACCGCGGGACCCCGCCAACGGACAGCGGGACCCCGCGATCGGACCGCGGGAACCGGCTAACTGACCGCGGGACCCGGCCAGCAGACCGCGGGACCCGGCCAGCGGACCGCGGGACCCGGCCAATGGACCGCGAGACCCGCCAATGGACCACGGGACCCGGCCAATGGGCCGGGGGACACTCAAATGTACCGCGGGACCCGCAAATGGACCGAGGGACCCCGCAAATGGACCGAGGGACCCCGCAAATGGACCGAGGGACCCGACAATGGACCTAGGGACCCGGCCAATGGACCGAGGGACCCGGCCAATGGACCGAGGGACCCGCAAAGGGACCGAGGGAACCCGACACTGGACCGAGGGAACCCGCCAATGGACCGAGGGAACCCGCCAATGGACCGAGGGAACCGCAAATGGACCGCGGGAACCGGCCAATGGACCGCGGGAACCCGCAAAAGGACCGAGGGAACCCGACAAGGGAAAGAGGGAACCCGCAAAAGGACTGAGGGAACCCGACAATGATCTGAGGGAACCCACAAATGGACTGAGGGAACCCACAAATGGACTGAGGGAACCGACAATGGACTGAGGGAACCCGCAAAAGGACTGAGGGAACCGAGAATGGACTGAGGGAACCGACAATGAACTGAGGGAACCCGCAAAAGTATTGTGGGAACCAACAATGGACTGAGGGAACCCGCAAAAGGACTAAGGGAACCGACAATAGACTGAGGGAACCGCCAAAGGGACCGAGGGAACCCGACAAGGGACCGAGGGAACCCGACAGGGGACCGAGGGAACCCGCAAAAGGACTGAGGGAACCGAAAATGGACTGAGGGAACCCGACAATGATCTGAGGGAACCCGCAAAAGGAATGAGGGAACCGACAATGGACGGAGGGAACCCGCAAAAGGACGGAGGGAACCCGACAATGGACTGAGGGAAGCCGGAAATGGACTGAGGGAACCGACAATGGACTGAGGGAACCGGCAAATGGACTGAGGGAACCCGCAAATGGACCGAGGGAACCGACAATGGACTGAGGGGACCCGGAAATGGACTGAGGGAACCCGCAAATGGACCGAGGGAACCGACAATGGACTGAGAGACCCCGCCAACGGACCGCGGGACCCCGCCAAATGGACCGCGGGAACCGCCAAATGGACGGATGGACCCCGCCAATGGACCGAGGGAACCCGCCAATGGACCGAGGGAACCCGCCAATGGACCGAGGGAACCGCCAATGGACCGAGGGAACCGCCAATGGACCGAGGGAACCCGCCAATGGACCGAGGGAACCCGCAAAAGGACTGACGAAACCCGCAAAAGGACTGAGGGAACCGACAATGGACTGAGGGAACCCGCAAAAAAACTGAGGGAACCGATTATGGTCTGAGGGAACCCGCAAAAGGACTGAGGGAACCGACACTGGTCTGAGGGAACCCGCAAATGGACTGAGGGAACCCACAAATGGACTGAGGGAACCCACAAATGGACAGAGGGAACCGACAATGGACAGAGGGAACCCGCAAAAGGACTGAGGGAACCCGCAAAAGGACTGTGGGAACCGACAATGGACTGTGGGAACCGACAATGGACTGAGGGAACCGATAATGGACTGAGGGAACCTGCAAAAGGACTGAGGGAACCTGCAAAAGGACTGAGGGAACCTGCAAAAGGACTGAGGGAACCCGCAAAAGGACTGTGGGAACCGACAATGGACTGAGGGAACCGACAATGAACTGAGGGAACCCGCAAAAGGATTGTGGAAAGCGACAATGGACTGAGGGAACCGACAATGATCTGAGGGAACCCGCAACAGGACTGAGGGAACCGACAATGCACTGAGGGAAACGACAATGGTCTGAGGGAACCCGCAAAGGGACTGAGGGAACCGACAATGGTCTGAGAGAACGCGCAAAAGGAGAGAGGGAACCGACAAGGGACAGAAGGACCCCACAATGGACTGAGGGAACCCGCAAATGGACTGAGGGAACCCGACAATGGCCTGAGGGACCCGACAATGGCCTGAGGGACCCCGCAAATGGACTGAGGGACCCCGCAAATGGACTGAGGGAAGCGACAATGGACTGAGGGAACCCGCAAATGGACTGAGGGAACCGACAATGGACCGGGTGAACCCGCCAACGGACCGCGGGACCCGCCAATGGACCGCGGGACCCCGCCAACGAACCGCGGGACACCGTCAACTGACCGCGAGACCCGCCAAATGGACGGAGGGACCCCGCAAATGGACGGAGGGACCCCGCCAATGGACCGAGGGAAACGCCAATGGACGAGGGAACCCTGAAATGGACAGAGGGAACCCTGAAATGGACAGAGGGAACCCTGAAATGGACCGAGGGAACCGACAATGGTCTGAGGGAAACCGCAAAAAGACTGAGAGAACCGACAATGGTCTGAGGGAACCCGCAAAAGGGCTGAGGGAACTCACAAATGGACTTAGGGAACCGACAATGGACTGAGGGAACCCGCAAAAGGACTGAGGGAACCGACAACGGTCTGAGGGAACCCGCAAAAAGACTGAGAGAACCGACAATGGTCTGAGGGAACCCAGAATGGACTGAGGGAACCGCAAAAGGACTGAGGGAACCGCAAAAGGACTGAGGGACCCCGCAAATGGACTGAGGGACCCCGCAAAAGGATTGTGGGAACCGACAATGGACTGAGGGAACCGACAATGATCTGAGGGTACCCGCAACAGGACTGAGGGAACCGACAATGCACTGAGGGAACCGACAATGGTCTGAGGGAGCCCGCAAAAGGACTGAGGGAACCCGCAAATGGACTGAGGGACCCCGCAAATGGACTGAGGGACCCGACAAATGGACTGAGGGAACCCGCAAATGGACTGAGGGAACCCGCAAATGGACTGAGGGACCCGACAATGGACTGAGGGACCCCGCAAAAGGACTGAGGGACCCCGAAAATGGACTGAGGGAAGCGACAATGGACTGAGGGAACCCGCAAATGGACCGAGGGAACTGACAATGGACCGGATGAACCCGCAAATGGGCCGCGGGACCCCGCCAACGATCCGCGGGACACCGTCAACTGACCGCGAGACCCGCCAAATGGACGTAGGGACCCCGCCAATGGACGTAGGGACCCCGCCAATGGACCGAGGGAACCCTCAAATGGACCGAGGGAACCCTCAAATGGACCGAGGGAAACGACAATGGACCGAGGGAACCCGCAAAAGGACCGAGGGAACCCGCAAAAGGACCGAGGGAACCCGCAAAAAGACCGAGGGAACCGACAATGGTCTGAGGGAACCCGCAAAAAGACTGAGAGAACCGACAGTGGTCTGAGCGAACCCGCAAAAGGGCTGAGGGAACTCACAAATGGACTGAGGGAACCGACAATGGACTGAGGGAACCCGCAAAAGGACTGAGGGAACCGACAACGGTCTGAGGGAACCCGCAAAAAGACTGAGAGAACCGACAATGGTCTGAGGGAACCCAGAATGGACTGAGGGACCCGCAAAAGGACTGAGGGACCCGCAAAAGGACTGAGGGACCCGCAAAAGGACTGAGGGACCCCGCAAATGGACTGAGGGACCCGCAAATGGACCGCGGGACCCTTCAAATGGCCCGCGGGAACCCCTCAAATGGACCGCGGGAACCCCTCAAATGGACCGCGGGACCCTCAAATGGACCGCGGAAAGCCTCAAATGGACCGCGGGAACCGACAATGAACTGAGGGAACCGACAATGAACTGAGGGAACCCGCAAATGGACCGAGGGAACCGACAATGAACTGAGGGAACCCGCAAATGGACCGAGGGGAGCGCCAACGGACCGCGGGACCCCGGAAATGGACCGCGGGACCCGCCAAATGGACCGCGGGACCCGGCCAATGGACCGCGGGACGCTCAAATGGACCGCGGGACGCTCAAATGGACCGCGGGACCCCGCCAACTGGACCGCGGGACCCCGCAAATGGACCGCGAAACCCCGCAAATGGACCGCGGGACCCTCCAATGGACCGCGGGACCCTCCAATGGACCGCGGGACGCCGCAAATGGACCGAGGGACCCCCCAAATGGACAGCGGGAGCCCGCCAGCGGACCGCGGGCCACGCCAGCGGACCGCGGGACCCCGCCAATGGCCCGAGGGACCCCGCCAATGGCCCGAGGAACCCCGCCAATGGACCGCGGGAACCGCGAAATGGAACGCGGGACCCGGCCAATGGACCGCGGGACCCTCAAATGGACCGCAAGACTCTCAAATGGACCGAGGAACCCTCAAATGCAGCGAGGGACCCCGCAAATGGACCGAGGGAACCGACAATGGACCGAAGGAACCGGCCAATGGACCGAGGGACCCGCAAATGGACCGAGGGACCCCGCAAATGGACCGAGGGAACCGCAAATGGACCGAGGGAACCCGACAATGGACCGAGGGAACCGCAAATGGACCGAGGGAACCCGCAAATGGACCGAGGGACCCGAAAATTGACCGAGGGAACTCGCAAATGGACCGAGGGAACCCGGAAATGGACCGAGGGAACCGCAAATGGACCGAGGGAACTCGCAAATGGACCGAGGGAACCCGACACTGGACCGAGGGAACCCGACACTGGACCGAGGAAACCCGCAAATGGACCGAGGGACCCGAAAATTGACTGAGGGAACCGCAAATGGACCGAGGGAACCCGCCAATGGATCGAGGGAACCGACAATGGACCGAGGGAACCCGCCAATGGACCGAGGGAACCCGCCAATGGACCGAGGGACCCGCAAATGGACCGAGGGAACCCGCAAATGGACCGAGGGAACTCGCAAATGGACCGAGGGACCCGCAAATGGACCGAGGGACCCTCAAATATACCGAGGGACCCCGCAAATGGACCGAGGGAACCGACAATGGACCGAACGAACCGGCCAATGGACCGAGGGACCCGCAAATGGACCGAGGGACCCGGACAATGGACCGAGGGACCCCGGAAATGGACCGAGGGACCCCGCAAATGGACCGAGGGAACCGCAAATGGACCGAGGGAACCCGCAAATGGACCGAGGGACCCGAAAAGTTACCGAGGGACCCGCAAATGGACCGAGGGACCCGCAAATGGACCGAGGGAACCGCAAATGGACCGAGGGAAGTCGCAAATGGACCGAGGGAACCCGACACTGGACCGAGGGAACCGCAAATGGACCGAGGGAACCCGCCAATGGACCGAGGGAACCCGGCCAATGGACCGCGGGAACCCGGCCAATGGACCGCGGGACCCGGCCAATGGACCGCGGGACCCGGCCAATGGACCGCGGGAACCGACAAGGGTCGGAGGGAACCCGCAAGAGGACTGAGGGAACCGGCAATGGTCTGAGGGAACCGGCAATGGTCTGAGGGAACCGGCAATGGTCTGAGGGAACCGACAATGAACTGAGGGAACCCGCAAATGGACCGAGGGAACCGACAATGAACTGAGGGAACCCACAACTGGACCGCGGGACCCTGCCAACTGGACCGCGGGACCCCGCAAAAGGACAGCGGGACCCGCAAATGGACCGAGGGACCCCGCAAATGGACCGCACGAACCGCCAAATGGACACCGGGAACCGGCCAATGGACCGCGGGACCCTGCAAATGGACCGCGGGACCCGCAAATGGACCGCGGGAACCGCCAAATGGACACCGGGACCCGGCCAATGGACCGCGGGACCCTCAAATAGACCGCGGGACCCTCAAATGGACCGCGGGAACCCGCAAATGGACCGAGGGAACCGACAATGGACCGAGGGAACCCGCAAATTGACCGAGGGAACCGACAATGGACCGAGGGAACCCGCAAATGGACCGATGGAGCCCGACAATGGACCGAGAAAGCCCGAGAATGGACTGAGGGAACCGACAATGGACCACGGGACCCCTTCAAATGGACCGCGGGACCCCTTCAAATGGACCGCGGGAAGCCTCAAATGGACTGCGGGACCCCGCCAACGGACCGAGGGACCCCGCCAACTGGACCGTGGGACCCCGAAAACTGGACCGCGGGACCCCGCGAACGGACCGCGGGAACCGGCTAACTGACCGCGAGAACCGGCTAACTGACCGCGGGACCCCGCCAGCGGACCGCGGGACCCCGCCAATGGACCGCGGGACCCCGCCAATGGACCGCGGGACCCACCAATGGACCACGGGACCCGGCCAATGGGCCGGGGGACACTCAAATGGACCGCGGAACCCTCAAACGACAGAGGAAACCCGCAAATGGACCGAGGGACCCTCAAATGGACCGAGGGACCCTCAAATGGACCGAGGGACCCCGCAAATGGACCGAGGGACCCGCAAATGGACCGAGGGACCCCGCAAATGGACCGAGGGACCCCGCAAAGGGACCGAGGGAACCCGACACTGGACCGAGGGAACCCGACACTGGACCGAGGGAACCGCAAATGAACGAGGGAACCCGCCAATTGACCGAGGGAACCGCCTATGGACCGATGGAACCGCCAATGGACCGAGGGAACCGCCAATGGACCGAGGGAACCCGCCAATGGACCGAGGGAACCGCCAATGGACCGAGGGAACCCGCCAATGGACCGAGGGAACCGCCAATGGACCGAGGGAACCCGCCAATGGACCGAGGGAACCGCCAATGGACCGAGGGAACCGGGCAATGGACAGCGGGAACCCGCAAAAGGACCGAGGGAACCCGACAAGGGAAAGAGGGAACCCACAGTGGACTGAGGGAACCCACAAATGGACTGAGGGAACCCACAAATGGACTGAGGGAACCGACAATGGAATGAGGGAACCCGCAAAAGGACTGTGGGAACCGACAATGGACTGAGGGAACCCGCAAAAGGACTGAGGGAACCGAGAATGGACTGAGGGAACCGACAATGAACTGAGGGAACCCGCAAAAGGATTGTGGGAACCGACAATGGACTGAGGGAACCCGCAAAAGGACTGTGGGAACCGACAATAGACTGAGGGAACCGACAATGAACTGAGGGAACCGCCAAAATGACCAAGGGAACCGCCAAAGGGACCGAGGGAACCCGACAAGGGACCGAGGGAACCCGACAGGGGACTGAGGGAACATGCAAATGGACTGAGGGAACCCGAAAATGGACTGAGGGAACCCGCAAATAGACTGAGGGAACCGAAAATGGACTGAGGGAACCCGCAAAAGGACGGAGGGAAGCCGGAAATGGACTGAGGGAACCGACAATGGAATGAGGGGAACCGGGAAATGGACTGAGGGGACCCAGAAATGGACTGAGGGAACCGGCAAATGGACTGAGGGAACCGACAATGGACTGAGAGACCCCGCCAAATGGACCGCGGGAACCGCCAAATGGATGGAGGGACCCCGCAAATGGATGGAGGGACCTCGCCAATGGACCGAGGGAACCCGCCAATGGACCGAGGGAACCCGCCAATGGACCGAGGGAACCCGTAAAAGGACTGACGAAACCCGCAAAAGGACTGAGGGAACCGACAATGGACTGAGGGAACCCGCAAAAGGACTGAGGGAACCGACAATGGACTGAGGGAACCCGCAAAAGGACTGAGGGAACCGACACTGGTCTGAGGGAACCCGCAAAAGGACTGAGGGAACCCACAAATGGACTGAGGGAACCCACAAATGGACAGAGGGAACCGACAATGGACAGAGGGAACCCGCAAAAGGACTGAGGGAACCCGCAAAAGGACTGAGGGAACCCGCAAAAGGACTGTGGGAACCGACAATGGACTGAGGGAACCGATAATGGACTGAGGGAACCCGCAAAAGGTCTGAGGGAACCGACAATGGACTGAGGGAACCGACAATGGACTGAGGGAACCTGCAAAAGGACTGTGGGAACCGACAATGTACTGAGGGAACCGACAATGAACTGAGGGAACCCGCAAAAGTATTGTGGGAACCGACAATGGACTGAGGGAACCGACAATGGACTGAGGGAACCGACAATGATCTGAGGGAACCCGCAACAGGACTGAGGGAACCTACAATGCACTGAGGGAAACGACAATGGTCTGAGGGAGCCCGCAAAAGGACTGAGGGAACCGATAATGGTCTGAGGGAACCGATAATGATCTGAGGGAACCCGCAAAGGGACTGAGGGAACCGACAATGGTCTGAGAGAACGCGCAAAAGGAGAGAGGGAACCGACAAGGGACAGAAGGACCCCACAATGGACTGAGGGAACCCGCAAATGGACTGAGGGAATCCGACAAATGGACTGAGGGACCCGACAAATGGACTGAGGGAACCCGCAAAAGGACTGAGGGAACCGACAATGGTCTGAGGGAACCCGCAAAAAGACTAAGAGAACCGACAATGGTCTGAGGGAACCCAGAATGGACTGAGGGAACCGCAAAAGGACTGAGGGAACCGCAAAAGGACTGAGGGAACCGCAAAAGGACTGAGGGACCCCGCAAATGGACTGAGGGAACCCGCAAAAGGATTGTGGGAAGCGACAATGGACTGAGGGAACCGACAATGATCTGAGGGTACCCGCAACAGGACTGAGGGAACCGACAATGCACTGAGGGAACCGACAATGGTCTGAGGGAGCCCGCAAAAGGACTGAGGGAACCGATAATGGTCTGAGGGAACGCGCAAAAGGAGAGAGGGAACCGACAAGGGACAGAAGGACCCCACAATGGACTGAGGGACCCCGCAAAAGGACTGAGGGACCCCGCAAAAGGACTGAGGGACCCCGCAAAAGGACTGAGGGACCCCGCAAATGGACTGATGGAAGCGACAATGGACTGAGGGAACCCGCAAATGGACCGAGGGAACTGACAATGGACCGGGTGAAATCGCAAATGGACCGCGGGACCCGACAACGGACCGCGGGACCCCGCCAACGATCCGCGGGACACCGTCAACTGACCGCGAGACCCGCCAAATGGACCGCGGGATCCGCAAATGGACGGAGGGACCCCGCCAATGGACGGAGGGAACCCTCAAATGGACCGAGGGAACCGAAAATGGACCGAGGGAACCCTCAAATGGACCGAGGGAACCGACAATGGACCGAGGGAACCGACAATGGACCGAGGGAACCCGCAAAAGGACCGAGGGAACCCGCAAAAAGACTGAGGGAACCGACAATGGTCTGAGGGAACCCGCAAAAAGACTGAGAGAACCGACAGTGGTCTGAGGGAACCCGCAAAAAGACTCAGGGAACTCACAAATGGACTGAGGGAACCGACAATGGACTGAGGGAACCCGCAAATGGACCGAGGGACCCGCAAATGGACCGCGGGAACCCTTCAAATGGACCGCGGGAACCCTTCAAATGGACCGCGGGACCATCAAATGGACCGCGGGAAGCCTCAAATGGACCCCGGGACCCTCAAATGGACCGCGGGAACCATCAAATGGACCGCGGGACCCTCAAATGGACCGCGGAAAGCCTCAAATGGACCGCGGGAACCGACAATTAACTGAGGGAACCGACAATGGACCGAGGGAACCGACAATGAACTGAGGGAACCCGCAAATGGACCGAGGGAAGCGCCAACTGGACCGCGGGACCCCGCTAACTGGACCGCGGAACCCCGGAAATGGACCGCGGGAACCGCCAAATGGACCGCGGGACCCGGCCAATGGACCGCGGGACCCGGCCAATGGACCGCGGGACGCTCAAATGGACCGCGGGACCCCGCCAACTGGACCGCGGGACCCCGCCAATGGACCGCGGGACCCCGCCAATGGACCGCGGGACCCCGCAAATGGACCGAGGGACCCCGCAAATGGACCGCGGGAACCGCCAAATGGACCGCGGGACCCGGCCAATGGACCGCGGGACCCTCCAATGGACCGCGGAACCCCGCCAGCGGACCGCGGGACCCCGCCAGCGGACCGCGGGACCCCGCCAACTGGACCGCGGGACCCCGCCAACGGCCCGAGGGACCCCGCCAACGGCCCGAGGGACCCCGCCAATGGACCGCGGGAACCGCGAAATGGACCGCGGGACCCAGCCAATGGACCGCAGGACCCGGCCAATGGACCGCAAGACCCTCAAATGGACCGAGGGACCCTCAAATGTACCGAGGGACCCCGCAAATGGACCGAGGGAACCGATAATGGACCGAAGGAACCGGCCAATGGACCGAGGGACCCGCAAATGGACCGAGGGACCCCGCAAATGGACCGAGGGAACCGCAAATGGACCGAGGGAACCCGACAATGGACCGAGGGAACCGCAAATGGACCGAGGGAACCCGCCAACTGGACCGTGGGACCCCGAAAACTGGACCGCGGGACCCCGCGAACGGACCGCGGGAACCGGCTAACTGACCGCGAGAACCGGCTAACTGACCGCGGGACCCCGCCAGCGGACCGCGGGACCCCGCCAATGGACCGCGGGACCCCGCCAATGGACCGCGGGACCCACCAATGGACCACGGGACCCGGCCAATGGGCCGGGGGACACTCAAATGGACCGCGGAACCCTCAAACGACAGAGGAAACCCGCAAATGGACCGAGGGACCCTCAAATGGACCGAGGGACCCTCAAATGGACCGAGGGACCCCGCAAATGGACCGAGGGACCCGCAAATGGACCGAGGGACCCCGCAAATGGACCGAGGGACCCCGCAAAGGGACCGAGGGAACCCGACACTGGACCGAGGGAACCCGACACTGGACCGAGGGAACCGCAAATGAACGAGGGAACCCGCCAATTGACCGAGGGAACCGCCTATGGACCGATGGAACCGCCAATGGACCGAGGGAACCGCCAATGGACCGAGGGAACCCGCCAATGGACCGAGGGAACCGCCAATGGACCGAGGGAACCCGCCAATGGACCGAGGGAACCGCCAATGGACCGAGGGAACCCGCCAATGGACCGAGGGAACCGCCAATGGACCGAGGGAACCGGGCAATGGACAGCGGGAACCCGCAAAAGGACCGAGGGAACCCGACAAGGGAAAGAGGGAACCCACAGTGGACTGAGGGAACCCACAAATGGACTGAGGGAACCCACAAATGGACTGAGGGAACCGACAATGGAATGAGGGAACCCGCAAAAGGACTGTGGGAACCGACAATGGACTGAGGGAACCCGCAAAAGGACTGAGGGAACCGAGAATGGACTGAGGGAACCGACAATGAACTGAGGGAACCCGCAAAAGGATTGTGGGAACCGACAATGGACTGAGGGAACCCGCAAAAGGACTGTGGGAACCGACAATAGACTGAGGGAACCGACAATGAACTGAGGGAACCGCCAAAATGACCAAGGGAACCGCCAAAGGGACCGAGGGAACCCGACAAGGGACCGAGGGAACCCGACAGGGGACTGAGGGAACATGCAAATGGACTGAGGGAACCCGAAAATGGACTGAGGGAACCCGCAAATAGACTGAGGGAACCGAAAATGGACTGAGGGAACCCGCAAAAGGACGGAGGGAAGCCGGAAATGGACTGAGGGAACCGACAATGGAATGAGGGGAACCGGGAAATGGACTGAGGGGACCCAGAAATGGACTGAGGGAACCGGCAAATGGACTGAGGGAACCGACAATGGACTGAGAGACCCCGCCAAATGGACCGCGGGAACCGCCAAATGGATGGAGGGACCCCGCAAATGGATGGAGGGACCTCGCCAATGGACCGAGGGAACCCGCCAATGGACCGAGGGAACCCGCCAATGGACCGAGGGAACCCGTAAAAGGACTGACGAAACCCGCAAAAGGACTGAGGGAACCGACAATGGACTGAGGGAACCCGCAAAAGGACTGAGGGAACCGACAATGGACTGAGGGAACCCGCAAAAGGACTGAGGGAACCGACACTGGTCTGAGGGAACCCGCAAAAGGACTGAGGGAACCCACAAATGGACTGAGGGAACCCACAAATGGACAGAGGGAACCGACAATGGACAGAGGGAACCCGCAAAAGGACTGAGGGAACCCGCAAAAGGACTGAGGGAACCCGCAAAAGGACTGTGGGAACCGACAATGGACTGAGGGAACCGATAATGGACTGAGGGAACCCGCAAAAGGTCTGAGGGAACCGACAATGGACTGAGGGAACCGACAATGGACTGAGGGAACCTGCAAAAGGACTGTGGGAACCGACAATGTACTGAGGGAACCGACAATGAACTGAGGGAACCCGCAAAAGTATTGTGGGAACCGACAATGGACTGAGGGAACCGACAATGGACTGAGGGAACCGACAATGATCTGAGGGAACCCGCAACAGGACTGAGGGAACCTACAATGCACTGAGGGAAACGACAATGGTCTGAGGGAGCCCGCAAAAGGACTGAGGGAACCGATAATGGTCTGAGGGAACCGATAATGATCTGAGGGAACCCGCAAAGGGACTGAGGGAACCGACAATGGTCTGAGAGAACGCGCAAAAGGAGAGAGGGAACCGACAAGGGACAGAAGGACCCCACAATGGACTGAGGGAACCCGCAAATGGACTGAGGGAATCCGACAAATGGACTGAGGGACCCGACAAATGGACTGAGGGAACCCGCAAAAGGACTGAGGGAACCGACAATGGTCTGAGGGAACCCGCAAAAAGACTAAGAGAACCGACAATGGTCTGAGGGAACCCAGAATGGACTGAGGGAACCGCAAAAGGACTGAGGGAACCGCAAAAGGACTGAGGGAACCGCAAAAGGACTGAGGGACCCCGCAAATGGACTGAGGGAACCCGCAAAAGGATTGTGGGAAGCGACAATGGACTGAGGGAACCGACAATGATCTGAGGGTACCCGCAACAGGACTGAGGGAACCGACAATGCACTGAGGGAACCGACAATGGTCTGAGGGAGCCCGCAAAAGGACTGAGGGAACCGATAATGGTCTGAGGGAACGCGCAAAAGGAGAGAGGGAACCGACAAGGGACAGAAGGACCCCACAATGGACTGAGGGACCCCGCAAAAGGACTGAGGGACCCCGCAAAAGGACTGAGGGACCCCGCAAAAGGACTGAGGGACCCCGCAAATGGACTGATGGAAGCGACAATGGACTGAGGGAACCCGCAAATGGACCGAGGGAACTGACAATGGACCGGGTGAACTCGCAAATGGACCGCGGGACCCGACAACGGACCGCGGGACCCCGCCAACGATCCGCGGGACACCGTCAACTGACCGCGAGACCCGCCAAATGGACCGCGGGATCCGCAAATGGACGGAGGGACCCCGCCAATGGACGGAGGGAACCCTCAAATGGACCGAGGGAACCGAAAATGGACCGAGGGAACCCTCAAATGGACCGAGGGAACCGACAATGGACCGAGGGAACCGACAATGGACCGAGGGAACCCGCAAAAGGACCGAGGGAACCCGCAAAAAGACTGAGGGAACCGACAATGGTCTGAGGGAACCCGCAAAAAGACTGAGAGAACCGACAGTGGTCTGAGGGAACCCGCAAAAAGACTCAGGGAACTCACAAATGGACTGAGGGAACCGACAATGGACTGAGGGAACCCGCAAAAGGACTGAGGGACCCGCAAAATGACTGAGGGACCCCGCAAATGGACTGAGGGACCCCGCAAATGGACCGAGGGACCCGCAAATGGACCGCGGGAACCCTTCAAATGGACCGCGGGAACCCTTCAAATGGACCGCGGGACCATCAAATGGACCGCGGGAAGCCTCAAATGGACCCCGGGACCCTCAAATGGACCGCGGGAACCATCAAATGGACCGCGGGACCCTCAAATGGACCGCGGAAAGCCTCAAATGGACCGCGGGAACCGACAATTAACTGAGGGAACCGACAATGGACCGAGGGAACCGACAATGAACTGAGGGAACCCGCAAATGGACCGAGGGAAGCGCCAACTGGACCGCGGGACCCCGCTAACTGGACCGCGGAACCCCGGAAATGGACCGCGGGAACCGCCAAATGGACCGCGGGACCCGGCCAATGGACCGCGGGACCCGGCCAATGGACCGCGGGACGCTCAAATGGACCGCGGGACCCCGCCAACTGGACCGCGGGACCCCGCCAATGGACCGCGGGACCCCGCCAATGGACCGCGGGACCCCGCAAATGGACCGAGGGACCCCGCAAATGGACCGCGGGAACCGCCAAATGGACCGCGGGACCCGGCAAATGGACCGCGGGACCCTCCAATGGACCGCGGAACCCCGCCAGCGGACCGCGGGACCCCGCCAGCGGACCGCGGGACCCCGCCAACTGGACCGCGGGACCCCGCCAACGGCCCGAGGGACCCCGCCAACGGCCCGAGGGACCCCGCCAATGGACCGCGGGAACCGCGAAATGGACCGCGGGACCCAGCCAATGGACCGCAGGACCCGGCCAATGGACCGCAAGACCCTCAAATGGACCGAGGGACCCTCAAATGTACCGAGGGACCCCGCAAATGGACCGAGGGAACCGATAATGGACCGAAGGAACCGGCCAATGGACCGAGGGACCCGCAAATGGACCGAGGGACCCCGCAAATGGACCGAGGGAACCCGACAATGGACCGAGGGAACCCGACAATGGACCGAGGGAACCGCAAATGGACCGAGGGAACCCGCAAATGGACCGAGGGAACCCGCAAATTGACCGAGGGACCCGAAAATTGACCGAGGGACCCGCAAATGGACCGAGGGAACTCGCAAATGGACCGAGGGAACGCGACACTGGACCGAGGGAACCTGACACTGGACCGAGGGAACCCGACACTGGACCGAGGAAACCCGCAAATGGACCGAGGGAACCCGACACTGGACCGAGGAAACCCGCCAATGGACCGAGGGAACCGACAATGGACCGAGGGAACCCGCCAATGGACCGAGGGAACCCGCCAATGGACCGAGGGAACCGACAATGGACCGAGGGAACCCGCCAATGGACCGAGGGACCCGACAATGGACCGAGGGACCCGACAATGGACCGAGGGACCCGAAAATTGACCGAGGGAACCCGGAAATGGACCGAGGGAACCCGCAAATGGACCGAGGGAACCCGCAAATGGACCGAGGGAACTCGCAAATGGACAGAGGGACCCGCAAATGGACCGAGGGACCCTCAAATATACCGAGGGACCCCGCAAATGGACCGAGGGAACCGATAATGGACCGAAGGAACCGGCCATTGGACCGAGGGACCCGCAAATGGACCGAGGGACCCGGATAATGGACCGAGGGACCCGCAAATGGACCGAGGGAACCCGCAAATGGACCGAAAGACCCGAAAAGTTACCGAGGGAACCCGCAAATGGACCGAGGGAACCGCAAATGGACCGAGGGAACCCGCAAATGGACCGAGGGAACCGCAAATGGACCGAGGGAACTCGCAAATGGACCGAGGGAATCCGACACTGGACCGAGGGAACCGGACAATGGACCGAGGGAACCCGCAAAAGTACTGAGTGTACGCGCAAAAGGACTGAGGGAACCCGCAAAAGGACTGAGGGAACCCACAAATGGACTGATGGAACCGGCAATGGACTGAGGGAACCCGCAAAAGGACTGTGGGAACCGACAAAGGACTGAGGGAACCGACAATGGACTGAGGGAATCCTCAAAAGGACTGAGGGAACCGACAATGCACTGAGGGATCCGACAATGGTCTGAGGGGACCCGCAAAAGGACTGAGGGAACCGATAATGGTCTGAGGGAACCCGCAAAAGGACTGAGGAATCCGACAATGGACTGAGGGAACCCGCAAAAGGTCTGAGGGAACCCGCAAAGGGACTGAGGGAGCCCGACAATGGACTGAGGGAACCCGCAAAAGGACTGAGGGAACCCGCAAAAGGACTGAGGAAACCGACAATGGTCTGAGGGAACTCGCAAAGGGACTGAGGGAACCCGACAATGGGCTGAGGGAACCCGCAAGTGGACTGAGGGAACCCGCAAGTGGACTGAGGGGAACGACAAATAGACTGAGAGAACCCTCAAATGGACTGAGGGAACCGACAATGGACTGAGGGAACCCGCAAAAGGACTGAGGGAACCGACAATGGACTGAGGGAACCGACAATGGACTGAGGGAACCCGCAAATGGACTGAGGGAACCCGCAAATGGACCGCGGGACCCCTTCAAATGGACCGCGGGACCCCTTCAAATGGACTGCGGGAAGCGGCAAATGGACTGCGGGAAGCCTCAAATGGACTGCAGGAAGCCTCAAATGGACTGAAGGACCCGCAATAGGACCGAGGGAAACCGACAATGGACCGAGGGAACCGACAATGGACCGAGGGAACCCGCCTATGGACCGAGGGAACCCGCCAATGTACTGCGGGAACCCGCCAATGGACCGAGGGAACCCGCCAATGGACCGAGGGAACCCGCCAATGGACTGCGGGAACCCGCCAATGGACTGCGGGAACCGCCAATGGACCGAGGGAACCCGCCAATGGACCGAGAGAACCCGCCAATGGACCGAGGGAACCCGCAAATGGACCGAGGGAAGCGCCAACGGACCGAGGGACCCTGCCAATGGACCGCGGGACCCCGAAAACTGGACCGCGAGACCCCGAAAACTGGACCGCGGGACCCCGGCAACGGACAGCGGGACCCCGGCAACGAACAGCGGGAACCGGCCAACGGACCGCGGGACCCCGCAAACGGACCGCGGGACCCCGCCAACTGGACCGCGGGACCCCGCCAACTGGACCGCGGGACCCCGCCACTGGACCGCGGGACCCGCAACTGGACCGCGGGACCCCGCAAATGGACCGAGGGACCCCGCAAATGGACCGCGGGAACCGCAAATGCACCGAGGGACCCGGCCGATGGACCGCGGGAACCGGCCAATGGACCGCGGGACCCGCCAATGGACCGCGGGACCCGGCCAATGGACCGTGGGAACCTCAGATGGACCGCGGGACCCTCAAATAGGCGGAGGAACCCTCAAATGGACAGAGGGACCCTCAAATGGACCGAGGGACCCCGAAAATGGACCGAGGGAACCCGCAAATGGACCGAGGGAAACGACAATGGACCAAGGGAACCCGCAAATGGACCGAGGGAACCGACAATGGACTGAGGGACCCCGCCAATGGACCGCGGGACCCCGCAAATGGACCGCGGGACCCCGCAAATGGACCGAGGGACCCCGCAAATGGACCGCGGGAACCGCCAAATGGACCGTGGGACTCCACCAACGGACCGCGGGAATCCGCTAACGGACCGCGGGACCCGCCAAATGGACCGCGGGACCCGCCAAATGGACCGAGGGACCCGCAAATGGACCGAGGGACCCCGCAAATGGACCGAGGGACCCAGCAAATGCATGGAGGGACCCAGCAAATGGACGGAGGGAACCGAGAATGGACCGAGGGAACACGCCAATGGACCGAGGGACCGCCAATGGACCGAGGGAACCCGCCAATGGACCGAGGGTACCGCCAATGGACCGAGGGTACCGCCAATGGACCGAGGGAACCGCCAATGGACCGAAAGAACCCACCAATGGACCGAGGGAACCCGACAATGGACCGAGGGAACCCGACAATGGACCGAGGGAACCCGCAAAAGGACTGAGGGAACCGACAATGGACTGAGGGAACCTGCAAAAGGACTGAGGGAACCCGCAAAAGGACTGAGGGTACCCGCAGAAGGACTGAGGGAACCCACAAATGGACCGAGGGAACCGACAATGCACTGAGGGAACCCACGAAAGGACTGTGGGAACCGACAATGGTCTGAGGGAACCCGCAAAAAGACTGAGAGAACCGACAATGGTCTGAGGGAACCCGCAAAAGGGCTGAGGGAACTCACAAATGGACTGAGCGAACCGACAATGGACTGAGGGAACCCGCAAAAGGACTGAGAGAACCGACAATGGTCTGAGGGAACCGCAAAAGGACTGAGGGAACCGCAAAAGGACTGAGGGACCCCGCAAATGGACTGAGGGAACCCGCAAAAGGATTGTGGGAACCGACAATGGACTGAGGGAACCGACAATGATCTGAGGGTACCCGCAACAGGACTCAGGGAACCGACAATGCACTGAGGGAACCGACAATGGTCTGAGGGAGCCCGCAAAAGGACTGAGGGAACCGATAATGGTCTGAGGGAACCGATAATGGTCTGAGGGAACCCGCAAAGGGACTGAGGGAACCGACAATGGTCTGAGAGAACGCGCAAAAGGAGAGAGGGAACCGACAAGGGACAGAATGACCCCACAATGGACTGAGGGAACCCGCAAATGGACTGAGGGACCCGACAAATGGACTGAGGGACCCGACAATGGACTGAGGGACCCCGCAAAAGGACTGAGGGACCCCGCAAATGGACTGAGGGAAGCGACAATGGACTGAGGGAACCCGCAAATGGACCGAGGGAACTGACAATGGACCGGGTGAACCCGCAAATGGACCGCGGGACCCGACAACGGACAGCGGGACCCCGCCAACGATCCGCGGGACACCGTCAACTGACCGCGAGACCCGCCAAATGGACGGAGGGACCCCGCAAATGGACGGAGGGACCCCGCAAATGGACGGAGGGACCCCGCCAATGGACCGAGGGAACTCTCAAATGGACCGAGGGAACTCTCAAATGGACCGAGGGAACCGACAATGGACCGAGGGAACCCGCAAAAGGACCGAGGGAACCCGCAAAAAGACTGAGGGAACCGACAATGGTCTGAGGGAACCCGCAAAAAGAGTGAGAGAACCGACAGTGGTCTGAGGGAACCCGCAAAAGGGCTGAGGGAACTCACAAATGGACTGAGGGAACCCGCAAAAGGGCTGAGGGAACTCACAAATGGACTGAGGGAACCGACAGTGGACTGAGGGAACCCGCAAAAGGACTGAGGGAACCGACAATGGTCTGAGGGAACCCGCAAAAAACTGAGAGAACCGACAATGATCTGAGGGAA
Organism: Dromococcyx pavoninus; assembly: GCA_033558185.1. Classification (NCBI taxonomy): domain Eukaryota; kingdom Metazoa; phylum Chordata; class Aves; order Cuculiformes; family Neomorphidae; genus Dromococcyx; species Dromococcyx pavoninus. Next base: position 67,998 of record JAUMJL010001058.1, read on the forward strand.
CCCAGAATGGACTGAGGGATCCGCAAAAGGACTGAGGGACCCGCAAAAGGACTGAGGGACCCGCAAAAGGACTGAGGGACCCCGCAAATGGGCTGAGGGACCCGCAAATGGGCTGAGGAACCCTTCAAATGGACCGAGGGAACCCTTCAAATGGACCGCGGGAACCCTTCAAATGGACCGCGGGACCCTCAAATGGACCACGGGAAGCCTCAAATGGACCGCGGTAACCCTCAAATGGACCGCGGGACCCTCAAATGGACCGCGGAAAGCCTCAAATGGACCGCGGGAACCGACAATGAACTGAGGGAACCGACAATGAACTGAAGGAACCCTCAAATGGACCGAGGGAATCGACAATGAACTGAGGGAACCCGCAAATGGACCGAGGGAAGCGCCAACGGACCGCGGGACCACGCCAACTGGACCGCGGGACCCCGGAAATGGACCGCGGGAACCGCCAAATGGACCGCGGGAACCGCCAAATGGACCGCGGGAACCGCCAAATGGACCGCGGGAAACGGGCAATGGACCGCGAGACCCGGCCAATGGACCGCGGGACGCTCAAATGGACCGCGGGACGCTCAAATGGACCGCGGGACCCCGCCAATGGACCGCGGGACCCCGCCAAATGGACCGCGGGAACCGCCAAATGGACCGCGGGACCCGGCCAATGGACCGCGGGACCCTCCAATGGACCGCGGGACCCTCCAAGGGACCGAGGGACGCCGCAAATGGACCGAGGGACGCCGCAAATGGACCGAGGGACCCCGCAAATGGACAGCGGGAACCGGCCAACGGACCGCGGGACCCCGCCAGCGGACCGCGGGACCCCGCCAACTGGACCGCGGGACCCCGCCAACTGGACCGCGGGACCCCGCCAACGGCCCGAGGGACCCCGCCAATGGACCGAGGGACCCCGCCAATGGACCGCGGGAACCGCGAAATGGACCGCGGGACCCGGCCAATGGACCGCGGGACCCTCAAATGGACCGCAAGACTCTCAAATGGACCGAGGGACCCTCAAATGTACCGAGGGACCCCGCAAATGTACCGAGGGACCCGACAATGGACCGAAGGAACCGGCCAATGGACCGAGGGACCCCGCAAATGGACCGAGGGACCCCGCAAATGGACCGAGGGAACCGCAAATGGACCGAGGGACCCCGCAAATGGACCGAGGGAACCCGACAATGGACCGAGGGAACCCGACAATGGACCGAGGGAACCGCAAATGGACCGAGGGAACCCGCAAATGGACCGAGGGAACCCGCAAATGGACCGAGGGACCCGAAAATTGACCGAGGGAACCGCAAATGGACCGAGGGAACTCGCAAATTGACCGAGGAAACCCGGAAATGGACCGCGGGAACCGCAAATGGAACGAGGGAACTCGCAAATGGACCGAGGGAACGCGACACTGGACCGAGGGAACCTGACACTGGACCGAGGGAACCCGACACTGGACCGAGGAAACCCGCAAATGGACCGAGGGAACCCGCAAATGTACCGAGGGAACCCGCCAATGGACCGAGGGAACCGACAATGGACCGAGGGAAACCGCCAATGGACCGAGGGACCCAAAAATTGACCGAGGGAACCCGCAAATGGACCGAGGGAACCCGGAAATGGACCGAGGGACCCGCAAATGGACCGGGGGACCCTCAAATATACCGAGGGACCCGCAAATGAACCGAGGGACCCTCAAATATACCGAGGGACTCCGCAAATGGCCCGAGGGAACCGACAATGGACCGAAGGAACCGGCCAATGGACCGAGGGACCCGCAAATGGACCGAGGGACCCGGACAATGGACCGAGGGACCCGGACAATGGACCGAGGGACCCGGACAATGGACCGAGGGACCCGCAAATGGACCGAGGGAACCCGCAAATGGACCGAGGGACCCGAAAAGTTACCGAGGGAACCGCAAATGGACCAAGGGAACCCGCAAATGGACCGAGGGAACTCGCAAATGGACCGAGGGAACCCGACACTGGACCGAGGGAACCCGACACTGGACCGAGGGAACCGCAAATGGACCGAGGGAACCCGACACTGGACCGAGGGAACCGGACAATGGACCGAGGGAACCCGCAAAAGGACTGAGTGTACGCGCAAAAGGACTGAGGGAACCCGCAAAAGGACTGAGGGAACCCACAAATGGACTGATGGAACCGGCAATGGACTGAGGGAACCCGCAAAAGGACTGTGGGAACCGACAAAGGACTGAGGGAACCGACAATGGACTGAGGGAATCCTCAAAAGGACTGAGGGAACCGACAATGGTCTGAGGGGACCCGCAAAAGGACTGAGGGAACCGATAATGGTCTGAGGGAACCCGCAAAAGGACTGAGGAATCCGACAATGGACTGAGGGAACCGACAATGGACTGAGGGAACCCGCAAATGGACCAAGGGACCCCTTCAAATGGACCGCGGGACCCCTTCAAATGGACGGCGGGAAGCCTCAAATGGACTGCAGGAAGCATCAAATGGACTGAGGGACCCGCAAAAGGACCGAGGGAAACCGCAAATGGACCGAGGGAACCGACAATGGACCGAGGGAACCCGCCTATGGACCGAGGGAACCCGCCAATGGACTGCGAGAACCCGCCAATGGACTGCGGGAACCCGCCAATGGACCGAGGGAACCGCCAATGGACCGAGGGAAGCGCCAACGGACCGAGGGACCCTGCCAACGGACCGCGGGACCCCGAAAACTGGACAGCGGGACCCCGGCAACGGACAGCGGGACCCCGGCAACGGACAGCGGGAACCGGCCAACGGACCTCGGGACCCCGCTAGTGGACCGCAAAACCCTGCTAGTGGACCGCGGAACCCCGCCAACTGGACCTCGGGACCCCGCAACTGGACCGAGGGACCCCGCAAATGGACCGAGGGACCCCGCAAATGGACCGCGGGAACCGCAAATGCACCGAGGGAACCGGCCAATGGACCGCGGGAACCGGCCAATGGACCGCGGGACCCGCCAATGGACCGCGGAACCCGGCCAATGGACCGTGGGAACCTCAAATGGACCGCGGGACCCTCAAATAGGCCGAGGAACCCTCAAATGGACAGAGGGACCCTCAAATGGACCGAGGGACCCCGCAAATGGACCGAGGGAACCCGCAAATGGACCGAGGGAACCGACAATGGACCAAGGGAACCCGCAAATGGACCGAGGGAACCGACAATGGACTGAGGGACCCCGCCAATGGACCGCGGGACCCCGCAAATGGACCGAGGGACCCCGCAAATGGACCGCGGGAACTGCCAAATGGACCGTGGGACCCCACCAACGGACCGCGGGAATCCGCTAACGGACCGCGGGACCCCGCTAACGGACCTCGGGACCCGCCAAATGGACCGCGGGACCCGCCAAATGGACCGAGGGACCCCGCAAATGGACCGAGGGACCCAGCAAATGGACGGAGGGAACCGAAAATGGACCGAGGGAACACGCCAATGGACCGAGGGACCGCCAATGGACCGAGGGTACCGCCAATGGACCGAGGGTACCGCCAATGGACCGAGGGAACCTGACAATGGACCGAGGGAACCCGCAAAAGGACTGAGGGAACCCGCAAAAAGACTGAGGGAACCGACAATGGACTGAGGGAACCCGCAAAAAAACTGAGGGAACCCGCAAAAGGACTGAGGGTACCCGCAGAACGACTGAGGGAACCGACAATGGACTGAGGGAACCCGCGAAAGGACTGTGGGAACCGACAATGGACTGAGGGAACCCGCAAAAGACTGTGGGAACCGACAATGGACTAAGGGAACCGACAATGAACTGAGGGAACCCGCAAAAGTATTGTGGGAACCGACAATGGACTGAGGGAACCCGCAAATGGACTGAGGGAACCCGCAAATGGACTGAGGGAACCCGACAATGGACTGAGGGAACCCGCAAAAGGACTGAGGGAACCGACAATGGTCTGAGGGAACTCGCAAAAGGACAGAGGGAACCGACAATGGACAGAGGGAACCCACAATGGACTGAGGGAACACGCAAATGGACTGAGGGAACCTGAAAATGGACTGAGGGAACCGACAAATGGACTGAGGGAACCGACAAATGGACTGAGGGAACCGACAATGGACTGAGGGAACCCGCAAATGGACTGAGGGAATCCGCAAATGGACTGAGGGAATCCGCAAATGGACGGAGGGAACCGCAAATGGACGGAGGGAACCGCAAATGGACTGAGGGAACCCGCAAATGGACTGAGGGAACCCGCAAATGGACTGAGGGAACCGACAATGAACTGAGGGAACCCGCAAATGGACTGAGGGAACCCGCAAATGGACTGAGAGAACCCGCAAACTTGACCGCGGGACCCCGCAAACTGGACCGCGGGCCCCCGCAAATGGACTGCGGGACCCTGCAAACGGAACGCGGGAACCGAAAACGGACCACGGGAACCGAAAATGGACCGCGGGAACAGAAAACGGACCGCGGGACCCCGCCAACTGGACCGCGGGACCCCGCCAACTGGACCGCGGGACCCGCCAACTGGACCGCGGGACCCGCCAAATGGACCGAGGGAAACGCAAATAGACCGAGGGAACCCGCCAATGGACCGAGAGAACCGCCAATGGACCGAGGGAACCCGCCAATGGACCGAGGGAACCCGCCAATGGACCGAGGGACCCCGCAACTGGACCGAGGGACCCCGCAACTGGACCGAGGGAACCGTCAATGGACCGAGGGAACAATCAATGGACCGAGGGAACCAGCAAATGGACCGAGGGAACCCGAAAATGGACCGAGGGAACCGGCCAATGGATTGAGGGAACTGCCAAATGGACCGAGGTACCTGCAAATGGACCAAGGGACCCCGCAAATGGACCGAGGGACCCCGCAAATGGACCGAGGGAACCGTCAATGGACCGAGGGAACAATCAATGGACCGAGGGAACCCGCAAATGGACCAAGGGAACCCGCAAATGGACCGAGGGAACATGAAAATGGATCGAGGAAACCGCAAATGCACCGAGGGAACCGCAAAGGGACCGACGGACCCGGCCAATGGACCGAGGGACCCCGCAAATGGATAGCGGGAACCGCAAATGGACCGAGGGAACCCGCAAATGGACCGAGGGAACCGACAATGGACCGAGGGAACCGACAATGGACCGAGGGAACCCGCAAATGGACCGAGGGAACCGACAATGGACTGAGGGAACCCGAAAATGGACCGAGGGAACCCTAAAATGGACCGAGGGAACCCGAAAATGGACCGAGGGAACCCGAAAATGGATCGAGGGAACCGCAAATGCACCGAGGGGACCGCAAAGGGACCGACGGACCCGGCCAATGGACCAAGGGACCCCGCAAATGGACCGAGGGAACACGAAAATGGATCGAGGGAACCGCAAATGCACCGAGGGAACCGCAAAGGGACCGACGGACCCGGCCAATGGACCAAGGGACCCCGCAAATGGACCGAGGGACCCCGCAAATGGACCGAGGGAACCGCAAATGGACCGAGGGAACCCGACAATGGACCGAGGGAACCGCAAATGGACCGAGGGAACCCGCAAATGGACCGAGGGAACCCGCAAATGGACCGAGGGACCCGAAAATTGACCGAGGGAACCGCAAATGGACCGAGGGAACTCGCAAATTGACCGAGGAAACCCGGAAATGGACCGCGGGAACCGCAAATGGAACGAGGGAACTCGCAAATGGACCGAGGGAACGCGACACTGGACCGAGGGAACCTGACACTGGACCGAGGGAACCCGACACTGGACCGAGGAAACCCGCAAATGGACCGAGGGAACCCGCAAATGTACCGAGGGAACCCGCCAATGGACCGAGGGAACCGACAATGGACCGAGGGAAACCGCCAATGGACCGAGGGACCCAAAAATTGACCGAGGGAACCCGCAAATGGACCGAGGGAACCCGCAAATGGACCGAGGGAACCCGGAAATGGACCGAGGGACCCGCAAATGGACCGGGGGACCCTCAAATATACCGAGGGACACGCAAATGAACCGAGGGACCCTCAAATATACCGAGGGACTCCGCAAATGGCCCGAGGGAACCGACAATGGACCGAAGGAACCGGCCAATGGACCGAGGGACCCGCAAATGGACCGAGGGACCCGGACAATGGACCGAGGGACCCGGACAATGGACCGAGGGACCCGCAAATGGACCGAGGGAACCCGCAAATGGACCGAGGGACCCGAAAAGTTACCGAGGGACCCGCAAATGGACCAAGGGAACCCGCAAATGGACCGAGGGAACTCGCAAATGGACCGAGGGAACTCGCAAATGGACCGAGGGAACCCGACACTGGACCGAGGGAACCCGACACTGGACCGAGGGAACCGCAAATGGACCGAGGGAACCCGACACTGGACCGAGGGAACCGGACAATGGACCGAGGGAACCCGCAAAAGGACTGAGTGTACGCGCAAAAGGACTGAGGGAACCCGCAAAAGGACTGAGGGAACCCACAAATGGACTGATGGAACCGGCAATGGACTGAGGGAACCTGCAAAAGGACTGTGGGAACCGACAAAGGACTGAGGGAACCGACAATGGACTGAGGGAATCCTCAAAAGGACTGAGGGAACCGACAATGGTCTGAGGGGACCCGCAAAAGGACTGAGGGAACCGATAATGGTCTGAGGGAACCCGCAAAAGGACTGAGGAATCCGACAATGGACTGAGGGAACCGACAATGGACTGAGGGAACCCGCAAATGGACCAAGGGACCCCTTCAAATGGACGGCGGGAAGCCTCAAATGGACTGCAGGAAGCATCAAATGGACTGAGGGACCCGCAAAAGGACCGAGGGAAACCGCAAATGGACCGAGGGAACCGACAATGGACCGAGGGAACCCGCCTATGGACCGAGGGAACCCGCCAATGGACTGCGAGAACCCGCCAATGGACTGCGGGAACCCGCCAATGGACCGAGGGAACCGCCAATGGACCGAGGGAAGCGCCAACGGACCGAGGGACCCTGCCAACGGACCGCGGGACCCCGAAAACTGGACAGCGGGACCCCGGCAACGGACAGCGGGACCCCGGCAACGGACAGCGGGAACCGGCCAACGGACCTCGGGACCCCGCTAGTGGACCGCGGAACCCTGCTAGTGGACCGCGGAACCCCGCCAACTGGACCTCGGGACCCCGCAACTGGACCGAGGGACCCCGCAAATGGACCGAGGGACCCCGCAAATGGACCGCGGGAACCGCAAATGCACCGAGGGAACCGGCCAATGGACCGCGGGAACCGGCCAATGGACCGCGGGACCCGCCAATGGACCGCGGAACCCGGCCAATGGACCGTGGGAACCTCAAATGGACCGCGGGACCCTCAAATAGGCCGAGGAACCCTCAAATGGACAGAGGGACCCTCAAATGGACCGAGGGACCCCGAAAATGGACCGAGGGAACCCGCAAATGGACCGAGGGAACCGACAATGGACCAAGGGAACCCGCAAATGGACCGAGGGAACCGACAATGGACTGAGGGACCCCGCCAATGGACCGCGGGACCCCGCAAATGGACCGAGGGACCCCGCAAATGGACCGCGGGACCCGCCAAATGGACCGAGGGACCCCGCAAATGGACCGAGGGACCCAGCAAATGGACGGAGGGAACCGAAAATGGACCGAGGGAACACGCCAATGGACCGAGGGACCGCCAATGGACCGAGGGTACCGCCAATGGACCGAGGGTACCGCCAATGGACCGAGGGTACCGCCAATGGACCGAGGGAACCTGACAATGGACCGAGGGAACCCGCAAAAGGACTGAGGGAACCCGCAAAAAGACTGAGGGAACCGACAATGGACTGAGGGAACCCGCAAAAAAACTGAGGGAACCCGCAAAAGGACTGAGGGTACCCGCAGAACAACTGAGGGAACCCACAAATGGACTGAGGGAACCGACAATGGACTGAGGGAACCCGCGAAAGGACTGTGGGAACCGACAATGGACTGAGGGAACCGACAATGGACTGAGGGAACCCGCAAAAGACTGTGGGAACCGACAATGGACTAAGGGAACCGACAATGAACTGAGGGAACCCGCAAAAGTATTGTGGGAACCGACAATGGACTGAGGGAACCCGCAAATGGACTGAGGGAACCCGCAAATGGACTGAGGGAACCCGCAAATGGACTGAGGGAACCCGACAATGGACTGAGGGAACCCGCAAAAGGACTGAGGGAACCGATAATGGTCTGAGGGAACTCGCAAAAGGACAGAGGGAACCGACAATGGACAGAGGGAACCCACAATGGACTGAGGGAACACGCAAATGGACTGAGGGAACCTGAAAATGGACTGAGGGAACCGACAAATGGACTGAGGGAACCGACAAATGGACTGACGGAATCCGCAAATGGACGGAGGGAACCGCAAATGGACGGAGGGAACCGCAAATGGATGGAGGGAACCGCAAATGGATGGAGGGAACCGCAAATGGACTGAGGGAACCCGCAAATGGACTGAGGGAACCGACAATGAACTGAGGGACCCACAAAAGGACTGAGGGAACCCGCAAATGGACTGAGAGAACCCGCAAACTTGACCGCGGGACCCCGCAAACTGGACCGCGGGCCCCCGCAAATGGACTGCGGGACCCTGCAAACGGAACGCGGGAACCGAAAACGGACCACGGGAACCGAAAATGGACCGCGGGAACAGAAAACGGACCGCGGGACCCCGCCAACTGGACCGCGGGACCCCGCCAACTGGACCGCGGGACCCGCCAACTGGACCGCGGGACCCGCCAAATGGACCGAGGGAAACGCAAATAGACCGAGGGAACCCGCAAAAGGACCGAGGGACCCGCAAATGGACCGAGGGAACCGGACAATGGACCGAGGGAACCCGCCAATGGACCGAGGGAACCCGCAAAAGGACTGAGGGAACCCGCAAAAGGACTGAGGGAACCGACAATGGACTGAGGGAACCCGCAAAAGGACTGAGGGAACCGACACTGGTCTGAGGGAACCCGCAAAAGGACTGAGGGAACCCACAAATGGACTGAGGGAACCCACAAATGGACAGAGGGAACCGACAATGGACAGAGGGAACCTGCAAAAGGACTGAGGGAACCCGCAAAAGGACTGAGGGAACCCGCAAAAGGACTGTGGGAACCGACAATGGACTGAGGGAACCGATAATGGACTGAGGGAACCCGCAAAAGGTCTGAGGGAACCGACAATGGACTGAGGGAACCTGCAAAAGGACTGTGGGAACCGACAATGGACTGAGGGAACCGACAATGAACTGAGGGAACCCGCAAAAGTATTGTGGGAACCGACAATGGACTGAGGGAACCGACAATGGACTGAGGGAACCGACAATGATCTGAGGGAACCCGCAACAGGACTGAGGGAACCTACAATGCACTGAGGGAAACGACAATGGTCTGAGGGAGCCCGCAAAAGGACTGAGGGAACCGATAATGGTCTGAGGGAACCGATAATGGTCTGAGGGAACCCGCAAAGGGACTGAGGGAACCGACAATGGTCTGAGAGAACGCGCAAAAGGAGAGAGGGAACCGACAAGGGACAGAAGGACCCCACAATGGACTGAGGGAACCCGCAAATGGACTGAGGGAATCCGACAAATGGACTGAGGGACCCCGCAAAAGGACTGAGGGACCCCGCAAAAGGACTGAGGGAAGCGACAATGGACTGAGGGAACCCGCAAATGGACTGAGGGAACCGAGAATGGACCGGGTGAACCCGCAAATGGACCGCGGGACCCGACAACGGACCGCGGGACACCGTCAACTGACCGCGAGACCCGCCAAATGGACGGAGGGACCCCGCCAATGGACGGAGGGACCCCGCCAATGGACCGAGGGAACCCGCAAAAGGACCGAGGGAACCCGCAAAAGGACCGAGGGAACTCACAAATGGACTGAGGGAACCGACAATGGACTGAGGGAACCCGCAAAAGGACTGAGGGAACCGACAATGGTCTGAGGGAACCCGCAAAAAGACTAAGAGAACCGACAATGGTCTGAGGGAACCCAGAATGGACTGAGGGAACCGCAAAAGGACTGAGGGAACCGCAAAAGGACTGAGGGAACCGCAAAAGGACTGAGGGACCCCGCAAATGGACTGAGGGAACCCGCAAAAGGATTGTGGGAACCGACAATGGACTGAGGGAACCGACAATGATCTGAGGGTACCCGCAACAGGACTGAGGGAACCGACAATGCACTGAGGGAACCGACAATGGTCTGAGGGAGCCTGCAAAAGGACTGAGGGAACCGATAATGGTCTGAGGGAACCGATAATGGTCTGAGGGAAACAAAAAAGGGACTGAGGGAACCGACAATGGTCTGAGAGAACGCGCAAAAGGAGAGAGGGAACCGACAAGGGACAGAAGGACCCCACAATGGACTGAGGGACCCCGCAAATGGACTGAGGGACCCCGCAAAAGGACTGAGGGACCCCGCAAAAGGACTGAGGGACCCCGCAAATGGACTGAGGGAAGCGACAATGGACTGAGGGAACCCGCAAATGGACCGAGGGAACTGACAATGGACCGGGTGAACCCGCAAATGGACCGCGGGACCCGACAACGGACCGCGGGACCCCGCCAACGATCCGCGGGACACCGTCAACTGACCGCGAGACCCGCCAAATGGACCGCGGGATCCGCAAATGGACGGAGGGACCCCGCAAATGGACGTAGGGACCCCGCAAATGGACGGAGGGACCCCGCCAATGGACCGAGGGAACACTCAAATGGACCGAGGGAACCCTCAAATGGACCGAGGGAACCGAAAATGGACCGAGGGAACCCTCAAATGGACCGAGGGAACCGACAATGGACCGAGGGAACCGACAATGGACCGAGGGAACCCGCAAAAGGACCGAGGGAACCCGCAAAAAGACTGAGGGAACCGACAATGGTCTGAGGGAACCCGCAAAAAGACTGAGAGAACCGACAGTGGTCTGAGGGAACCCGCAAAAAGACTGAGGGAACTCACAAATGGACTGAGGGAACCGACAATGGACTGAGGGAACCCGCAAAAGGACTGAGGGACCCGCAAAAGGACTGAGGGACCCCTTCAAATGGACCGAGGGACCCGCAAATGGACCGAGGGACCGTCAAATATACTGAGGGACCCCGCAAATGGACCGAGGGAACCGGCAATGGACCGAAGGAACCGGCCAACGGACCGAGGGACCCGCAAATGGACCGAGGGACCCGCAAATGGACCGAGGGACCCGCAAATGGACCGAGGGACCCGGACAATGGACCGAGGGAACCGCAAATGGACCGAGGGAACCCGCAAATGGACCGAGGGACCCGAAAAGTTACCGAGGGAACGCGCAAATGGACCGAGGGAACGCGCAAATGGACCGAGGGAACCGCAAATGGACCGAGGGAACTCGCAAATGGACCGAGGGAACCGCAAATGGACCGAGGGAACCGCAAATGGACCGAGGGAACTCGCAAATGGACCGAGGGAACCCGACACTGGACCGAGGGAACCCGACACTGGACCGAGGGAACCGCAAATGGACCGAGGGAACTCGCAAATGGACCGAGGGAACCCGACACTGGACCGAGGGAACCCGACACTGGACCGAGGGAACCGGACAATGGACCGAGGAAACCCGCAAAAGGACTGAGTGTACGCGCAAAAGGACTGAGGGAACCCGCAAGAGGACTGAGGGAACCAACAAATGGACTGATGGAACCGGCAATGGACTGAGGGAACCCGCAAAAGGACTGTGGGAACCGACAAAGGACTGAGGGAATCGACAATGGACTGAGGGAATCCTCAAAAGGACTGTGGGAACCGACAATGCACTGAGGGATCCGACAATGGTTTGAGGGAACCCGCAAAAGGACTGAGGGAACCGATAATGGTCTGAGGGAACCCGCAAAAGGACTGAGGTATCCGACAATGGACTGAGGGAACCCGCAAAAAATCTGAGGGAACCCGCAAAGGGACTGAGGGAACCCGACAATGGACTGAGGGAACCCGCAAATGGACTGAGAGAACCCGCAAACTTGACCGCGGGACCCCGCAAACTGGACCGCGGGCCCCCGCAAATGGACTGCGGGACCCCGCAAACGGAACGCGGGAACCGAAAACGGACCACGGGAACCCAAAATGGACCGCGGGAACAGAAAACGGACCTCGGGACGCCGCCAACTGGACCGCGGGACCCCGCCAACTGGACCGCGGGACCCGCCAACTGGACCGCGGGACCCGCCAAATGGACCGAGGGAAACGCAAATAGACCGAGGGAACCCGCAAATGGACCGAGGGAACCGCCAATGGACTGAGGGAATCCGCCAATGGACCGAGGGACCCGCCAATGGACCGAGGGACCCGCAACTGGACCGAGGGACCCGCAACTGGACCGAGGGAACCCGAAAATGGACGGAGGGAACCCGAAAATGGACCGAGGGAACACGAAAATGGATCGAGGGAACCGCAAATGCACCGAGGGAACCGCAAAGCGACCGACGGACCCGGCCAATGGACCGAGGGACCCCGCAAATGGACCGAGGGAACCGCAAATGGACCGAGGGAACCCGCAAATGGACCGAGGGAACCGACAATGGACCGAGGGAACCGACAATGGACAGAGGGAACACGAAAATGGACCGAGGGAACCGACAATGGACCGAGGGAACCCGCAAATGGACCGAGGGAACCGACAATGAACTGAGGGAACCCGCAAATGGACCGAGGGAGCCCGACAATGGACTGAGGGAGCCCGACAATGGACTGAGGGAGCCCGACAATGGACTGAGGGAACCGACAATGAACTGAGGCAACCCGCAAAAGAACTGAGGGAAACGACAATGACTCAGGGAACCCGCAAAAGGACCGCGGGAACCCTTCAAATGGGCCGAGGGACCCGCAAATGGACCGAGGGATCCTCAAATATACCGAGGGACCCCGCAAATGGACCGAGGGAACCGACAATGGACCGAGGGACCCGCAAAAGGACCGAGGGACCCGCAAATGGACCGAGGGAACCGGACAATGGACCGAGGGAACCGCAAATGGACCGAGGGAACCCGCAAATGGACCGAGGGAACCGCAAATGGACCGAGGGAACCCGACACTGGACCGAGGGAACGCGCAAATGGACCGAGGGAACCTGCAAATGGACTGATGGAACCCGCAAATGGACCGAGGGAACCGACAATGGACCGAGGGAACCCGCCAATGGACCGCGGGAACCCGCCAATGGACCGAGGGAACCGAAAATGGACCTAGGGACCCGAAAATTGACCGAGGGAACCGCAAATGGACCGAAGGAACCCGCAAATGGACCGAGGGAACTCGCAAATGGACCGAGAGAACCGCAAATGGACTGAGGGAACCCGACACTGGACCGAGGGAACCCGACACGGGACCGAGGGAACCGCAAATGGACCGAGGGAACCCGTAAATGGACCGAGGGAACCGCAAATGGACCGAGGGAACCGGAAATGGACCAAGGGAACCCGCAAATGGACCGAGGGAACCGACAATGGACCGAGGGAACCGCAAATGGACCGAGGGAAACCGCAAATGGACCGAGGGAACCGAGAATGGACCGAGGGAAGCCGCCAATGGACCGAGGGAACCGCCAATGGACCGAGGGAACCGCCAATGGACCGAGGGAACCGACAATAAACCGAGGGAACCGACAATGGACCGAGGGAACCCGCCAATGGACCGATGGAACCCGCAAATGGACCGAGGGAACCGACAATGGACCGAGGGAACCCGCCAATGGACCGCGGGAACCCGCCAATGGACCGAGGGAACCGAAAATGGACCTAGGGACCCGAAAATTGACCGAGGGAACCGCAAATGGACCGAAGGAACCCGCAAATGGACCGAGGGAACTCGCAAATGGACCGAGAGAACCGCAAATGGACTGAGGGAACCCGACACTGGACCGAGGGAACCCGACACGGGACCGAGGGAACCGCAAATGGACCGAGGGAACCCGCAAATGGACCGAGGGAACCGCAAATGGACCGAGGGAACCGGAAATGGACCAAGGGAACCCGCAAATGGACCGAGGGAACCGACAATGGACCGAGAGAACCGCAAATGGACCGAGGGAAACCGCAAATGGACCGAGGGAACCGACAATGGACCGAGGGAAGCCGCCAATGGACCGAGGAAACCGCCAATGGACCGAGGGAACCGCCAATGGACCGAGGGAACCCACCAATGGACCGAGGGAACCGCCAATGTACCGAGGGAACCGACAATAAACCGAGGGAACCGACAATGGACCAAGGGAACCCGCCAATGGACCGAGGGAACCCGCTAATGGACCGAGGGAACCCGCCAATGGACCGAGGGAACCTGCCAATGGACCGAGGGAACCCGCCAATGGACCGAGGGAACCCGCCAATGGACCGAGGGACCCGAAAACTGACCGAGGGAACCGCAAATGGACCGAGGGAACCCGCAAATGGACCGAGGGAGCTCGCAAATGGACCGAGGGAACCGCCAATGGACCGAGGGAACCGCCAATGGACCGAGGGAAACCGCCAATGGACCGAGGGAACCGCCAATGGACCGAGGGAACCTCCAATGGACCGAGGGAACCGCCAATGGACCGAGGGAACCCGCCAATGGACCGAGGGAACCGCCAATGGACCGAGGGAACCACCAATGGACCGAGGGAACCGGCCAAAGGACCACGGGAACCCGCAAATGAACCGCGGGAACCCGCAAATGAACCGAGGGAACCTGCAAATGAACCGAGGTAACCCGCAAAAGGACCGAGGGAACCCGCAAAAGGACTGAGGGAACCCGACAAGGGACTGAGGGAACCGACAAGGGACTGAGGGAACGGACAAGGGACTGAGAGAACCCGTAAATGGACCGAGGGAACCCGGAAATGGACCGAGGGAACCGACAATGGACTGAGGGAATCCGCAAAAGGACTGAGGGAACCCGCAAAAAGACTGAGGGAACTGACAATGGACTGAGGGAACAGACAATGGACTGAGGGAACCCGACAATGGACTGAGGGAACCGCCAAATGGACTGAGGGAACCCGACAAGGGACTGAGGGAACATGCAAATGGACTGAGGGAACATGCAAATGGACTGAGGGAACCCGCAAATGGACTGAGTGTACGCGCAAATGGACAGAGGGAACCCGCAAAAGGACTGAGGGAACCGACAACGGACTGAGGGAACCCGACAATGATCTGAGGGAACCCGCAAAAGGACTGAGGGAACCGACAATGGACTGAAGGAACCGGCCAATGGACCGAGGGACCCGCAAATGGACCGAGGGACCCGCAAATGGACCGAGGGACCCGCAAATCGATTGAGGGAACCCGAGAATGGACCGAGGGAACCCGCAAATGGACCGAGGGAACCCGCAAATGGATCGAGGGAACCGCAAATGGACCGAGGGAACCCGCAAATGGACCGAGAAACCCGAAAATTGACCGAGGGAACCGGAAATGGACCGAGGGAACCCGCAAATGGACCGAGGGAACTCGCAAATGGACCGAGGGAACTGCAAATGGACCGAGGGAACCCGACACTGGACCGAGGGAACCCGACACTGGACCGAGGGAACCTGCAAATGGACCGATGGAACCCGCAAATGGACCGAGGGAACCGACAATGGACCGAGGGAACCCGCCAATGGACTGCGGGAACCCGCCAATGGACCGAGGGAACCGAAAATGGACCTAGGGACCCGAAAATTGACCGAGGGAACCGCAAATGGACCGAAGGAACCCGCAAATGGACCGAGGGAACTCGCAAATGGACCGAGAGAACCGCAAATGGACTGAGGGAACCCGACACTGGACCGAGGGAACCCGACACGGGACCGAGGGAACCGCAAATGGACCGAGGGAACCCGCAAATGGACCGAGGGAACCGCAAATGGACCGAGGGAACCGGAAATGGACCAAGGGAACCCGCAAATGGACCGTGGGAACCGACAATGGACCGAGGGAACCGCAAATGGACCGAGGGAAACCGCAAATGGACCGAGGGAACCGAGAATGGACCGAGGGAAGCCGCCAATGGACCGAGGGAACCGCCAATGGACCGAGGGAACCGCCAATGGACCGAGGGAACCCGCCAATGGACCGAGGGAACCGCCAATGGACCGAGGGAACCGACAATAAACCGAGGGAACCGACAATGGACCGAGGGAACCCGCCAATGGACCGATGGAACCCGCAAATGGACCGAGGGAACCGACAATGGACCGAGGGAACCGCAAATGGACCGAGGGAACCGAGAATGGACCGAGGGAAGCCGCCAATGGACCGAGGGAACCGCCAATGGACCGAGGGAACCGCCAATGGACCGAGGGAACCCGCCAATGGACCGAGGGAACCGCCAATGGACCGAGGGAACCGACAATAAACCGAGGGAACCGACAATGGACCGAGGGAACCCGCCAATGGACCGAGGGAACCCGCTAATGGACCGAGGGAACCCGCCAATGGACCGAGGGAACCTGCCAATGGACCGAGGGAACCCGCCAATGGACCGAGGGAACCCGCCAATGGACCGAGGGACCCGAAAACTGACCGAGGGAACCGCAAATGGATCGAGGGAACCCGCAAATGGACCGAGGGAACTCGCAAATGGACCGAGGGAACCGACAATGGACCGAGGGAACCGCCAATGGACCGAGGGAACCCGCCAATGGACCGAGGGAACCGCCAATGGACCGAGGGAACCGCCAATGGACCGAGGGAACCGGCCAATGGACCACGGGAACCCGCAAATGAACCGCGGAAACCCGCAAATGAACCGAGGGAACCCGAAATGAACCGAGGTAACCCGCAAAAGGACCGAGGGAACCCGACAAGGGACTGAGGGAACCGACAAGGGACTGAGGGAACGGACAAGGGACTGAGAGAACCCGTAAATGGACGGAGGGAACCCGGAAATGGACCGAGGGAACCGACACTGGACTGAGGGAATCCGCAAAAGGAGTGAGGGAACCCGCAAAAAGACTGAGGGAACTGACAATGGACTGAGGGAACAGACAATGGACTGAGGGAACCCGACAATGGACTGAGGGAACCGCCAAATGGACTGAGGGAACCCGACAAGGGACTGAGGGAACATGCAAATGGACTGAGTTAACATGCAAATGGACTGAGGGAACCCGCAAATGGACTGAGTGTACGCGCAAATGGACTGAGGGAACCCGCAAAAGGACTGAGGGAACCGACAACGGACTGAGGGAACCCGACAATGATCTGAGGGAACCCGCAAAAGGACTGAGGGAGCCGACAATGGACTGAGGGAACCCGCAAAAGGACTGTGGGAACCCGACAATGGACTGAGGGAACCCGACAATGGACTGAGGGAAACGAAAATGGACTGAGGGAACCGGCAAATGGACTGAGGGAACCAGCAAATGGACTGAGGGAACCCAGAAATGGACTGAGGGAACCCGGAAATGGACTGAGGGAAGCGAAAATGGACTGAGGGAACCCGCAAATGGACTGAGGGAACCGACAATGAACTGAGGGAACCCGCCAACGGACCGCGGGAACCCACCAACGGACCGAGGGAACCCGCCAATGGACCGAGGGAACCCGCAAATGGACTGCGGGAACCGCCAATGAACTGAGGGAACCCGCAAATGGACCGAGGGAAGCGCCAACGGACCGAGGGACCCCGCCAACGGACAGAGGGACCCCGCCAACTGGATCGCAGGACCCCGAGAAGTGGCCCGCGGGATCCCGCCAACGGACAGCTGGACCCCGCCAACTGACAGCGGGAACCGGCCAACGGACCGCGGGACCCCGCCTGCGGACCGCGGGACGCCGCCAGCGGACCGCGGGACCCCGTCAACTGGACCACGGGACCCCTCAAATGGACCGAGGGACACCGCAAATGGACCGCGGGAACCGCCAAATGGACCGTGGGACCCCACCAACGGACCGCGGGAATCCGATAACGGACCGCGGGACCCGCCAAATGGACCGCGGGACCCGCCAAATGGACCGAGGGACCCGCAAATGGACCGAGGGACCCCGCAAATGGACCGAGGGACCCCGCAAATGGATGGAGGGACCCAGGAAATGGACGGAGGGAACCGAAAATGGACCGAGGGAACACGCCAATGGACCGAGGGACCGCCAATGGACCACGGAAACCGCCAATGGACCGAGGGAACCCGGCAATGGACCGAGGGTACCGCCAATGGACCGAGGGTAACGCCAATGGACCGAGGGAACCGCCAATGGACCGAAAGAACCCGCCAATGGACCGAGGGAACCCGACAATGGACCGAGGGAACCCGCAAAAGGACCGAGGGAACCCGCAAAAGGACTGAGGGAACCCGCAAAAGGACTGAGGGAACCGACAATGGACTGAGGGAACCCACAAAAGGACTGAGGGAACCCGCAAAAGGACTGAGGGTACCCGCAAAAGGACTGAGGGAACCCACAAATGGACTGAGGGAACCGACAATGGACTGAGGGAACCCGCGAAAGGACTGTGGGAAACGACAATGGACTGAGGGAACCGACAATGGACTGAGGGAACCCGCAAAAGACTGTGGGAACCGACAATGGACTAAGGGAACCGACATTGAACTGAGGGAACCCGCAAAAGTATTGTGGGAACCGACAATGGACTGAGGGAACCCGCAAAGGGACTGAGGGAAACCGCAAATGGACTGAGGGAACCCGCAAATGGACTGAGGGAACCCGACAATGGACTGAGGGAACCCGCAAAAGGACTGAGGGAACCGACAATGGTCTGAGGGAACTCGCAAAAGGACAGAGGGAACCGGCAATGGACAGAGGGAACCCACAATGGACTGAGGGAACCCGCAAATGGACTGAGGGAACCTGAAAATGGACTGAGAGAACCGACAAATGGACTGAGGGAACCGACAATGGACTGAGGGAACCCGCAAATGGACTGAGGGAATCCGCAAATGGACGGAGGGAACCGCAAATGGACTGAGGGAACCCGCAAATGGACTGAGGGAACCGACAATGGACTGAGGGACCCCGCAAAAGGACTGAGGTACCCGGCAAAAGGACTGAGGGACTCCGCAAATGCACTGAGGGAACCCGCAAATGGACTGAGGGAACCGACAATGGACTGAGGGAACCCGCAAATGGACTGAGGGAACCGACAATGAACTGAGGGACCCACAAAAGGACTGAGGGAAGCCGAAAAAGGACTGAGGGAACCCGCAAAAGGACTGAGAGAACCCGCAAACTTGACCGCGGGACCCCTCAAACTGGACCGCGGGCCCCCGCAAATGGACTGCGGGACCCCTCAAACGGAACGCGGGAACCGAAAACGGGCCACGGGAACCGAAAATGGACCGCGGGAACAGAAAACGGACCTCGGGACCCCGCCAACTGGACCGCGGGACCCCGCCAACTGGACCGAGGGAAACGCAAATAGACCGAGGGAACCCGCAAATGGACCGAGGGAACCGCCAATGGACCGAGGGAACCCGCCAATGGACCGAGGGACCCATCAATTGACCGAGGGAACCGTCAATGGACCGAGGGAACACGTAAATGAAAAGAGGTAACCGAAAATGGACCGAGGGACCTGCAAATGGACCGAGGGACCCCGCAAATGGACCGAGGGAACCGTCAATGGACCGAGGGAACCATCAATGGACCGAGGGAACCCAAAAATGGACCGATGGAACGCGAAAATGGACCGAGGGAACACGAAAATGGATCGAGGGAACCGCAAATTCACTGAGGGAACCGCAAAGGGACTGACAGACCCGGCCAATGGACCGAGGGACCCCGCAAATGGACCGAGGGAACCGCAAATGGACCGAGGGAACCCGCAAATGGACCGAGGGAACCGACAATGGACCGAGGGGTCCCGCAAATGGACCGAGGGAACCGACAATGAACTGAGGGAACCAGCAAATGGACCGAGGGAGCCCGACAATGGACTGAGGGAGCCCGACAATGGACTGAGGGAGCCCGACCATGGACTGAGGGAACCGACAATGAACTGAGGGAACCCGCAAAAGAACTGAGGGAACCGACAATGAACTGAGGAAACCCGCAAAAGGACCGCGGGACCCCTTGAAATGGACCGCGGGACCCCTTCAAATGGACCGCGGGACCCCTTCAAATGGACCGCGGAAAGCCTCAAATGGACCGCGGGAACCCGCAAATGAACCGCGGGAACCCGCCAATGGACCGAGGGATCCCGCCAATGGACCGAGGGAACCGCCAAATGGACTGTGGGAACGGCCAATAAACTGAGGGAACCCGCAAATAAACAGAGGGCACCCGAAAATGAACCGAGGGACCCCGCAAATGGACCGAGGGAAGCTCCAACGGACCGAGGGAAGTGCCAACGGACCGAGGGACCCCGCCAACGGACAGCGGGACTCTGCCAACGCACAGCGGGACCCCGTCAACGGACAGCGGGAACCGGCCACCGGACCGCGGGACCCCGCCAGCGGACCGCGGGACCCCGCCAACTGGACCGCGGGACCCCGCCAACTGGACCGCGGGACACCGCCAATGGACAGCGGGACCAAGCCAACGGACCGAGGGACCCCGCAAATGGACCGCGGGACCCGGCCAATGGACCGCGGGACCCTCAAATGGACCGAGGGACCCTCAAATGGACCGAGGGACCCCGCAAATGGACCGAGGGAACGGACAATGGACCGAAGGAACCGGCCAATGGACCGAGGGACCCCGCAAATGGACCGCGGGACCCGGCCAATGGACCGCGGGACCCTCAAATGGACCGAGGGACCCTCAAATGGACCGAGGGACCCCGCAAATGGACCGAGGGAACCGACAATGGACCGAGGGAACCTGCCAATGGACCGAGGGAACCTGCCAGTGGACCGAGGGACCCGAAAATTGACCGAGGGAACCGCAAATGGACCGAGAGAACCCGCAAATTGACCGAGGGAACTCGCAAATGGACCGAGGGAACCGCAAATGGACCGAGGGAACCCGCCAATGGACCGAGGGAACCGCCAATTTACCGAGGGAACCGCCAATGGACCGAGGGAACCGCCAATGGACCGAGGAAACCGGCCAATGGACCACGGGAACCCGCAAATGAACCGCGGGAACCCGCAAATGAACCGAGGGAACTCGCAAATGAACCGAGGGACCCGCAAAAGGACCGAGGGAACCGCCAATGGACCGAGGGAACCGCCAATGGACCGAGGGAACCCGGAAATGGACCGAGGGAACCGACAATGGACCGAGGGAACCTGCCAGTGGAGCGAGGGAACCGCCAATGGACCGAGGGAACCGCCAATGGACCGAGGGAACCCGCCAATGGACCGAGGGAACCGCCAATGTACCGAGGGAACCGGCCAAAGGACCACGGGAAACCGCAAATGAACCGCGGGAACCCGCAAATGAACCGAGGTAACCCACAAATGAACCGAGAGAACCCGCAAAAGGACCGAGGGAACCCGCCAAAAGGACTGAGGTAACCCGACAAGGGACTGAGGGAACGGACAAGGGACTGAGGGAACGGACAAGGGACTGAGGGAACGGACAATGAAATGAGAGAACCCGCAAATGGACTGAGGGAACCCGCAAATGGACTGAGGGAACCGACAATGGACTGAGGGAACCCGCAAAAAGACTGAGGGAACCCGCAAAAAGACTGAGGGAACCGACAATGGACTGAGGGAACCGACAATGGACTGAGGGAACCCGACAATGGACTGAGGGAACCGCCAAATGGACTGAGGGAACCGCCACATGGACTGAGGGAACTCGACAAGGGACTGAGGGAACATGCAAATGGACTGAGGGAACATGCAAATGGACTGAGGGTACCCGCAAATGGACTGAGTGTACGCGCAAATGGACTGAGGGAACCCGACAATGGACTGAGGGAAGCGCCAAATGGACTGAGGGAACCCGACAAGGGACTGAGGGAACATGCAAATGGACTGAGGGAACATGCAAATGGACTGAAGGAACCCGCAAATGGACTGAGTGTACGCACAAATGGACTGAGGGAACCCGCAAAAGGACTGAGGGAACCGACAATTGACTGAGGGAACCCGAGAATGATCTGAGGGAACCCGCAAAAGGACTGAGGGAACCGACAATGGACTGAGGGAACCCGCAAAAGGACTGAGGGAACCCGACAATGGACTGTGGGAACCCGACAATGGACTGAGGGAACCGAAAATGGACTGAGGGAACCGGCAAATGGACTGAGGGAACCAGCAAATGGACTGAGAGAACCCGGAAATGGACTGAGGGAAGCGAAAATGGACTGAGGGAACCCGCAAATGGACTGAGGGAACTGACAATGGACTGAGGGAAACCGCCAACGGACCGAGGGAACCCGCAAATGGACCGAGGGAACCCGCAAATGGACTGCGGGAACCGCCAATGAACTGAGGGAACCCGCAAAAGGACTGAAGGAACCCGCAAAAGGACTGAGGGAACCGACAATGGACTGAGGGAACCCGCAAAAGGACTGAGGGAACCCGCAAAAGGACTGAGGGTACCCGCAAAAGGACTGAGGGAACCCACAAATGGACTGAGGGAACCGACAATGGACTGAGGGAACCGAAAATGGACCGAGGGAAACCGTAAATGGACCGAGGGAACTGACAATGGACCGAGGGAACCCGCCAATGGACCGAGGGAACCGCCAATGGACCGAGGGAACCGCCAATGACCGAGGGAACCCGCCAATGGACTGAGGGAACCCGCCAATGGACCGAGGGAACCCGCAAATGGACTGCGGGAACCGCCAATGAACTGAGGGAACCCGCAAATGAATAGTGGGAACCCGGAAATGAACCGTGGGACCCCACAAATGGACCGAGGGAAGCGCCAACGGACCGAGGGAAGCGCCAACGGACCGAGGGACCCCGCCAACGGACCGAGGGACCCCGCCAACTGGACCGCAGGACCCCGAAAATGGACCGCGGGACCCCACCAACGGACAGCAGGACCCCGCCAATGGACAGCGGGAACCGGCCAACGGACCGCGGGACCCCGCCTGCGGACCGCGGGACCCCGCCAGCGGACCGCGGGACCCCGCCAACGGACCGCGGGACCCCGCCAACTGGACCGCGGGACCCCGCCAATGGACCGCGGGTCCCCGCAAATGGACCGAGGGACCCCGCAAATGGACCGCGGGAAACTCCAAATTGACCGTGGGACCCCACCAACGGACCGCGGGACCCGCCAAATGGACCGCGGGACCCGCCAAATGGACCGAGGGACCCGCAAATGGACGGAGGGACCCCGCAAATGGACGGAGGGACCCCACAAATGGATGGAGGGACCCAGCAAATGGACGGAGGGACCCGCAAATAGACGGAGGGAACCCGCAAATTGACGGAGGGAACCGAAAATGGACCGAGGAATCACGCCAATGGACCGAGGGACCGCCAATGGACCGAGGAAACCGCCAATGGACCGAGGGAACCCGCCAATGGACCGAGGGTACCACCAATGGAGCGAGGGAACCCGACAATGGACCGAGGGAACCCGACAATGGACCGAGGGAACCCGCAAAAGGACTGAGGGAAGCCGCAAAAGGACTGAAGGAACCCGCAAAAGGACTGAGGGAAACGACAATGGACTGAGGGAACCCGCAAAAGGACTGAGGGAACCCGCAAAAGGACGGAGGGTACCCGCAAGAGGACTGAGGGAACCCACAAATGGACTGAGGGAACCGACAATGGACTGAGGGAACCGACAATGGACCGAGGGAAACCGAAAATGGACCGAGGGAAACCGCAAATGGACCGAGGGAACCGACAATGGACTGAGGGAACCCGCCAATGGACCGAGGGAACCGCCAATGGACCGAGGGAACCGCCAATGGACCGAGGGAACCCGCCAATGGACCGAGGTAACCGCCAATGGACCGAGGGAACCGGCCAATGGACCGCGGGAACCGGCCAATGGACCACGGGAACCCGCAAATGAACTGCGGGAACCCGCAAATGAACCGAGGGAACTCGCAAATGAACCGAGGGAACCCACAAAAGGACCGAGGGAACCGGCAAAAGGACTGAGGGAACCCGACAAGGGACTGAGGGAACCGACAAGGGACTGAGGGAACGGACAAGGGACTGAGGGAACGGACAAGGGACTGAGAGAACCCGCATATGGACTGAGGGAACCCGCAAATGGACTGAGGGAACCGACAATGGACTCAGGGAACCCGCAAAAGGACTGAGGGAACCCGCAAAAAGACTGAGGGAACCGAAAATGGACTGAGGGAACCGACAATGGACTGAGGGAACCCGACAATGTACTGCGGGAACATGCAAATGGACTGAGGGAACATGCAAATGGACTGAGGGAACATGCAAATGGACTGAGGGAACCCGCAAATGGACTGAGTGTACGGGCAAATGGACTGAGGGAACCCGCAAAAGGACTGAGGGAACCGACAATGGACTGAGGGAACCCGACAATGATCTGAGGGAACCCGCAAAAGGACTGAGGGAACCGACAATGGACTGAGGGAACCCGACAATGGACTGAGGGAACCGAAAATGGACTGAGGGAACCGGCAAATGGACTGAGGGAACCAGCAAATGGACTGAGGGAACCCGGAAATGGACTGAGGGAACCCGCAAATGGACTGAGTGAAGCGAAAATGGACTGAGGGAACCCGCAAATGGACTGAGGGAACCGAGAATGGACCGAGGGAACCCGCCAACGGACCGCGGGAATCCGCCAACGGACCGCGGGAACCCGCCAACGAACCGAGGGAACGCGCCAATGGACCGAGGGAACCCGCAAATGGACTGCGGGTACCGCCAATGAACTGAGGGAACCCGCAAATGAACCGTGGGACCCCGGAAATGAACCGAGGGACCCCGCAAATGGAACGAGGGAAGCGCCAACGGACCGAGGGACCCCGCCAACGGACCGAGGGACCCCGCCAACTGGACCGCCAGACCCCGAAATGTGGACCGCGGGACCCCGCCAACGGACAGCGGGACCCCGCCAACGGACAGCGGGACCCGCCAATTGGACCGCGGGACCCGCCAAATGGACCGAGGGACCCGCAAATGGACCGAGGGACCCCGCAAATGGACGGAGGGACCCCGCAAATGGATGGAGGGACCCAGCAAATGGACGGAGGGAACCGAAAATGGACCGAGGGAACACGCCAATGGACCGAGGGACCGCCAATGGACCGAGGAAACCGCCAATGGACCGAGGGAACCCGCCAATGGACCGAGGGTACCGCCAATGGACCGAGGGAACCGCCAATGGACCGAAAGAACCCGGCAATTGACCGAGGGAACCCGACAATGGACCGAGGGAACCCGCAAAAGGACTGAGGGAACCCACAAAAGGACTGAGGGAACCCGCAAAAGGACTGAGGGAACCGACAATGGACTGAGGGAACCCGCAAAAGAACTGAGGGAACCCGCAAAAGGACTGAGGGTACCCGCAAAAGGACTGAGGGAACCCAAAAATGGACTGAGGGAACCGACAATGGACTGAGGGAACCCGCGAAAGATCTGTGGGAACCGACAATGGAATGAGGGAACCGACAATGGACTGAGGGAACCCGCAAAAGGACTGTGGGAACCGACAATGGACTAAGGGAACTGACAATGAACTGAGGGAACCCGCAAAAGTATTGTGGGAACCGACAATGGACTGAGGGAACCCGCAAAGGGACTGAGGGAAACCGCAAATGGACTGAGGGAACCCGCAAATGGACTGAGGGAACCCGACAATGGACTGAGGGAACCCGCAAAAGGACTGAGGGAACCAACAATGGTCTGAGGGAACTCGCAAAAGGACAGAGGGAACCCGCAAATGGACTGAGGGAACCGACAAATGGACTGAGGGAACCGACAATGGACTGAGGGAACCCGCAAATGGACTGAGGGAACCCGCAAATGGACTGAGGGAACCGACAAATGGACTGAGGGAACCGACAATGGACTGAGGGAACCCGCAAATGGACTGAGGGAACCCGCAAATGGACGGAGGGAACCGCAAATGGACAGAGGGAACCTGCAAATGGACTGAGGGAACCGACAATGGACTGAGGGATCCCGCAAAAGGACTGAGGTACCCGGCAAAAGGACTGAGGGACCCCGCAAATGCACTGAGGGAACCCGCAAATGGACTGAGGGAACCGACAATGGACGGAGGGAACCCGCAAATGGACTGAGGGAACCGACAATGAACTGAGGGACCCGAAAAAGGACTGAGGGAACCCGAAAAAGGACTGAGGGAACCCGCAAATGGACTGAGGGAACCGACAAATGGACAGTGGGAACCCACAATGGACTGAGGGAACCCGCAAATGGACTGAGGCAACCCTCAAATGGACTGAGGGTACCGACAAATGGACTGAGGGAACGGACAATGGACTGAGGAAACCCGCAAATGGACTGAGGGAACCCGCAAATGGACGGAGGGAACCGCAAATGGACAGAGGGAACCCGCAAATGGACTGAGGGAACCGACAATGGACTGAGGGATCCCGCAAAAGGACTGAGGGACCCCGCAAATGCACTGAGGGACCCCGCAAATGCACTGAGGGAACCCGCAAATGGACTGAGGGAACGGACAATGGACTGAGGGAACCCGCAAATGGACTGAGGGAACCGACAATGAACTGAGGGACCCGCAAAAGGACTGAGGGAACCCGAAAAAGGACTGAGGGAATCCGAAAATGGACTGAGAGAACCCGCAAACTTGACCGCGGGACCCCGCAAACTGGACCGCGGGCCCCCGCAAATGGACTGCGGGACCCCGCAAACGGAACGCGGGAACCGAAAACGGACCACGGGAACCGAAAATGGACCGCGGGAACAGAAAACGGACCTCGGGACCCCGCCAACTGGACCGTGGGACCCCGCCAACTGGACCGCGGGACCCGCCAAATGGACCGCGGGACCCGCCACATGGACTGAGGGAACCGCAAATAGACCGAGGGAACCCGCAAATGGACCGAGGGAACCGACAATGGACCGAGGGAACCCGCCAATGGACCGAGGGACCCGCAACTGGACCGAGGGACCCCGCAACTGGACCGAGGGAACCGTCAATGGACCGAGGGAACCGTCAATGGACCGAGGGAACACGCAAATGAAAAGAGGTAACCGAAAATGGACCGAGGGAACCGTCAATGGACCGAGGGAACCATCAATGGACCGAGGGAACCCAAAAATGGACCGAGGGAACACGAAAATGGACCGAGGGAACACGAAAATGGATCGAGGGAACCGCAAATGGACCGAGGGAACCGCAAAGGGACCGACGGACCCGGCCAATGGACCGAGGGAGCCGCAAATGGACCGAGGGACCCCGCAAATGGACCGAGGGAACCGCAAATGGACCGAGGGACCCCGCAAATGGACCGAGGGAACCGACAATGGACCGAGGGAACCGACAATGGACCGAGGGAACCCGCAAATGGACCGAGGGAACCGACAATGGACCGAGGGAACCCGCAAATGGACCGAGGGAACCAACAATGAACTGAGAGAACCCGCAAATGGACCGAGGGAGCCCGACAATGGACTGAGGGAGCACGACAATGGACTGAGGGAACCGACAATGAACTGAGGGAACCCGCAAATGGACTGCGGGACCCCTTCAAATGGACCGCGGGACCCCCTCAAATGGACCGTGGAAAGCCTCAAATGGACCGCGGGAAACCTCAAATGGACCGCGGGAACCCGGAAATGGACCGCGGGATCCCGCCAATGGACCGCGGGAACCCGCCAATGGACCGAGGGAACCCGCCAATGGACCGAGGGAACCGGCAAATGGACTGCGGGAACCGCCAATGAACTGAGGGAACCCGCATATGAACTGAGGGAACCCGGAAATGAACCGAGGGACCCCGCAAATGGACCGAGGGAAGCGCCAACGGACCGAGGGAAGCGCCAACGGACCGAGGGACCCCGCCAACGGACCGAGGGACCCCGCCAACTGGACCGCGGGACCCCGAAAACTGGACCGCGGGACCCCGCCATCGGACAGCGGGACCCCACCAACGGTCAGCGGGAACTGGCCAACGGACCGCGGGACCCCGCCAGCGGACCGCGGGACCCCTCCAGCAGACCGCGGGACCCCGCAAGTGGACCGCGAGACTTCGCCAACTGGACCGTGGGACCGCGCCAACTGGACCGCGGGACCCCGCCAATGGACCGCGGGACCCCGCAAATAGACCGAGGGACCCCGCAAATGGACCGCGGGAAACGCCAAATGGACCGCGGTACCCGGCCAATGGACCGCGGTACCCTCAAATGGACCGAGGGACCCTCAAATGGACCGAGGGACCCCGCAAATGGACCGAGGGAACCGCAAATGGACCGAGGGAACCCGACAATGGACCGAGGGAATCCGCAAATGGACCGAGGGAACCGCAAATGGACCGAGGGAACCCGCAAATGGACTGAGGGACCCGAAAATTGTCCGAGGAACTGCAAATGGACCGAGGGAACCCGCAAATGGACCGAGGGAACTCGCAAATGGACCGAGGGAACCGCAAATGGACCGAGGGAACCCGACACTGGACTGAGGGAACCCGCAAATGGACCGAGGGAACCCGCAAATGGACCGAGGGAACCGCAAATGGACCGAGGGAACCCGCAAATGGACCAAGGGAACCGACAATGGACCGAGGGAACCTGCCAATGGACCGAGGGAACCGCAAATGGACCGAGGGAACCCGCAAATGGACCGAGGGAACCGACAATGGACCGAGGGAACCCGTCAATGGACCGAGGGAACCGACAATGGACCGAGGGAACCCGCCAATGGACCGAGGGAACCGAAAATTGACCGAGGGAACCGCAAATGGACCGAGAGAACCCGCAAATTGACCGAGGGATATCGCAAATGGACCGAGGGAACGGCAAATGGACCGAGGGAACCCGACACTGGACCGAGGGAACCCGACACTGGACCGAGGGAACCGCAAATGGAGCGAGGGAACCCGCAAATGGACCGAGGGAACCGCAAAATGACCGAGGGAACCCACAAATGGACCGAGGGAACCCGCAATTGGACCGCGGGAACCCGCAAATGAACCGAGGGAACCCGCAAACGCA
The DNA here is from genome assembly GCA_033558185.1 of Dromococcyx pavoninus. NCBI lineage: Eukaryota > Metazoa > Chordata > Aves > Cuculiformes > Neomorphidae > Dromococcyx > Dromococcyx pavoninus. The sequence goes on from JAUMJL010001058.1 coordinate 97,039, forward strand.
CCGAGGGAACCCGCAAATGGACCGAGGGAAACGGCAACGGACCGAGGGAAGCGCCAACGGACCGAGGGACCCCGCCAACGGACCGAGGGACCCCGAAAACTGGACCGCGAGAGCCCGAAAACTGGACCGCGGGACCCCGCCAACAGACAGCGGGACCCCGGCAACGGACAGCGGCAACCGGCCAAAAGTCCGCGGGACCCCGCAAACGAACCTCGGAACCCCGCTAGTGGACCGCGGGACCCCGCCAACTGGACCGCGGGACCCCGCAACTGGACCGCAGGACCCGCAAATGGACTGAGGGACCCCGCAAATGGACCGAGGGACCCCGCAAATGGACCGCGGGAACCGCAAATGGACCGAGGGAACCGGCCAATGGACCGCGGGAACCGGCCAATGGACCGCGGGACCCGCCAATGGACTGCGGGACCCGGCCAATGGACCGTGGGGCCCTCAAATGGTCCGCGGGACCCTCAAATAGACCGAGGAACACTCAAATGGACAGAGGGTCTCTCAAATGGACCGAGGGACCCCGCAAATGAACCGAGGGAACCGACAACGGACCGAGGGAACCTGCAAATGGACCGAGGGAACCGACAACGGACCGAGGGAACCTGCAAATGGACCGAGGGAACCGCAAATGGACCGAGGGAACCCGACACTGGACTGAGGCAACCCGCAAATGGACCGAGGGAACCCGCAAATGGACCGAGGGAACCGCAAATGGACCGAGGGAACCCGCAAATGGACCAAGGGAACCGACAATGGACCGAGGGAACCTGCCAATGGACCGAGGGAACCCGTCAATGGACCGAGGGAACCGACAATGGACCGAGGGAACCCGCCAATGGACCGAGGGAACCGAAAATTGACCGAGGGAACCGCAAATGGACCGAGAGAACCCGCAAATTGACCGAGGGATCTCGCAAATGGACCGAGGGAACGGCAAATGGACCGAGGGAACCCGACACTGGACCGAGGGAACCCGACACTGGACCGAGGGAACCGCAAATGGAGCGAGGGAACCCGCAAATGGACCGAGGGAACCGCAAAATGACCGAGGGAACCCGCAAATGGACCGAGGGAACCCGCAATTGGACCGCGGGAACCCGCAAATGAACCGAGGGAACCCGCAAACGCACCGAGGGAACCCGCAAATGGACCGAGGGAAACGGCAACGGACCGAGGGAAGCGCCAACGGACCGAGGGACCCCGCCAACGGACCGAGGGACCCCGAAACCTGGACCGCGAGAGCCCGAAAACTGGACCGCGGGACCCCGCCAACAGACAGCGGGACCCCGGCAACGGACAGCGGCAACCGGCCAACAGTCCGCGGGACCCCGCAAACGAACCTCGGAACCCCGCTAGTGGACCGCGGGACCCCGCCAACTGGACCGCGGGACCCCGCAACTGGACCGCAGGACCCGCAAATGGACTGAGGGACCCCGCAAATGGACCGAGGGACCCCGCAAATGGACCGCGGGAACCGCAAATGGACCGAGGGAACCGGCCAATGGACCGCGGGAACCGGCCAATGGACCGCGGGACCCGCCAATGGACTGCGGGACCCGGCCAATGGACCGTGGGGCCCTCAAATGGTCCGCGGGACCCTCAAATAGACCGAGGAACACTCAAATGGACAGAGGGTCTCTCAAATGGACCGAGGGACCCCGCAAATGAACCGAGGGAACCGACAACGGACCGAGGGAACCTGCAAATGGACCGAGGGAACCGACAATGAACTGAGGGAACCCGCAAATGGACCGAGGGAGCCCGACAATGGGCTGAGGGAGCCCGACAATGGACTGAGGGAGCCCGACAATGGACTGAGGGAACACGCAAATGAAAAGAGGTAACCCAAAATGGACCGAGGGAACCCGAAAATGGACCGAGGGAACCGGCCAATGGACTGAGGGAACTGCCAAATGGACCGAGGGACCTGCAAATGGACCGAGGGACCCCGCAAATGGACCGAGGGAACCGTCAATGGACGGAGGGAACCATCAATGGACCGAGGGAACCCAAAAATGGACCGAGGGAACCCGAAAATGGACCGAGGGAACACGAAAATGGATCGAGGGAACTGCAAATGGACCGAGGGAACCGCAAAGGGACCGACGGACCCGGCCAATGGACCGAGGGACCCGCAAATGGACCGAGGGACCCCGCAAATGGACCGAGGGAACCGCAAATGGACCGAGGGACCCCGCAAATGGACCGAGGGAACCGACAATGGACCGAGGGAACCGACAATGGACCGAGGGAACCCGCAAATGGACCGAGGGAACCGACAATGGACCGAGGGAACCTGCAAATGGACCGAGGGAACCGACAATGAACTGAGGGAACCCGCAAATGGACCGAGGGAGCCCGACAATGGACTGAGGGAGCCCGACAATGGACTGAGGGAGCCCGACAATGGACTGAGGGAACCGACAATGAACTGAGGGAACCCGCAAAAGAACTGAGGGAACCGACAATGAACTGAGGGAACCCGCAAATGGACCGCGGGACCCCTTCAAATGGACCGCGGGACCCCTTCAAATGGACCGTGGAAAGCCTCAAATGGACCGCGGGAAACCTCAAATGGACCGCGGGAACCCGGAAATGGACCGCGGGATCCCGCCAATGGACCGCGGGAACCCGCCAATGGACCGAGGGAACCGGCAAATGGACTGCGGGAACCGCCAATGAACTGAGGGAACCCGCAAATGAACCAAGGGAACCCGGAAATGAACCGAGGGACCCCGCAAATGGACAGAGGGAAGTGCCAACGGACCGAGGGAAGCGCCAACGGACCGAGGGACCCCGCCAACGGACCGAGGGACCCCGCCAACTGGACCGCGGGACCCCGAAAAATGGACCGCGGGACCCCGCCATCGGACAGCGGGACCCCGCCAACGGACAGCGGGAACCGGCCAACGGACCGCGGGACCCCGCCAGCGGACCGCGGGACCCCGCCAGTGGACCGCGAGACTTCGCCAACTGGACCGTGGGACCGCGCCAACTGGACCACGGGACCCCGCCAATGGACCGCGGAGCCCCGCAAATGGACCGAGGGACCCCGCAAATGGACCGCGGGAACCGCCAAATGGACCGCGGGACCCGGCCAATGGACCGCGGGACCCTCAAATGGACCGAGGTACCCTCAAATGGACCGAGGGACCCCGCAAATGGACCGAGGGAACCGACAATGGACCGAAGGAACCAGCCAATGGACCGAGGGACCCGCAAATGGACCGAGGGAACCCGCAAATGGACCGAGGGACCCCGCAAATGGACCGAGGGAACCGCAAATGGACCGAGGGAACCCGACAATGGACCGAGGGAACCCGCAAATGGACCGAGGGAACCGCAAATGGACCGAGGGAACCCGCAAATGGACCGAGGGACCCGAAAATTGACCGAGGAACCGCAAATGGACCGTCGGAACCCGGAAATGGACCGAGGGAACTCGCAAATGGACCGAGGGAACCGCAAATGGACCGAGGGAACCCGACACTGGACCGAGGGACACGCAAATGGACCGAGGTAACCCGCAAATGGACCCAGGGAACCGCAAATGGACCGAGGGAACCCGCAAAAGGACTGAGGGAACCGACAATGGACCGAGGGAACCTGCCAATGTACCGAGGGAATCGCAAATGGACCGAGGGAACCCGCAAATGGACCGAGGGAACAGACAATGGACCGAGGGAACCCGCCAATGGACCGAGGGAACCGAAAATTGACCGAGGGAACCGCAAATGGACCGAGGGAACGGCAAATGGACCGAGGGAACCCGACACTGGACCGAGGGAACCCGACACTGGACCGAGGAAACCGCAAATGGACCGAGGGAACCCGCAAATGGACCGAGGGAAACGCAAATTGACCGAGGGAACCCGCAAATGGACCGAGGGAACCCGCAACTCGACCGCGGGAACCGAGAGTGGACCGAGGGAACCCGCCAATGGACCGAGGGAACCGCAAATGGACCGAGGGAACCCGCCAATGGACCGAGGGAACCGACAATGGACCGAGGGAACCCGCCAGTGGAGCGAGGGAACCGCCAATGGACCAAGGGAACCGCCAATGGACCGAGGGAACCCGCCAATGGACCGAGGGAACCGCCAATGGACCGAGGGAACCGCAAATTGACCGAGGGAAACCGCAAATGGACCGAGGGAACCCGCAACTCGACCGCGGGAACCGACAGTGGACCGAGGGAACCCGCCAATGGACCGAGGGAACCGCAAATGGACCGAGGGAACCCGCCAATGGACCGAGGGAACCGACAATGGACCGAGGGAACCCGCCAGTGGAGCGAGGGAACCGCCAATGGACCGAGGGAACCCGCCAATGGACCGAGGGAACCCGCCAATGGACCGAGGGAACCGCCAATGGACCGAGGGAACCGGCCAATGGACCACGGGAAACCGCAAATGAACCGCGGGCACCCGCAAGTGAACCGAGGTAACCCACAAATGAACCGAGAGAACCCGCAAAAGGACCGAGGGAACCCACCAAAAGGACTGAGGTAACCCGACAAGGGACTGAGGGAACCGACAAGGGACTGAGGGAACGGACAAGGGACTGAGGGAACGGAAAATGAACTGAGAGAACCCGCAAATGGACTGAGGGAACCCGCAAATGGACTGAGGGAACCGACAATGGACTGAGGGAACCCGCAAAAAGACTGAGGGAACCCGCAAAAAGACTGAGGGAACCGACAATGGACTGAGGGAACCGACAGTGGACTGAGGGAACCCGACAATGGACTGAGGGAACCGCCAAATGGACTGAGGGAACCGCCACATGGACTGAGGGAACTCGACAAGGGACTGAGGGAACATGCAAATGGACTGAGGGAACATGCAAATGGACTGAGGGTACCCGCAAATGGACTGAGTGTACGCGCAAATGGACTGAGGGAACCCGCAAAAGGACTGAGGGAACCGACAATGGACTGAGGGAACCGACAATGATCTGAGGGAACCCGCAAAAGGACTGAGGGAACCGACAATGGATTGAGGGAACCCGCAAAAGGACTGAGGGAACCCGCAAATGGACTGAGCGAACCGATAATGGACTGAGGGAACCGACAATGGACTGAGGGAACCGACAATGGACTGAGGGAACCCGCAAATCGACAGAGGGAACCCGCAAAAGGACTGATGGAACCGATAATGGACTGAGGGAACCGACAATGGACTGAGGGAACCCGACAATGGAATGAGGGAACCCGCAAATGGACTAAGGGAACCCGCAAATGGACTGAGGGACCCCTTCAAATGGACTGCGGGAGAAGAAGATGGACTGAGGGAACCCGCAAATGGATTGAGGGAACCACAAATGGACTGCGGGAACCGAAAATGAACTGCGGGAACCTGCAAATGGACTGAGAGAACCCGGAAATGGACTGCGGGAACCGAAAATGAACTGCGGGAACCTGCAAATGGACTGAGAGAACCCGCAAATGGACTGAGGGAACCGACAAATTGACTGAGGGAACCTGCAAATGGACTGAGGGAACTTGCAAATGGACTGAGGGAACCAGCAAATGGACTGAGGGAACCGATAAATGGACTGAGAGAACCCGCAAAAGGACTGAGGGAACCCTAAATGAACTGAGGGAACCCACAAATGCAGTGAGGGAACCGGTAAATGGACTGAGGGAACCAGGAAATGAACTGAGGGAACCCGCAAATGGACTGAGGGAACCGACAAATGGACTGTGGGAACCAGCAAATAGACTGATGGAACTGGAAATGGACTGAGGGAACCGATAATGGACTGAGGGAACCCGCAAATGGACTTAGGGAACCCACAAATGGACTGAGGGAACCCGCAAATAGACTGAGGGAACCCGGAAATGGACTGCGGGAACCGAAAATGGACTGAGGGAACCCGCAAATGGACTGAGGGATCCCGCAAATGGACTGCGGGAAACGAAAAGGGACTGAGAGTACCCGCAAATGGACTGAGGGAACCGCAAATCGACTGCGGGAACCGAAAATGGACTGAGGGAACTCGCAGATGGACTGAGGGAACCGACAAATGGAGTGATGGTACCCGCAAAGGGACTGCGGGATCCCGCAAAGGGACTGTGGGAACCCGCAAATGGACTGAGGGAACCCGCAAAAGGACTGCGGGAACCGAAAATGGACTGCGGGAACCGAAAATGAACAGAGGGATCCCGCAAATGGACTGAGGGAACCCGCAAATGGACTGCGGGAAACTTAGATGGACTGAGGGAACCCGCAAATGAACTGAGGGAACCGACAAATGGACTGAGGGAACCCGCAAATGGACTGAGGGAACTTGCAAATGGTCTGAGGGAACCGACAAATGGACTGAGGGAACCCGCAAAAGGAGTGCAGGAACCGACAAATGGACTGAGGGAACCCGCAAATGGACTGAGGGAACCGACAAATGGACTGAGGGAACCCGCAAATGGACTGCGGGAACCCGCAAATGGACTGCAGGTCCCGCAAATGGATTGCGGGAACCGAAAATGGACTGCGGGAACCGAAAATGGATTGCGGGAAACCGCAAATGGCCTGCGGGAAACGAAAATGGACTGCGGGATCCCTGAAATGGACTGCGGGAACCCGCAAATGGACTGAGGGAACCCGCAAATGAACTGCGGGAACCGAAAATGAACTGAGGGTACCCGCAAATGGACTGAGAGAACCCGCAAATGAACTGAGAAAACCTGCAAATGGACTGAGGGAACCGAAAATGAACTGAGGGAACACACAAATGGACTAAGGCAACCCGCAAATGGACTGAGGGAACCCGCAAATGGACTGCGGGATCCGAAAATTAAACTGAGGGAACCTGGAAATGGACTGCGGGAACCCGCAAATGGACAGAGGGAACCGCCAAATGGACTGAGGGAATCGCCAAATGGACTGAGGGAACCTGCAAATGGACTGAGGGAACAAGCAAATGGACTGAGTGTACCGACAAATGGACTGAGGAACCCCCAAATGGACTGAGGGAACCCGCAAATGGACTGGGGGAACCCGCAAATGGACTGCGGGAACCTGCAAATGGACAGAGGGAACCTGCAAATGGACTGCGGGAATCGAAAATGAACAGAGGGAGCCCACAAATGGACTGAAGGAACCCGCAAATGAACTGAGGGAACCCGCAAATGGACTGAGGGAACCCGCAAATGGACTGAGGGAACCGAAAATGGACTGCGGGAACCCGCAAATGGAATGCGGGAACACGCAAATGGTCTAAGGGAACCCGCAAATGGACTGAGGGAACCCACAAATGGACTGCGGGAACCGAAAATGTACTGAGGGAACCCGTAAATGGACTGAGGGAACCCGCAAATCGACTGCGGGAAATGAAAATGGACTGAGGGAACCCGCAAATGGACTGAGGGAACCGCAAATCGACTGCGGGTTCCGAAAATGAACTGCGGGAACCCGCAAATGGACTTAGGGAACCGACAAATGGACTGAGGGAACCCGCAAATGGACTGCGGGATCCCGCAAATGGACTGTGAGAACCGAAAATGGATTGAGGGAACCCGCAAATGTACTGCGGGAACGGAAAATGGCCTGAGGGAACCGAAAATGAACTGAGGGAACCCGCAAATGGACTGAGGGAACCCGCAAATGGACTGCGGGAAACGAAAATGTGCTGAGGGAACCCGCAAATGGACTGAGGGAACCACAAATGGAGTGTGGGAACCGAAAATGAACTGCGGGATCCCGTAAATGGACTGAGAGAACCCGCAAATGGACTGAGGGAACCGACAAACGAACTAAGGGAACCCACAATTGGACTGCGGGAACTGACAAATGGACTGCAGGAACCCGCAAATGGACTGCGGGAACCCGCAAATGGACTGCGGGATCCCGCAAATGGATTGCGGGAACCGAAAATGGACTGCGGGAACCGAAAATGTACTGCGGGAACCCGCAAATGGACTGAGGGAACCTGCAAACGAACTAAGGAAACCCGCAAATGGCCTGTGGGAACCGAAAATGGACTGCGGGATCCTGCAAATGCACTGCGGGAACCCGCAAATGGACTGAGGGAACCCGCAAATGGACTGAGGGAACCGAAAATGAACTGAGAGAACCCACAAATGGACTGAGGCAACCCGCAAATTGACTGAGGGAACCCGCAAATGGACAGCGGGATCCGAAAATTAACTGAGGAAACCTGCAAGTGGACTGCGGGAACCCGCAAATGGACAGAGGGAACCCCCAAATGGACTGAGGGAACCCACAAATGGACTGACGGGACCGCCAAATAGACTCAGGGAACCGAAAAATGGACTGAGGGAACCGACAAATGGACTGAGGAACGCCCAAAAGGACTGAGGTAACCCGCAAATGGACTGAGGGAACTGACAAATGGACTCCGGGAACCTGCAAATGGACAGAGGGAACCTGCAAATGGACTGTGGGAACCGAAAATGAACTGAGGGAACCCACAAATGGACTGAAGGAACCCGCAAACCACCTAGAGGGAACCCGCAAATGGACTGAGGTTACCGCAAATGGACTGAGGGAATCGAAAATGGACTGAGGGAACCGAAACTGGACTGAGGGAACCCGCAAAGGGACTGCGGGAACTGAAAATGGTCTGAGGGAACCCGCAAATGGACTGAGGGAAGCCACAAATGGACTGCGGGAACCGAAAATGTACTGAGGGAACCCGCAAATGGACTGAGGGAACCCGCAAATGGACTGTGGGAAACGAAAATGGACTGCGGGAACCCGCAAATGGACTGAGGGAACCGCAAATCGACTGCGTGAACCGAGAATGACCTGCGGGAACCTGCAAATGGACTGAGAGAACCGACAAGTGAACTGAGGGAACCCGCAAATGGACTGACGGAACCCGCAAATGGACTGTGAGAACCGAAAATGGATTGAGGGAACCTGCAAATGTACTGCGGGAACCGAAAATGGCCTGAGGGAACCGAAAATGAACTGAGGGAACCCGCAAATGGACTGAGGGAACCCGCAAATGGACTGCGGGAAACGAAAATGGACTGAGGGAACCACAAATGGAGTGCGGGAACCGAAAATGAACTGCGGGAACCCGCAAAATGAACTGCGGGAACCCGCAAATGGACTGAGGGAACCGAAAAATGGACTGAGGGAACCCGCAATTGGACTGCGGGAACTGACAAATGGACTGCGGGAACCCGCAAAAGGACTGAGGGAACCCGCAAAAGGAATGAGGGAACCCACAAATGGACTGAGGGAACCGACAATGGACTGAGGGAACCCGCAAAAGGACTGTGGGAACCGACAATGGACTGAGGGAACCGACAATGGACTGAGGGAATCCTCAAAAGGACTGAGGGATCCGACAATGATCTGAGGGAACCGACAATGATTTGAGGGAACCGACAATGATCTGAGGGAACCCTCAAAAGGACTGAGGAAACCGACAATGGACTGAGGGAACCGACAATGCACTGAGGGAAACGACAATGGACTGAGGGAACTCGCAAAATGTCTGAGGGAACCCGCAAAGGGACTGAGGGAACCCGACATGGGACTGAGGGAAACCGCAAATGGACTGTGGGAACCCGCCAATGGACTGCGGGAACCCGCCACTGGACCGAGGGAACCGCCAATGGACCGAGGGAACCAGCCAATGGACCGTGGGAACCGCCAATGGACCGAGGGAACCCGCCAATGGACCGAGGGAACCCGCAAATGAACCGAGGGAATCCGCCAATGGACTGAGGGAACCCGCAAATGGACTGAGGGAACCGACAATGGACTGAGGGAACCCGCAAAAGGACTGAGGGAACCTGCAAAAAGACTGAGGGAACCGACAATGGACTGAGGGAACCGACAATGGACTGAGGGAACCCGACAATGGACTGAGGGAACTGCCAAATGGACTGAGGGAACCGCCAAATGGACTGAGGGAACCCGACAAGGGACTGAGGGAACATGCAAATGGACTGAGGGAACATGCAAATGGACTGAGTGTACGCGCAAATGGACTGACGGAACCCGCAAAAGGACTGAGGGAACCGACAATGGACTGAGGGAACCCGACAATGATCTGAGGGAACCCGCAAAAGGACTGAGGGAACCGACAATGGACTGAGGGAACCCGACAATGATCTGAGGGAACCCGCAAAAGGACTGAGGGAACCCGACAATGGACTGAGGGAACCCGACAAAGGACTGAGGGAACCGAAAATGGACTGAGGGAACCCGACAATGGACTGAGGGAACCCGACAATGGACTGAGGGAACCGCCAAATGGACTGAGGGAACCGCCAAAGGGACTGAGGGAACCGCCAAAGGGACTGAGGGAACCCGACAAGAGACTGAGGGAACATGCAAATGGACTGAGGGAACCCGCAAATGGACTGAGGGAACCCGCAAAAGGACTGCGGGAACAAACAATGGACTGAGGGAACCCGCAAAAGGACTGAGGGAGCCAACAATGGAATGAGGGAACCTGACAATGGACTGAGGGAACCGAAAATGGACTGAGGGAACCCGCAAATGGACTGAGGGAACCGGCAAATGGACTGAAGGAACCGCCAATGAATGAGGGAACCCGCAAATGGACTGAGGGAACCGAAAATGGACCAGGGGAAACCGCAAATGGACCGCGGGACCCGACAACGGACCGCGGGACCCCGCCAACGAACCGCGGGACCTCGCCAACGGACCGCGGGACCCGCCAAATGGACCGCGGGACCCGCAAATGGACGGAGGGACCCCGCAAATGGACGGAGGGAACCCGCCAATGGACCGAGGGAACCGCCAATGGACCGAGGGAACCCGCCAATGGACCGAGGGAACCGCCAATGGACTGAGGGAACCGCCAATGGACAGAGGGAACCCGCCAATGGACCGAGGGAACCCTCAAATGGACCGAGGGAACCGACAATGGAGTGAGGGAACCCGCAAAAGGACTGAGGGAACCCGCAAAAAGACTGAGGGAACCGACAATGGTCTGAGGGAACCCGCAAAAAGACTGAGAGAACCGACAATGGTCTGAGGGATCCCGCAAAAGGACTGAGGGAACCCACAAATGGAGTGAGGGAACCGACAATGGACTTAGGGAACCCGCAAAAGGACTGAGGGAACCGACAATGGACTGAGGGAACCAACAATGGTCTGAGGGAACCCGCAAAAGCACTGAGGGAACATGCAAAAGGACTGAGGGAACCCACAAATGGACTGAGGGAACAGACAATGGACTGAGGGAACCCGCAAAAGGACTGTGGGAAACAACAATGGACTGAGGGAACCGACAATGGACTGAGGGAATCCTCAAAAGGACTGAGGGAACCGACAATGATCTGAGGGAACCGACAATGATCTGAGGGAACCCGCAAAAGGACTGAGGAAACCGACAATGGACTGAGGGAAACGACAATGCACTGAGGGAACCGACAATGGTCTGAGGGAACCCGCAAATGGACTGAGGGAACCGAAAATGGACTGCGGGAACCCGCAAATGGAATGCGGGAACACGCAAATGGTCTAAGGGAACCCGCAAATGGACTGAGGGAACCCACAAATGGACTGCGGGAACCGAAAATGTACTGAGGGAACCCGTAAATGGACTGAGGGAACCCGCAAATCGACTGCGGGAAACGAAAATGGACTGAGGGACCCCGCAAATGGACTGAGGGAACCGCAAATCGACTGCGGGTTCCGAAAATGAACTGCGGGAACCCGCAAATGGACTTAGGGAACCGACAAATGGACTGAGGGAACCCGCAAATGGACTGCGGGATCCCGCAAATGGACTGTGAGAACCGAAAATGGATTGAGGGAACCGCAAATCGACTGAGGGAACCGAAAATTGACCGAGGGAACCGCAAATGGACCGAGGGAACGGCAAATGGACCGAGGGAACCCGACACTGGACCGAGGGAACCGAAAATTGACCGAGGGAACCGCAAATGGACCGAGGGAACGGCAAATGGACCGAGGGAACCCGACACTGGACCGAGGGAACCCGACACTGGACCGAGGAAACCGTAAATGGACCGAGGGAACCCGCAAATGGACCGAGGGAAACGCAAATTGACCGAGGGAACCCGCAAATGGACCGAGGGAACCCGCAACTCGACCGCGGGAAACGAGAGTGGACCGAGGGAACCCGCCAATGGACCGAGGGAACCGCAAATGGACCGAGGGAACCCGCCAATGGACCGAGGGAACCGACAATGGACCGAGGGAACCCGCCAGTGGAGCGAGGGAACCGCCAATGGACCAAGGGAACCGCCAATGGACCGAGGGAACCCGCCAATGGACCGAGGGAACCGCCAATGGACCGAGGGAACCGCAAATTGACCGAGGGAAACCGCAAATGGACCGAGGGAACCCGCAACTCGACCGCGGGAACCGACAGTGGACCGAGGGAACCCGCCAATGGACCGAGGGAACCGCAAATGGACCGAGGGAACCCGCCAATGGACCGAGGGAACCGACAATGGACCGAGGGAACCCGCCAGTGGAGCGAGGGAACCGCCAATGGACCGAGGATACCCGCCAATGGACCGAGGGAACCGCCAATGGACCGAGGGAACCGGCCAATGGACCACGGGAAACCGCAAATGAACCGCGGGCACCCGCAAATGAACCGAGGTAACCCACAAATGAACCGAGAGAACCCGCAAAAGGACCGAGGGAACCCACCAAAAGGACTGAGGTAACCCGACAAGGGACTGAGGGAACCGACAAGGGACTGAGGGAACGGACAAGGGACTGAGGGAACGGAAAATGAACTGAGAGAACCCGCAAATGGACTGAGGGAACCCGCAAATGGACTGAGGGAACCGACAATGGACTGAGGGAACCCGCAAAAAGACTGAGGGAACCCGCAAAAAGACTGAGGGAACCGACAATGGACTGAGGGAACCGACAGTGGACTGAGGGAACCCGACAATGGACTGAGGGAACCGCCAAATGGACTGAGGGAACCGCCACATGGACTGAGGGAACTCGACAAGGGACTGAGGGAACATGCAAATGGACTGAGGGAACATGCAAATGGACTGAGGGTACCCGCAAATGGACTGAGTGTACGCGCAAATGGACTGAGGGAACCCGCAAAAGGACTGAGGGAACCGACAATGGACTGAGGGAACTGACAATGATCTGAGGGAACCCGCAAAAGGACTGAGGGAACCGACAATGGATTGAGGGAACCCGCAAAAGGACTGAGGGAACCCGCAAATGGACTGAGCGAACCGATAATGGACTGAGGGAACCGACAATGGACTGAGGGAACCCGCAAATCGACAGAGGGAACCCGCAAAAGGACTGAGGGAACCGATAATGGACTGAGGGAACCGACAATGGACTGAGGGAACCGACAATGGACTGAGGGAACCCGACAATGGAATGAGGGAACCCGCAAATGGACTAAGGGAACCCGCAAATGGACTGAGGGACCCCTTCAAATGGACTGCGGGAGAAGAAGATGGACTGAGGGAACCCGCAAATGGATTGAGGGAACCACAAATGGACTGCGGGAACCGAAAATGAACTGCGGGAACCTGCAAATGGACTGAGAGAACCCGGAAATGGACTGCGGGAACCGAAAATGAACTGCGGGAACCTGCAAATGGACTGAGAGAACCCGCAAATGGACTGAGGGAACCGACAAATTGACTGAGGGAACCTGCAAATGGACTGAGGGAACTTGCAAATGGACTGAGGGAACCCGCAAATGGACTGAGGGAACCGATAAATGGACTGAGAGAACCCGCAAAAGGACTGAGGGAACCCTAAATGAACTGAGGGAACCCACAAATGCAGTGAGGGAACCGGTAAATGGACTGAGGGAACCAGGAAATGAACTGAGGGAACCCGCAAATGGACTGAGGGAACCGACAAATGGACTGTGGGAACCAGCAAATAGACTGATGGAACTGGAAATGGACTGAGGGAACCGATAATGGACTGAGGGAACCCGCAAATGGACTTAGGGAACCCACAAATGGACTGAGGGAACCCGCAAATAGACTGAGGGAACCCGGAAATGGACTGCGGGAACCGAAAATGGACTGAGGGAACCCGCAAATGGACTGAGGGATCCCGCAAATGGACTGCGGGAAACGAAAAGGGACTGAGAGTACCCGCAAATGGACTGAGGGAACCGCAAATCGACTGCGGGAACCGAAAATGGACTGAGGGAACTCGCAGATGGACTGAGGGAACCGACAAATGGAGTGATGGTACCCGCAAAGGGACTGCGGGATCCCGCAAAGGGACTGTGGGAACCCGCAAATGGACTGAGGGAACCCGCAAAAGGACTGCGGGAACCGAAAATGGACTGCGGGAACCGAAAATGAACAGAGGGATCCCGCAAATGGACTGAGGGAACCCGCAAATGGACTGCGGGAAACTTAGATGGACTGAGGGAACCCGCAAATGGACTGAGGGAACCGACAAATGGACTGAGGGAACCCGCAAATGGACTGAGGGAACTTGCAAATGGTCTGAGGGAACCGACAAATGGACTGAGGGAACCCGCAAAAGGAGTGCAGGAACCGACAAATGGACTGAGGGAACCCGCAAATGGACTGAGGGAACCGACAAATGGACTGAGGGAACCCGCAAATGGACTGCGGGAACCCGCAAATGGACTGCAGGTCCCGCAAATGGATTGCGGGAACCGAAAATGGACTGCGGGAACCGAAAATGGATTGCGGGAACCCGCAAATGGCCTGCGGGAAACGAAAATGGACTGCGGGATCCCTGAAATGGACTGCGGGAACCCGCAAATGGACTGAGGGAACCCGCAAAAGGACTGCGGGAACCGAAAATGGACTGCGGGAACCGAAAATGAACAGAGGGATCCCGCAAATGTACTGAGGGAACCCGCAAATGGACTGCGGGAAACTTAGATGGACTGAGGGAACCCGCAAATGGACTGAGGGAACCGACAAATGGACTGAGGGAACCCGCAAATGGACTGAGGGAACTTGCAAATGGTCTGAGGGAACCGACAAATGGACTGAGGGAACCCGCAAAAGGAGTGCAGGAACCGACAAATGGACTGAGGGAACCCGCAAATGGACTGAGGGAACCGACAAATGGACTGAGGGAACCCGCAAATGGACTGCGGGAACCCGCAAATGGACTGCAGGTCCCGCAAATGGATTGCGGGAACCGAAAATGGATTGCGGGAACCGAAAATGGATTGCGGGAACCCGCAAATGGCCTGCGGGAAACGAAAATGGACTGCGGGATCCCTGAAATGGACTGCGGGAACACGCAAATGGACTGAGGGAACCCGCAAATGAACTGCGGGAACCGAAAATGAACTGAGGGTACCCGCAAATGGACTGAGAGAACCCGCAAATGAACTGAGAAAACCTGCAAATGGACTGAGGGAACCGAAAATGAACTGAGGGAACACACAAATGGACTAAGGCAACCCGCAAATGGACTGAGGGAACCCGCAAATGGACTGCGGGATCCGAAAATTAAACTGAGGGAACCTGGAAATGGACTGCGGGAACCCGCAAATGGACAGAGGGAACCGCCAAATGGACTGAGGGAATCGCCAAATGGACTGAGGGAACCTGCAAATGGACTGAGGGAACAAGCAAATGGACTGAGTGTACCGACAAATGGACTGAGGAACCCCCAAATGGACTGAGGGAACCCGCAAATGGACTGGGGGAACCCGCAAATGGACTGCGGGAACCTGCAAATGGACAGAGGGAACCTGCAAATGGACTGCGGGAATCGAAAATGAACAGAGGGAGCCCACAAATGGACTGAAGGAACCCGCAAATGAACTGAGGGAACCCGCAAATGGACTGAGGGAACCCGCAAATGGACTGAGGGAACCGAAAATGGACTGCGGGAACCCGCAAATGGAATGCGGGAACACGCAAATGGTCTAAGGGAACCCGCAAATGGACTGAGGGAACCCACAAATGGACTGCGGGAACCGAAAATGTACTGAGGGAACCCGCAAATGGACTGAGGGAACCGCAAATCGACTGCGGGTTCCGAAAATGAACTGCGGGAACCCGCAAATGGACTTAGGGAACCGACAAATGGACTGAGGGAACCCGCAAATGGACTGCGGGATCCCGCAAATGGACTGTGAGAACCGAAAATGGATTGAGGGAACCCGCAAATGTACTGCGGGAACGGAAAATGGCCTGAGGGAACCGAAAATGAACTGAGGGAACCCGCAAATGGACTGAGGGAACCCTCAAATGGACTGCGGGAAACGAAAATGTGCTGAGGGAACCCGCAAATGGACTGAGGGAACCACAAATGGAGTGTGGGAACCGAAAATGAACTGCGGGATCCCGTAAATGGACTGAGAGAACCCGCAAATGGACTGAGGGAACCGACAAACGAACTAAGGGAACCCACAATTGGACTGCGGGAACTGACAAATGGACTGCAGGAACCCGCAAATGGACTGCGGGAACCCGCAAATGGACTGCGGGATCCCGCAAATGGATTGCGGGAACCGAAAATGGACTGCGGGAACCGAAAATGTACTGCGGGAACCCGCAAATGGACTGAGGGAACCTGCAAACGAACTAAGGAAACCCGCAAATGGCCTGCGGGAACCGAAAATGGACTGCGGGATCCTGCAAATGCACTGCGGGAACCCGCAAATGGACTGAGGGAACCTGCAAATGGACTGAGGGAACCGAAAATGAACTGAGAGAACCCACAAATGGACTGAGGCAACCCGCAAATGGACTGAGGGAACCCGCAAATGGACAGCGGGATCCGAAAATTAACTGAGGAAACCTGCAAGTGGACTGCGGGAACCCGCAAATGGACAGAGGGAACCCCCAAATGGACTGAGGGAACCCACAAATGGACTGACGGGACCGCCAAATAGACTCAGGGAACCGAAAAATGGACTGAGGGAACCGACAAATGGACTGAGGAACGCCCAAAAGGACTGAGGTAACCCGCAAATGGACTGAGGGAACTGACAAATGGACTCCGGGAACCTGCAAATGGACAGAGGGAACCTGCAAATGGACTGTGGGAACCGAAAATGAACTGAGGGAACCCACAAATGGACTGAAGGAACCCGCAAACCACCTAGAGGGAACCCGCAAATGGACTGAGGTTACCGCAAATGGACTGAGGGAATCGAAAATGGACTGAGGGAACCGAAACTGGACTGAGGGAACCCGCAAAGGGACTGCGGGAACTGAAAATGGTCTGAGGGAACCCGCAAATGGACTGAGGGAAGCCACAAATGGACTGCGGGAACCGAAAATGTACTGAGGGAACCCGCAAATGGACTGAGGGAACCCGCAAATGGACTGTGGGAAACGAAAATGGACTGCGGGAACCCGCAAATGGACTGAGGGAACCGCAAATCGACTGCGTGAACCGAGAATGACCTGCGGGAACCTGCAAATGGACTGAGAGAACCGACAAGTGAACTGAGGGAACCCGCAAATGGACTGACGGAACCCGCAAATGGACTGTGAGAACCGAAAATGGATTGAGGGAACCTGCAAATGTACTGCGGGAACCGAAAATGGCCTGAGGGAACCGAAAATGAACTGAGGGAACCCGCAAATGGACTGAGGGAACCCGCAAATGGACTGCGGGAAACGAAAATGGACTGAGGGAACCACAAATGGAGTGCGGGAACCGAAAATGAACTGCGGGAACCCGCAAAATGAACTGCGGGAACCCGCAAATGGACTGAGGGAACCGAAAAATGGACTGAGGGAACCCGCAATTGGACTGCGGGAACTGACAAATGGACTGCGGGAACCCGCAAAAGGACTGAGGGAACCCGCAAAAGGAATGAGGGAACCCACAAATGGACTGAGGGAACCGACAATGGACTGAGGGAACCCGCAAAAGGACTGTGGGAACCGACAATGGACTGAGGGAACCGACAATGGACTGAGGGAATCCTCAAAAGGACTGAGGGATCCGACAATGATCTGAGGGAACCGACAATGATTTGAGGGAACCGACAATGATCTGAGGGAACCCTCAAAAGGACTGAGGAAACCGACAATGGACTGAGGGAACCGACAATGCACTGAGGGAACCGACAATGGACTGAGGGAACTCGCAAAATGTCTGAGGGAACCCGCAAAGGGACTGAGGGAACCCGACATGGGACTGAGGGAAACCGCAAATGGACTGTGGGAACCCGCCAATGGACTGCGGGAACCCGCCACTGGACCGAGGGAACCGCCAATGGACCGAGGGAACCAGCCAATGGACCGTGGGAACCGCCAATGGACCGAGGGAACCCGCCAATGGACCGAGGGAACCCGCAAATGAACCGAGGGAACCCGCCAATGGACCGCGGGAACCGCCAATGGACAGAGGGAACCCGCCAATGGACCGAGGGAACCCGCAAATGAACCGAGGGAATCCGCCAATGGACTGAGGGAACCCGCAAATGGACTGAGGGAACCGACAATGGACTGAGGGAACCCGCAAAAGGACTGAGGGAACCTGCAAAAAGACTGAGGGAACCGACAATGGACTGAGGGAACCGACAATGGACTGAGGGAACCCGACAATGGACTGAGGGAACTGCCAAATGGACTGAGGGAACCGCCAAATGGACTGAGGGAACCCGACAAGGGACTGAGGGAACATGCAAATGGACTGAGGGAACATGCAAATGGACTGAGTGTACGCGCAAATGGACTGACGGAACCCGCAAAAGGACTGAGGGAACCGACAATGGACTGAGGGAACCCGACAATGATCTGAGGGAACCCGCAAAAGGACTGAGGGAACCGACAATGGACTGAGGGAACCCGACAATGATCTGAGGGAACCCGCAAAAGGACTGAGGGAACCCGACAATGGACTGAGGGAACCCGACAAAGGACTGAGGGAACCGAAAATGGACTGAGGGAACCCGACAATGGACTGAGGGAACCCGACAATGGACTGAGGGAACCGCCAAATGGACTGAGGGAACCGCCAAAGGGACTGAGGGAACCGCCAAAGGGACTGAGGGAACCCGACAAGAGACTGAGGGAACATGCAAATGGACTGAGGGAACCCGCAAATGGACTGAGGGAACCCGCAAAAGGACTGCGGGAACAAACAATGGACTGAGGGAACCCGCAAAAGGACTGAGGGAGCCAACAATGGAATGAGGGAACCTGACAATGGACTGAGGGAACCGAAAATGGACTGAGGGAACCCGCAAATGGACTGAGGGAACCGGCAAATGGACTGAAGGAACCGCCAATGAATGAGGGAACCCGCAAATGGACTGAGGGAACCGAAAATGGACCAGGGGAAACCGCAAATGGACCGCGGGACCCGACAACGGACCGCGGGACCCCGCCAACGAACCGCGGGACCTCGCCAACGGACCGCGGGACCCGCCAAATGGACCGCGGGACCCGCAAATGGACGGAGGGACCCCGCAAATGGACGGAGGGAACCCGCCAATGGACCGAGGGAACCCGCCAATGGACCGAGGGAACCGCCAATGGACCGAGGGAACCCGCCAATGGACCGAGGGAACCGCCAATGGACTGAGGGAACCACCAATGGACAGAGGGAACCCGCCAATGGACCGAGGGAACCCTCAAATGGACCGAGGGAACCGACAATGGAGTGAGGGAACCCGCAAAAGGACTGAGGGAACCCGCAAAAAGACTGAGGGAACCGACAATGGTCTGAGGGAACCCGCAAAAAGACTGAGAGAACCGACAATGGTCTGAGGGATCCCGCAAAAGGACTGAGGGAACCCACAAATGGAGTGAGGGAACCGACAATGGACTTAGGGAACCCGCAAAAGGACTGAGGGAACCGACAATGGACTGAGGGAACCAACAATGGTCTGAGGGAACCCGCAAAAGCACTGAGGGAACATGCAAAAGGACTGAGGGAACCCACAAATGGACTGAGGGAACAGACAATGGACTGAGGGAACCCGCAAAAGGACTGTGGGAAACAACAATGGACTGAGGGAACCGACAATGGACTGAGGGAATCCTCAAAAGGACTGAGGGAACCGACAATGATCTGAGGGAACCGACAATGATCTGAGGGAACCGACAATGATCTGAGGGAACCCGCAAAAGGACTGAGGAAACCGACAATGGACTGAGGGAAACGACAATGCACTGAGGGAACCGACAATGGTCTGAGGGAACCCGCAAATGGACTGAGGGAACCGAAAATGGACTGCGGGAACCCGCAAATGGAATGCGGGAACACGCAAATGGTCTAAGGGAACCCGCAAATGGACTGAGGGAACCCACAAATGGACTGCGGGAACCGAAAATGTACTGAGGGAACCCGTAAATGGACTGAGGGAACCCGCAAATCGACTGCGGGAAACGAAAATGGACTGAGGGACCCCGCAAATGGACTGAGGGAACCGCAAATCGACTGCGGGTTCCGAAAATGAACTGCGGGAACCCGCAAATGGACTTAGGGAACCGACAAATGGACTGAGGGAACCCGCAAATGGACTGCGGGATCCCGCAAATGGACTGTGAGAACCGAAAATGGATTGAGGGAACCCGCAAATGTACTGCGGGAACGGAAAATGGCCTGAGGGAACCGAAAATGAACTGAGGGAACCCGCAAATGGACTGCGGGATCCCGCAAATGGACTGTGAGAACCGAAAATGGATTGAGGGAACCCGCAAATGTACTGCGGGAACGGAAAATGGCCTGAGGGAACCGAAAATGAACTGAGGGAACCTGCAAATGGACTGAGGGAACCCGCAAATGGACTGCGGGAAACGAAAATGTGCTGAGGGAACCTGCAAATGGACTGAGGGAACCACAAACGGAGTGTGGGAACCGAAAATGAACTGCGGGATCCCGTAAATGGACTGAGAGAACCCGCAAATGGACTGAGGGAACCGACAAACGAACTAAGGGAACCCACAATTGGACTGCGGGAACTGACAAATGGACTGCAGGAACCCGCAAATGGACTGCGGGAACCCGCAAATGGACTGCGGGATCCCGCAAATGGATTGCGGGAACCGAAAATGGACTGCGGGAACCGAAAATGTACTGCGGGAACCCGCAAATGGACTGAGGGAACCTGCAAACGAACTAAGGAAACCCGCAAATGGCCTGCGGGAACCGAAAATGGACTGCGGGATCCTGCAAATGCACTGCGGGAACCCGCAAATGGACTGAGGGAACCCGCAAATGGACTGAGGGAACCGAAAATGAACTGAGAGAACCCACAAATGGACTGAGGCAACCCGCAAATGGACTGAGGGAACCCGCAAATGGACAGCGGGATCCGAAAATTAACTGAGGAAACCTGCAAGTGGACTGCGGGAACCCGCAAATGGACAGAGGGAACCCCCAAATGGACTGAGGGAACCCACAAATGGACTGAGGGGACCGCCAAATAGACTCAGGGAACCGAAAAATGGACTGAGGGAACCGACAAATGGACTGAGGAACGCCCAAAAGGACTGAGGTAACCCGCAAATGGACTGAGGGAACTGACAAATGGACTCCGGGAACCTGCAAATGGACAGAGGGAACCTGCAAATGGACTGTGGGAACCGAAAATGAACTGAGGGAACCCACAAATGGACTGAAGGAACCCGCAAACCACCTAGAGGGAACCCGCAAATGGACTGAGGTTACCGCAAATGGACTGAGGGAATCGAAAATGGACTGAGGGAACCGAAACTGGACTGAGGGAACCCGCAAAGGGACTGCGGGAACTGAAAATGGTCTGAGGGAACCCGCAAATGGACTGAGGGAAGCCACAAATGGACTGCGGGAACCGAAAATGTACTGAGGGAACCCGCAAATGGACTGAGGGAACCCGCAAATGGACTGTGGGAAACGAAAATGGACTGCGGGAACCCGCAAATGGACTGAGGGAACCGCAAATCGACTGCGTGAACCGAGAATGACCTGCGGGAACCTGCAAATGGACTGAGAGAACCGACAAGTGAACTGAGGGAACCCGCAAATGGACTGACGGAACCCGCAAATGGACTGTGAGAACCGAAAATGGATTGAGGGAACCTGCAAATGTACTGCGGGAACCGAAAATGGCCTGAGGGAACCGAAAATGAACTGAGGGAACCCGCAAATGGACTGAGGGAACCCGCAAATGGACTGCGGGAAACGAAAATGGACTGAGGGAACCACAAATGGAGTGCGGGAACCGAAAATGAACTGCGGGAACCCGCAAAATGAACTGCGGGAACCCGCAAATGGACTGAGGGAACCGAAAAATGGACTGAGGGAACCCGCAATTGGACTGCGGGAACTGACAAATGGACTGCGGGAACCCGCAAAAGGACTGAGGGAACCCGCAAAAGGAATGAGGGAACCCACAAATGGACTGAGGGAACCGACAATGGACTGAGGGAACCCGCAAAAGGACTGTGGGAACCGACAATGGACTGAGGGAACCGACAATGGACTGAGGGAATCCTCAAAAGGACTGAGGGATCCGACAATGATCTGAGGGAACCGACAATGATTTGAGGGAACCGACAATGATCTGAGGGAACCCTCAAAAGGACTGAGGAAACCGACAATGGACTGAGGGAACCGACAATGCACTGAGGGAACCGACAATGGACTGAGGGAACTCGCAAAATGTCTGAGGGAACCCGCAAAGGGACTGAGGGAACCCGACATGGGACTGAGGGAAACCGCAAATGGACTGTGGGAACCCGCAAATGGACTGAGGGAACCCGCAAATGGACTGAGGGAACCCGCAAACGGACTGAGGGAACCCGACAATGGACTGAGGGAACCCGCAAAAGGACTGAGGGAACCGACAATGGTCTGAGGGAACTCGCAAAAGGACAGATGGAACCGACAATGGACTGAGGGAACCGACAATGGGCTGCGGGAACCCGCAAATGGACTGAGGGAACCCGCAAATGTACTGAGGGAACCGACAAATAGACTGAGGGAACCCGCAAATGGACTGAGGGAACCCGCAAATGGACTGAGGGAACCGACAATGTACTGAGGGAACTCTCAAATGGACTGAGGGAAACGACAATGGACTGAGAGAACCGATAATGGACTGAGGGAACCCGCAAATGGACTGAGGGAACCCGCAAATGGACCGAGGGACCCCTTCAAATGGACCGCGGGACCCCTTCAAATGGACCGCGGGAAGCCGCAAATGGACCGCGGGAAGCCTCAAATGGACCGAGGGATCCGACAAAGGACCGAGGGAAACCGCAAATGGACGGAGGGAACCCGCCAATGGACCGAGGGAACCCGCCAATGGACTGCGGGAACCCGCCAATGGACTGCGGGAACCCGCCAATGGACTGCGGGAACCCGCCACTGGACCGAGGGAACCGCCAATGGACCGAGGGAACCAGCCAATGGACCGTGGGAACCGCCAATGGACCGAGGGAACCCGCCAATGGACCGAGGGAACCCGCAAATTAACCGAGGGAACCCGCCAATGGACTGCGGGAACCGCCAATGGACAGAGGGAACCCGCCAATGGACCGAGGGAACCCGCAAATGAACCGAGGGAATCCGCCAATGGACTGAGGGAACCCGCAAATGGACTGAGGGAACCGACAATGGACTGAGGGAACCCGCAAAAGGACTGAGGGAACCTGCAAAAAGACTGAGGGAACCGACAATGGACTGAGGGAACCGACAATGGACTGAGGGAACCCGACAATGGACTGAGGAAACTGCCAAATGGACTGAGGGAACCCGACAAGGGACTGAGGGAACATGCAAATGGACTGAGGGAACATGCAAATGGACTGAGTGTACGCGCAAATGGACTGACGGAACCCGCAAAAGGACTGAGGGAACCGACAATGGACTGAGGGAACCCGACAATGATCTGAGGGAACCCGCAAAAGGACTGAGGGAACCGACAATGGACTGAGGGAACCCGCAAAAGGACTGAGGGAACCCGACAATGGACTGAGGGAACCCGACAAAGGACTGAGGGAACCGAAAATGGACTGAGGGAACCCGACAATGGACTGAGGGAACCCGACAATGGACTGAGGGAACCGCCAAATGGACTGAGGGAACCGCCAAAGGGACTGAGGGAACCGCCAAAGGGACTGAGGGAACCCGACAAGAGACTGAGGGAACATGCAAATGGACTGAGGGAACCCGCAAATGGACTGAGGGAACCCGCAAAAGGACTGCGGGAACAAACAATGGACTGAGGGAACCCGCAAAAGGACTGAGGGAGCCAACAATGGAATGAGGGAACCTGACAATGGACTGAGGGAACCGAAAATGGACTGAGGGAACCCGCAAATGGACTGAGGGAACCAGCAAATGGACTGAAGGAACCGCCAATGAATGAGGGAACCCGCAAATGGACTGAGGGAACCGAAAATGGACCAGGGGAAACCGCAAATGGACCGCGGGACCCGACAACGGACCGCGGGACCCCGCCAACAAACCGCGGGACCTCGCCAACGGACCGCGGGACCCGCCAAATGGACCGCGGGACCCGCAAATGGACGGAGGGACCCCGCAAATATACGGAGGGAACCCGCCAATGGACCGAGGGAACCCGCCAATGGACCGAGGGAACCGCCAATGGACCGAGGGAACCCGCCAATGGACCGAGGGAACCGCCAATGGACTGAGGGAACCGCCAATGGACAGAGGGAACCCGCCAATGGACCGAGGGAACCCTCAAATGGACCGAGGGAACCGACAATGGAGTGAGGGAACCCGCAAAAGGACTGAGGGAACCCGCAAAAAGACTGAGGGAACCGACAATGGTCTGAGGGAACCCGCAAAAAGACTGAGAGAACCGACAATGGTCTGAGGGATCCCGCAAAAGGACTGAGGGAACCCACAAATGGAGTGAGGGAACCGACAATGGACTTAGGGAACCCGCAAAAGGACTGAGGGAACCGACAATGGACTGAGGGAACCAACAATGGTCTGAGGGAACCCGCAAAAGCACTGAGGGAACATGCAAAAGGACTGAGGGAACCCACAAATGGACTGAGGGAACAGACAATGGACTGAGGGAACCCGCAAAAGGACTGTGGGAAACAACAATGGACTGAGGGAACCGACAATGGACTGAGGGAATCCTCAAAAGGACTGAGGGAACCGACAATGATCTGAGGGAACCGACAATGATCTGAGGGAACCGACAATGATCTGAGGGAACCCGCAAAAGGACTGAGGAAACCGACAATGGACTGAGGGAAACGACAATGCACTGAGGGAACCGACAATGGTCTGAGGGAACCCGCAAAAGGACTGAGGGAACTGATAATGGTCTGAGGGAAGCCGCAAAAGGTCTGAGGGAACCCACAAAGGGACTGAGGGAACCCGACATGGGACTGAGGGAACCCGCAAATGGACTGAGGGAACCCGCAAATGGACTGAGGGAACCCGCAAAAGGACTGAGGGAACCGATAATGGTCTGAGGGAACTCGCAAAAGGACAGAGGGAACGGAAAATGGACTGAGGGAATCTGCAAATGGACTGAGGGAACCCGGAAATGGACTGCGGGAACCGAAAATGGACTGAGCTTACACGCAAATGGACTGAGGGAACCCGCAAATGGACTGCGGAAAACGAAAATATACTGAGAGAACCCGAAAATGGACTGAGGGAACCGGAAATCGACTGCGGGAATTGAAAATGGACTGAGGGAACCCGCAAATGGACTGCGGGAACCGAAAATGGACTGCGGGAACCGAAAATGAACTGAGGGAACCCGCAAATGGACTGAGGGAACCCGCAAATGGACTGTGGGAGACGAAGATGGACTGAGGGAACCCGCAAATGGATTGAGGGAACCACAAATGGACTGCGGGAACCGAAAATGAACTGCGGGAACCCGCAAATGGACTGAGGGAACCCGCAAATGGACTGAAGGAACCGACAAATAGACTGAGGGAACCCGCAAATGGACTGAGGGAACTTGCAAATGGACTGAGGGAACCGACAAATGGACTGAGGGAACCCGCAATTGGACTGCGGGAACCGACAATGGACTGTGGGATCCCGCAAATGGATTTCGGGAACCGGAAATGGACTGCGGGAACCGAAAATGGACTGCGGGAAGCCGCAAATGGACTGCGGGAACCCGCAATCGAACTAAGGGAACCCGCAAATGGCCTGCGGGAACCGAAAATGGACTGCGGGATCCCGCAAATGGACTGCGTGAACCCGCAAATGGACTGCGGGAACCGAAAATGAACTGAGGGAACCCGCAAATGGACTGAGGGAACCAGCAAATGGACTGAGGGAACCCGCAAACGGACTGAGGGAACCCGACAATGGAGTGAGGGAACCGACAATGGACTTAGGGAACCCGCAAAAGGACTGAGGGAACCGACAATGGACTGAGGGAACCAACAATGGTCTGAGGGAACCCGCAAAAGCACTGAGGGAACATGCAAAAGGACTGTGGGAACCGACAATGGACTGAGGGAACCGACAATGGACTGAGGGAATCCTCAAAAGGACTGAGGGATCCGACAATGATCTGAGGGAACCGACAATGATTTGAGGGAACCGACAATGATCTGAGGGAACCCTCAAAAGGACTGAGGAAACCGACAATGGACTGAGGGAACCGACAATGCACTGAGGGAACCGACAATGGACTGAGGGAACTCGCAAAATGTCTGAGGGAACCCGCAAAGGGACTGAGGGAACCCGACATGGGACTGAGGGAAACCGCAAATGGACTGTGGGAACCCGCAAATGGACTGAGGGAACCCGCAAATGGACTGAGGGAACCCGCAAACGGACTGAGGGAACCCGACAATGGACTGAGGGAACCCGCAAAAGGACTGAGGGAACCGACAATGGTCTGAGGGAACTCGCAAAAGGACAGATGGAACCGACAATGGACTGAGGGAACCGACAATGGGCTGCGGGAACCCGCAAATGGACTGAGGGAACCCGCAAATGTACTGAGGGAACCGACAAATAGACTGAGGGAACCCGCAAATGGACTGAGGGAACCCGCAAATGGACTGAGGGAACCGACAATGTACTGAGGGAACTCTCAAATGGACTGAGGGAAACGACAATGGACTGAGGGAACCGATAATGGACTGAGGGAACCCGCAAATGGACTGAGGGAACCCGCAAATGGACCGAGGGACCCCTTCAAATGGACCGCGGGACCCCTTCAAATGGACCGCGGGAAGCCGCAAATGGACCGCGGGAAGCCTCAAATGGACCGAGGGATCCGACAAAGGACCGAGGGAAACCGCAAATGGACGGAGGGAACCCGCCAATGGACCGAGGGAACCCGCCAATGGACTGCGGGAACCCGCCAATGGACTGCGGGAACCCGCCAATGGACTGCGGGAACCCGCCACTGGACCGAGGGAACCGCCAATGGACCGAGGGAACCAGCCAATGGACCGTGGGAACCGCCAATGGACCGAGGGAACCCGCCAATGGACCGAGGGAACCCGCAAATTAACCGAGGGAACCCGCCAATGGACTGCGGGAACCGCCAATGGACAGAGGGAACCCGCCAATGGACCGAGGGAACCCGCAAATGAACCGAGGGAATCCGCCAATGGACTGAGGGAACCCGCAAATGGACTGAGGGAACCGACAATGGACTGAGGGAACCCGCAAAAGGACTGAGGGAACCTGCAAAAAGACTGAGGGAACCGACAATGGACTGAGGGAACCGACAATGGACTGAGGGAACCCGACAATGGACTGAGGGAACTGCCAAATGGACTGAGGGAACCCGACAAGGGACTGAGGGAACATGCAAATGGACTGAGGGAACATGCAAATGGACTGAGTGTACGCGCAAATGGACTGACGGAACCCGCAAAAGGACTGAGGGAACCGACAATGGACTGAGGGAACCCGACAATGATCTGAGGGAACCCGCAAAAGGACTGAGGGAACCGACAATGGACTGAGGGAACCCGCAAAAGGACTGAGGGAACCCGACAATGGACTGAGGGAACCCGACAAAGGACTGAGGGAACCGAAAATGGACTGAGGGAACCCGACAATGGACTGAGGGAACCCGACAATGGACTGAGGGAACCGCCAAATGGACTGAGGGAACCGCCAAAGGGACTGAGGGAACCGCCAAAGGGACTGAGGGAACCCGACAAGAGACTGAGGGAACATGCAAATGGACTGAGGGAACCCGCAAATGGACTGAGGGAACCCGCAAAAGGACTGCGGGAACAAACAATGGACTGAGGGAACCCGCAAAAGGACTGAGGGAGCCAACAATGGAATGAGGGAACCTGACAATGGACTGAGGGAACCGAAAATGGACTGAGGGAACCCGCAAATGGACTGAGGGAACCAGCAAATGGACTGAAGGAACCGCCAATGAATGAGGGAACCCGCAAATGGACTGAGGGAACCGAAAATGGACCAGGGGAAACCGCAAATGGACCGCGGGACCCGACAACGGACCGCGGGACCCCGCCAACAAACCGCGGGACCTCGCCAACGGACCGCGGGACCCGCCAAATGGACCGCGGGACCCGCAAATGGACGGAGGGACCCCGCAAATGGACGGAGGGAACCCGCCAATGGACCGAGGGAACCCGCCAATGGACCGAGGGAACCGCCAATGGACCGAGGGAACCCGCCAATGGACCGAGGGAACCGCCAATGGACTGAGGGAACCGCCAATGGACAGAGGGAACCCGCCAATGGACCGAGGGAACCCTCAAATGGACCGAGGGAACCGACAATGGAGTGAGGGAACCCGCAAAAGGACTGAGGGAACCCGCAAAAAGACTGAGGGAACCGACAATGGTCTGAGGGAACCCGCAAAAAGACTGAGAGAACCGACAATGGTCTGAGGGATCCCGCAAAAGGACTGAGGGAACCCACAAATGGAGTGAGGGAACCGACAATGGACTTAGGGAACCCGCAAAAGGACTGAGGGAACCGACAATGGACTGAGGGAACCAACAATGGTCTGAGGGAACCCGCAAAAGCACTGAGGGAACATGCAAAAGGACTGAGGGAACCCACAAATGGACTGAGGGAACAGACAATGGACTGAGGGAACCCGCAAAAGGACTGTGGGAAACAACAATGGACTGAGGGAACCGACAATGGACTGAGGGAATCCTCAAAAGGACTGAGGGAACCGACAATGATCTGAGGGAACCGACAATGATCTGAGGGAACCGACAATGATCTGAGGGAACCCGCAAAAGGACTGAGGAAACCGACAATGGACTGAGGGAAACGACAATGCACTGAGGGAACCGACAATGGTCTGAGGGAACCCGCAAAAGGACTGAGGGAACTGATAATGGTCTGAGGGAAGCCGCAAAAGGTCTGAGGGAACCCACAAAGGGACTGAGGGAACCCGACATGGGACTGAGGGAACCCGCAAATGGACTGAGGGAACCCGCAAATGGACTGAGGGAACCCGCAAAAGGACTGAGGGAACCGATAATGGTCTGAGGGAACTCGCAAAAGGACAGAGGGAACGGAAAATGGACTGAGGGAATCTGCAAATGGACTGAGGGAACCCGGAAATGGACTGCGGGAACCGAAAATGGACTGAGCTTACACGCAAATGGACTGAGGGAACCCGCAAATGGACTGCGGAAAACGAAAATATACTGAGAGAACCCGAAAATGGACTGAGGGAACCGGAAATCGACTGCGGGAATTGAAAATGGACTGAGGGAACCCGCAAATGGACTGCGGGAACCGAAAATGGACTGCGGGAACCGAAAATGAACTGAGGGAACCCGCAAATGGACTGAGGGAACCCGCAAATGGACTGTGGGAGACGAAGATGGACTGAGGGAACCCGCAAATGGATTGAGGGAACCACAAATGGACTGCGGGAACCGAAAATGAACTGCGGGAACCCGCAAATGGACTGAGGGAACCCGCAAATGGACTGAAGGAACCGACAAATAGACTGAGGGAACCCGCAAATGGACTGAGGGAACTTGCAAATGGACTGAGGGAACCGACAAATGGACTGAGGGAACCCGCAATTGGACTGCGGGAACCGACAATGGACTGTGGGATCCCGCAAATGGATTTCGGGAACCGGAAATGGACTGCGGGAACCGAAAATGGACTGCGGGAAGCCGCAAATGGACTGCGGGAACCCGCAATCGAACTAAGGGAACCCGCAAATGGCCTGCGGGAACCGAAAATGGACTGCGGGATCCCGCAAATGGACTGCGTGAACCCGCAAATGGACTGCGGGAACCGAAAATGAACTGAGGGAACCCGCAAATGGACTGAGGGAACCCGCAAATGAACTGAGGGAACCCGCAAATGGACTGAGAGAACCGAAAATGAACTGAGGGAACCCACAAATGGACTGAGGGAACCCGCAAATGGACTGAGGGAACCCGCAAATGGACTGCCGGATCCAAAAATTAACTGAGGGAACCCGCAAGTGGACTGTGGGAACCTGCAAATGGACAGAGGGAACCCGCAAATGGACTGAGGGAACCGCCAAATGGACTGAGGGAACCCGCAAATGGACTGAGGGAACCGACAGATGGACTGATGGAACCGACAAATGGACTGATGGAACCGACAAATGGACTGAGGGAATTCGCAAATGGACTGAGGGAACTGACAAATGTACTGCAGGAACCGAAAATGAACTGAGGGAACCCACAAATGGACTGAAGGAACCCGCAAATGGACTGCGGGAACCCGCAAATGGACGAAGGGAACCCGCAAACGAACTAAGGGAACCCGCAAATGGCCTGCGGGAACCGAAAATGGACTGCGGAATCTCGCAAATGTACTTCGGGAACCCGCAAATGGACTGAAGTAACCCGCAAATGGACTGCGGGAACCGAAAATGAACTGAGGGAACCCACAAATGGACTGAGGGAACCCGCAAATGAACTGAGGGAACCCGCAAATGGACTGAGGGAACCGAAAATGAACTGAGGAAACCCACAAATAGACTGAGGGAACCCGGAAATGGACTGAGGGAATCCGCAAATGGACTGCGGGATCCGAAAATGAACTGAGGGAACCCGCAAGTGGACTGCGGGAACCCCCAAATGGACAGAGGGAACCCGCAAATGGACTGAGGGAGCCGCCAAATGGACTGAGGGAACCCGCAAATGGACTGAGGGAACCGAAAATGAACTGAGGGAACCCACAAATAGACTGAGGGAACCCGGAAATGGACTGAGGGAACCCGCAAATGGACTGCGGGATCCGAAAATGAACTGAGGGAACCCGCAAGTGGACTGCGGGAACCCCCAAATGGACAAAGGGAACCCGCAAATGGACTGAGGGAACCGCCAAATGGACTGAGGGAACCCGCAAATGGACTGAGGGAACCGCCAAATGGACTGAGGGAACCGCCAAATGGACTGAGGAACCCCCAAATGGACTGAGGGAACCCGCAAATGGACTGAGGGAACTGACAAAATGAGTGCGGGAACCTGCAAATGGAGAGAGGGAACCCGCAAATGGACTGCGGGAACAGAAAATGAACTGAGGGAAGCCACAAATGGACTGAGGGAACCCGCAAATGTACTGAGGGAACTGACAAACGGACTCCGGGAACCTGCAAAAGGACAGAGGGAACCTGCAAATCGAGTGCTGGAACCAAAAATGAACTGAATGAACCCACAAATGGATTGAAGGAACACGCAAATGACCTGAGGGAACCCGCAAATGGACTGAGGGTACCGCAAATGGACTGAGGGAATCGAAAATAGACTGAGGGAACCGAAAATGGACTGAGGGAACGCGCAAATGAACTGAGGGAACCCGCAAATGGACTGAGGGAACCGAAAATGAACTGAGGGAACCCACAAATAGACTGAGGGAACACGCAAATGGACTGACGGAACCCGCAAATGGACTGCGGGATCCGAAAATGAACTGAGGGAACCCGCAAGTGGACTGCGGGAACCCGCAAATGGACTGCGGGAACCCGCAAATGGACTGAGGGAACCACCAAATGCACTGAGGGAACCCGCAAATGGACTGAGGGAACCGCCAAATGGACTGAGGGAACCGCCAAATGGACTGAGGAACCCCCAAAAGGACTGAGGGAACCCGCAAATGGACTGAGGGAACTGACAAATGGACTGCGGGAACCTGCAAATGGACAGAGGGAACCCGCAAATGGACTGCGGGAACCGAAAATGAACTGAGGGAACCAACAAATGGACTGAGGGAACCCGGAAATGAACTGAGGGAACCCGCAAATGGACTGAGGGAACCAGGAAATGGACTGAGGGAACCCGCAAATGGACTGCGGGGACCGAAAATGAACTGCGGGAACCTACAAATGGAATGCGGGAACCGACAAATGGACTGCGGGAACCGACAAATGGAGTGCGGGAATCGACAAATGGACTGCGCGAACCCGCAAATGGACTGCGGGAATCGACAAATGGACTGAGGGAATCAACAAAAGGACTGCGGGAACCGAAAATGGACTGAGGGAACCAACAAATTGACTGAGGGAACCCGCAAATGGACTGAGGGAACCACAAATGGACTGAGGGAACCGCAAATGGACTGAGGGAACCGACAAATGGACTGAGGGAACCCGCAAATGGACTGAGGGAACCGCAAAGGAACTGAGGGAACCCACAAATGCACTGAGGGAACCGGTAAATTGACTGAGGGAACCGGGAAATGAACTGAGGGAACCCGCAAATGGACTGAGGGAACCGACAAATGGACTGAGGGAACCCGCAAATGGACTTAGGGAACTGAAAATGGACTGAGGGAACCCGCAAATGGACTGAGGGAACCGAAAATGAACTGAGGGAACCCGCAAATGGACTGAGGGAACTGAAAATGGACTGAGGGAACAGAAAATGGACTGAGGGAACCCGCAAATGGACTGAGGGAACCGGCAAATGGACTGAGGGAACCGAAAATGGACTGCGGGAACCGAAAATGAACTGAGGGAACCCGCAAATGGACTGAGGGAACCCGCAAATGGACTGCGGGAGACGAAGATGGACTGAGGGAACCCGCAAATGTATTGAGGGAACCACAAATGGACTGAGGGTACCGAAAATGAACTGCGGGAAACCGCAAATGGACTGAGAGAACACGCAAATGGATTGAGGGAATCGAAAATGAACTGAGGCAACCGAAAATGAACTGAGGGAACCCACAAATGGACTGAGGGAACCCGGAAATGGACTGAGGGAACCGGCAAATGGACTGCGGGATCCTAAAATTAACTGAGGGAACCTGCAAGTGGACTGCGGGAACCCGCAAATGGATAGAGGGAACCCCCAAATGGACTGAGGGAACCGCCAAATGGACCGAGGGAACCCGCAAATGGACTGAGGGAACCGCCAAATGGACTGAGGGAACCGACAAATGGCCTGAGGGAACCGACAAATGGACTGAGGAACCCCGAAATGGACTGAGGGAACCCGCAAATGTACTGAGGGAACTGACAAATGGACTCCGTGAACCTGCAAATGGACAGAGGGAACCTGCAAATCGAGTGCGGGAACCAAAAATGAACTGAGGGAACCCACAAATGGACTGAAGGAACACGCAAATGACCTGAGGGAACCCGCAAATGGACTGAGGGTACCGCAAATGGACTGAGGGAATCCAAAATAGACTGAGGGAACCGAAAATGGACTGAGGGAACGCGCAAATGAACTGAGGAAACCCGCAAATGGACTGAGGGAACCCGCAAATGGACTGAGGGAACCGCCAAATGGACTGAGGGAACCCGCAAATGGACTGAGGGAACCGCCAAATGGACTGAGGGAACCGCTAAATGGACTGAGGAACCCCCAAATAGACTGAGGGAACCCGCAAATGGACTGAGGGAACTGACAAATGGACTGCAGGAACCTGCAAATGGACAGAGGGAACCTGCAAATGGACTGCGGGAACCGAAAATGAACTGAGGGAACCCACAAATGGACTGAGGGAACCCGGAAATGAACTGAGGGAACCCGCAAATGGACTGAGGGAACCCGCAAATGGACTGCGGGAACCGAAAATGGACTGAGGGAACCCGGAAATGGACTGAGGGAACCCGCAAATGGACTGCGGGGACCGAAAATGAACTGCGGGAACCGACAAATGGACTGCGGGAACCGAAAAATGGACTGCGGGAACCGACAAATGGAGTGCGGGAATCGACAAATGGACTGCGCGAACCCGCAAATCGACTGCGGGAATCAACAAATGGATTGAGGGAATCGACAAAAGGACTGCGGGAACCCGCAAATGGACTCAGGGAACCGACAAAAGGACAGCGGGAACCGAAAATGGACTGAGGGAACCAACAAATTGACTGAGGGAACCCGCAAATGGATTGCGGGAACCACAAATGGACTGAGGGAACCGCAAATGGACTGAGGGAACCGACAAATGGACTGAGGGAACCCGCAAATGGACTGAGGGAACCGCAAATGAACTGAGGGAACCCACAAATGCACTGAGGGTACCGGTAAATGGACCGAGGGAACCGGGAAATGAACTGAGGGAACCCGCAAATGGACTGAGGGAACCGAAAATGGACTGAGGGAACCCGCATATGGACTGAGGGAACCCGCAAATGGACTGCGGGAACCGAAAATGGACTGAGGGAACCTGCAAATGGACTGAGGGACCCCGCAAATGGACTGCGGGAAACGAAAATGGACTGAGAGAACCCGCAAATGGACTGAGGGAACCGCAAATCGACTGCTGGAACCGAAAATGGACTGAGGGAACCCGCAAATGGACTGAGGGAACCCGCAAATGGACTGCGGAAACCGAAAATGGACTGCGAGAACCGAAAATGAACTGAGGGAACCCGCAAATGGAGTGAGGGAACCCGCAAATGGACTGCGGGAGACGAAGATGGACTGAGGGAACCCGCAAATAGATTGAGGGAACCACAAATGGACTGCGGGAACCGAAAATGAACTGCGGGAACCCGCAAATGGACTGAGGGAACCGAAAATGTACTGAGGGAACCCGCAAATGGACTGAGGGAACCCGCAAATGGACTGCGGGAAACAAAAAAGGACTGAGGGAACCCGCAAATGGACTGAGGGAACCGCAAATCGACTGCGGGAACCGAAAATGAACTGCAGGAACCCGCAAATGGACTGAGGGAACCGACAAATGGACTGAGGGAACCCGCAAATGGACTGCGGGAACCCGCAAATGGACTGCGGGAACTGAAAATGGATTGCGGGAACCGAAAATGGACTGCGGGAACCGAAAATGAACTGCTGGAACCCACAAATGGACTGAGGGAACCCGCAAATGGACTGAGGGAACCCGCAAATGGACTGCGGGATCCGATAATTAACTGAGGGAACCTGCAAGTGGACTGCGGGAACCCGCAAATGGACAGAGGGAACCCCCAAATGGACTGAGGGAACCGGCAAATGGACTGAGGGAACCCGCAAATGGACTGAGGGAACCGCCAAATGGACTGAGGAACCCCCAAATGGACTGAGGGAACCCGCAAATGGACTGAGGGAACCGAAAATGAACTGAGGGAACCCACAAATGGACTGAAGGAACCCGCAAATGACCTGAGGGAACCCGCAAATGGACTGAGGGTACCACAAATGGAATGAGGTAATCAAAAATGGACTGAGGGAACCGCCAAATGGACTGAGGAACCCCCAAATGGACTGAGGGAACGGAAAATGTACTGAGGGAACCCGCAAATGGACTGAGAGAACCCGCAAATGGATTGCGGGAAACGAAAATGGATTTAGGGAACCCGCAAATGTACTGCGGGAACCGAAAATGGACTGCGGGAACCGAAAATGTACTGAGGGAACCCGTAAATGGACTGAGGGAACCGAAAATCGACTGCGGGAAACGAAAATGGACTGAGGGAACCCGCAAATGGACTGCGGGAAACGAAAATGTGCTGAGGGAACCCGCAAATGGACTGAGGGAACCACAAATGGAGTGTGGGAACCGAAAATGAACTGCGGGATCCCGTAAATGGACTGAGAGAACCCGCAAATGGACTGAGGGAACCGACAAACGAACTAAGGGAACACACAATTGGACTGCGGGAACTGACAAATGGACTGCAGGAACCCGCAAATGGACTGCGGGAACCCGCAAATGGACTGCGGGATCCCGCAAATGGATTGCGGGAACCGAAAATGGACTGCGGGAACCGAAAATGTACTGCGGGAACCCGCAAATGGACTGAGGGAACCTGCAAACGAACTAAGGAAACCCGCAAATGGCCTGCGGGAACCGAAAATGGACTGCGGGATCCTGCAAATGCACTGCGGGAACCCGCAAATGGACTGAGGGAACCCGCAAATGGACTGAGGGAACCGAAAATGAACTGAGAGAACCCACAAATGGACTGAGGCAACCCGCAAATGGACTGAGGGAACCCGCAAATGGACAGCGGGATCCGAAAATTAACTGAGGAAACCTGCAAGTGGACTGCGGGAACCCGCAAATGGACAGAGGGAACCCCCAAATGGACTGAGGGAACCCACAAATGGACTGAGGGGACCGCCAAATAGACTCAGGGAACCGAAAAATGGACTGAGGGAACCGACAAATGGACTGAGGAACGCCCAAAAGGACTGAGGTAACCCGCAAATGGACTGAGGGAACTGACAAATGGACTCCGGGAACCTGCAAATGGACAGAGGGAACCTGCAAATGGACTGTGGGAACCGAAAATGAACTGAGGGAACCCACAAATGGACTGAAGGAACCCGCAAACCACCTAGAGGGAACCCGCAAATGGACTGAGGTTACCGCAAATGGACTGAGGGAATCGAAAATGGACTGAGGGAACCGACAATGGACTGAGGGAACCCGCAAAAGGATTGTGGGAACCGACAATGGACTGAGGGAACCGACAATGGACTGAGGGAATCCTCAAAAGGACTGAGGGATCCGACAATGATCTGAGGGAACCGACAATGATTTGAGGGAACCGACAATGATCTGAGGGAACCCTCAAAAGGACTGAGGAAACCGACAATGGACTGAGGGAACCGACAATGCACTGAGGGAACCGACAATGGACTGAGGGAACTCGCAAAATGTCTGAGGGAACCCGCAAAGGGACTGAGGGAACCCGACATGGGACTGAGGGAAACCGCAAATGGACTGTGGGAACCCGCAAATGGACTGAGGGAACCCGCAAATGGACTGAGGGAACCCGCAAACGGACTGAGGGAACCCGACAATGGACTGAGGGAACCCGCAAAAGGACTGAGGGAACCGACAATGGTCTGAGGGAACTCGCAAAAGGACAGATGGAACCGACAATGGACTGAGGGAACCGACAATGGGCTGCGGGAACCCGCAAATGGACTGAGGGAACCCGCAAATGTACTGAGGGAACCGACAAATAGACTGAGGGAACCCGCAAATGGACTGAGGGAACCCGCAAATGGACTGAGGGAACCGACAATGTACTGAGGGAACTCTCAAATGGACTGAGGGAAACGACAATGGACTGAGGGAACCGATAATGGACTGAGGGAACCCGCAAATGGACTGAGGGAACCCGCAAATGGACCGAGGGACCCCTTCAAATGGACCGCGGGACCCCTTCAAATGGACCGCGGGAAGCCGCAAATGGACCGCGGGAAGCCTCAAATGGACCGAGGGATCCGACAAAGGACCGAGGGAAACCGCAAATGGACGGAGGGAACCCGCCAATGGACCGAGGGAACCCGCCAATGGACTGCGAGAACCCGCCAATGGACTGCGGGAACCCGCCAATGGACTGCGGGAACCCGCCACTGGACCGAGGGAACCGCCAATGGACCGAGGGAACCAGCCAATGGACCGTGGGAACCGCCAATGGACCGAGGGAACCCGCCAATGGACCGAGGGAACCCGCAAATGAACCGAGGGAACCCGCCAATGGACCGCGGGAACCGCCAATGGACAGAGGGAACCCGCCAATGGACCGAGGGAACCCGCAAATGAACCGAGGGAATCCGCCAATGGACTGAGGGAACCCGCAAATGGACTGAGGGAACCGACAATGGACTGAGGGAACCCGCAAAAGGACTGAGGGAACCTGCAAAAAGACTGAGGGAACCGACAATGGACTGAGGGAACCGACAATGGACTGAGGGAACCCGACAATGGACTGAGGGAACTGCCAAATGGACTGAGGGAACCGCCAAATGGACTGAGGGAACCCGACAAGGGACTGAGGGAACATGCAAATGGACTGAGGGAACATGCAAATGGACTGAGTGTACGCGCAAATGGACTGACGGAACCCGCAAAAGGACTGAGGGAACCGACAATGGACTGAGGGAACCCGACAATGATCTGAGGGAACCCGCAAAAGGACTGAGGGAACCGACAATGGACTGAGGGAACCCGCAAAAGGACTGAGGGAACCCGACAATGGACTGAGGGAACCCGACAAAGGACTGAGGGAACCGAAAATGGACTGAGGGAACCCGACAATGGACTGAGGGAACCCGACAATGGACTGAGGGAACCGCCAAATGGACTGAGGGAACCGCCAAAGGGACTGAGGGAACCGCCAAAGGGACTGAGGGAACCCGACAAGAGACTGAGGGAACATGCAAATGGACTGAGGGAACCCGCAAATGGACTGAGGGAACCCGCAAAAGGACTGCGGGAACAAACAATGGACTGAGGGAACCCGCAAAAGGACTGAGGGAGCCAACAATGGAATGAGGGAACCTGACAATGGACTGAGGGAACCGAAAATGGACTGAGGGAACCCGCAAATGGACTGAGGGAACCGGCAAATGGACTGAAGGAACCGCCAATGAATGAGGGAACCCGCAAATGGACTGAGGGAACCGAAAATGGACCAGGGGAAACCGCAAATGGACCGCGGGACCCGACAACGGACCGCGGGACCCCGCCAACGAACCGCGGGACCTCGCCAACGGACCGCGGGACCCGCCAAATGGACCGCGGGACCCGCAAATGGACGGAGGGACCCCGCAAATGGACGGAGGGAACCCGCCAATGGACCGAGGGAACCCGCCAATGGACCGAGGGAACCGCCAATGGACCGAGGGAACCCGCCAATGGACCGAGGGAACCGCCAATGGACTGAGGGAACCGCCAATGGACAGAGGGAACCCGCCAATGGACCGAGGGAACCCTCAAATGGACCGAGGGAACCGACAATGGAGTGAGGGAACCCGCAAAAGGACTGAGGGAACCCGCAAAAAGACTGAGGGAACCGACAATGGTCTGAGGGAACCCGCAAAAAGAGTGAGAGAACCGACAATGGTCTGAGGGATCCCGCAAACGGACTGAGGGAACCCACAAATGGAGTGAGGGAACCGACAATGGACTTAGGGAACCCGCAAAAGGACTGAGGGAACCGACAATGGACTGAGGGAACCAACAATGGTCTGAGGGAACCCGCAAAAGCACTGAGGGAACATGCAAAAGGACTGAGGGAACCCACAAATGGACTGAGGGAACAGACAATGGACTGAGGGAACCCGCAAAAGGACTGTGGGAAACAACAATGGACTGAGGGAACCGACAATGGACTGAGGGAATCCTCAAAAGGACTGAGGGAACCGACAATGATCTGAGGGAACCGACAATGATCTGAGGGAACCGACAATGATCTGAGGGAACCCGCAAAAGGACTGAGGAAACCGACAATGGACTGAGGGAAACGACAATGCACTGAGGGAACCGACAATGGTCTGAGGGAACCCGCAAAAGGACTGAGGGAACTGATAATGGTCTGAGGGAAGCCGCAAAAGGTCTGAGGGAACCCACAAAGGGACTGAGGGAACCCGACATGGGACTGAGGGAACCCGCAAATGGACTGAGGGAACCCGCAAATGGACTGAGGGAACCCGCAAAAGGACTGAGGGAACCGATAATGGTCTGAGGGAACTCGCAAAAGGACAGAGGGAACGGAAAATGGACTGAGGGAATCTGCAAATGGACTGAGGGAACCCGGAAATGGACTGCGGGAACCGAAAATGGACTGAGCTTACACGCAAATGGACTGAGGGAACCCGCAAATGGACTGCGGGAACCGAAAATGGACTGAGCTTACACGCAAATGGACTGAGGGAACCCGCAAATGGACTGCGGAAAACGAAAATATACTGAGAGAACCCGAAAATGGACTGAGGGAACCGCAAATCGACTGCGGGAATTGAAAATGGACTGAGGGAACCCGCAAATGGACTGCGGGAACCGAAAATGGACTGCGGGAACCGAAAATGAACTGAGGGAACCCGCAAATGGACTGAGGGAACCCGCAAATGGACTGTGGGAGACGAAGATGGACTGAGGGAACCCGCAAATGGATTGAGGGAACCACAAATGGACTGCGGGAACCGAAAATGAACTGCGGGAACCCGCAAATGGACTGAGAGAACCCGCAAATGGACTGAAGGAACCGACAAATGGACTGAGGGAACCCGCAAATGGACTGAGGGAACTTGCAAATGGACTGAGGGAACCGACAAATGGACTGAGGGAACCCGCAATTGGACTGCGGGAACCGACAATGGACTGCGGGATCCCGCAAATGGATTTCGGGAACCGGAAATGGACTGCGGGAACCGAAAATGGACTGCGGGAACCCGCAATCGAACTAAGGGAACCCGCAAATGGCCTGCGGGAACCGAAAATGGACTGCGGGATCCCGCAAATGGACTGCGTGAACCCGCAAATGTACTGCGGGAACCGAAAATGAACTGAGGGAACCCGCAAATGGACTGAGGAAACCCGCAAATGAACTGAGGGAACCCGCAAATGGACTGAGGGAACCGAAAATGAACTGAGGGAACCCACAAATGGACTGAGGGAACCCGCAAATGGACTGCCGGATCCAAAAATTAACTGAGGGAACCCGCAAGTGGACTGTGGGAACCTGCAAATGGACAGAGGGAACCCGCAAATGGACTGAGGGAACCGCCAAATGGACTGAGGGAACCCGCAAATGGACTGAGGGAACCGACAAATGGACTGATGGAACCGACAAATGGACTGATGGAACCGACAAATGGACTGAGGATCCCCCAAATGGACTGAGGGAATTCGCAAATGGACTGAGGGAACTGACAAATGGACTGCGGGAACCTGGAAATGGACAGAGGGAACCCGCAAATGTACTGCAGGAACCGAAAATGAACTGAGGGAACCCACAAATGGACTGAAGGAACCCGCAAATGGACTGCGGGAACCCGCAAATGGACGAAGGGAACCCGCAAACGAACTAAGGGAACCCGCAAATGGCCTGCGGGAACCGAAAATGGACTGCGGGATCTCGCAAATGTACTGCGGGAACCCGCAAATGGACTGAAGTAACCCGCAAATGGACTGCGGGAACCGAAAATGAACTGAGGGAACCCACAAATGGACTGAGGGAACCCGCAAATGAACTGAGGGAACCCGCAAATGGACTGAGGGAACCGAAAATGAACTGAGGGAACCCAGAAATAGACTGAGGGAACCCGGAAATGGACTGAGGGAACCCGCAAATGGACTGCGGGATCCGAAAATGAACTGAGGGAACCCGCAAGTGGACTGCGGGAACCCCCAAATGGACAGAGGGAACCCGCAAATGGACTGAGGGAACCGCCAAATGGACTGAGGGAACCCGCAAATGGACTGAGGGAACCGCCAAATGGACTGAGGGAACCGCCAAATGGACTGAGGAACCCCCAAATGGACTGAGGGAACCAGCAAATGGATTGAGGGAACTGACAAAATGAGTGCGGGAACCTGCAAATGGAGAGAGGGAACCCGCAAATGGACTGCGGGAACAGAAAATGAACTGAGGGAAGCCACAAATGGACTGAGGGAACCCGCAAATGTACTGAGGGAACTGACAAACGGACTCCGGGAACCTGCAAAAGGACAGAGGGAACCTGCAAATCGAGTGCTGGAACCAAAAATGAACTGAATGAACCCACAAATGGATTGAAGGAACACGCAAATGACCTGAGGGAACCCGCAAATGGACTGAGGGTACCGCAAATGGACTGAGGGAATCGAAAATAGACTGAGGGAACCGAAAATGGACTGAGGGAACGCGCAAATGAA
Source organism: Dromococcyx pavoninus (assembly GCA_033558185.1). Taxonomy (NCBI): domain Eukaryota; kingdom Metazoa; phylum Chordata; class Aves; order Cuculiformes; family Neomorphidae; genus Dromococcyx; species Dromococcyx pavoninus. The sequence continues at coordinate 138,954 of JAUMJL010001058.1, forward strand.
CTGAGGGAACCCGCAAATGGACTGAGTGAACCGAAAATGAACTGAGGGAACCCACAAATAGACTGAGGGAACACGCAAATGGACTGACGGAACCCGCAAATGGACTGCGGGATCCGAAAATGAACTGAGGGAACCCGCAAGTGGACTGCGGGAACCCGCAAATGGACTGCGGGAACCCGCAAATGGACTGAGGGAACCACCAAATGCACTGAGGGAACCCGCAAATGGACTGAGGGAACCGCCAAATGGACTGAGGGAACCGCCAAATGGACTGAGGAACCCCCAAAAGGACTGAGGGAACCCGCAAATGGACTGAGGGAACCGAAAATGAACTGAGGGAACCCACAAATGGACTGAGGGAACTGACAAATGGACTGCGGGAACCTGCAAATGGACAGAGGGAACCCGCAAATGGACTGTGGGAACCGAAAATGAACTGAGGGAACCCACAAATGGACTGAGGGAACCCGGAAATGAACTGAGGGAACCCGCAAATGGACTGAGGGAACCGGCAAACGGACTGCGGGAACCGAAAATGGACTGAGGGAACCAGGAAATGGACTGAGGGAACCCGCAAATGGACTGCGGGGACCGAAAATGAACTGCGGGAACCTACAAATGGAATGCGGGAACCGACAAATGGACTGCGGGAACCGACAAATGGAGTGCGGGAATCGACAAATGGACTGCGCGAACCCGCAAATGGACTGCGGGAATCGACAAATGGACTGAGGGAATCAACAAAAGGACTGCGGGAACCGAAAATGGACTGAGGGAACCAACAAATTGACTGAGGGAACCCGCAAATGGACTGAGGGAACCACAAATGGACTGAGGGAACCGCAAATGGACTGAGAGAACCGACAAATGGACTGAGGGAACCCGCAAATGGACTGAGGGAACCGCAAAGGAACTGAGGGAACCCACAAATGCACTGAGGGAACCGGTAAATTGACTGAGGGAACCGGGAAATGAACTGAGGGAACCCGCAAATGGACTGAGGGAACCGACAAATGGACTGAGGGAACCCGCAAATGGACTTAGGGAACTGAAAATGGACTGAGGGAACCCGCAAATGGACTGAGGGAACCGAAAATGAACTGAGGGAACCCGCAAATGGACTGAGGGAACTGAAAATGGACTGAGGGAACAGAAAATGGACTGAGGGAACCCGCAAATGGACTGAGGGAACCGGCAAATGGACTGAGGGAACCGAAAATGGACTGCGGGAACCGAAAATGAACTGAGGGAACCCGCAAATGGACTGAGGGAACCCGCAAATGGACTGCGGGAGACGAAGATGGACTGAGGGAACCCGCAAATGTATAGAGGGAACCACAAATGGACTGAGGGTACCGAAAATGAACTGCGGGAAACCGCAAATGGACTGAGAGAACCCGCAAATGGATTGAGGGAATCGAAAATGAACTGAGGCAACCGAAAATGAACTGAGGGAACCCACAAATGGACTGAGGGAACCCGGAAATGGACTGAGGGAACCCGCAAATGGACTGCGGGATCCTAAAATTAACTGAGGGAACCTGCAAGTGGACTGCGGGAACCCGCAAATGGATAGAGGGAACCCCCAAATGGACTGAGGGAACCACCAAATGGACCGAGGGAACCCGCAAATGGACTGAGGGAACCGCCAAATGGACTGAGGTAACCGACAAATGGCCTGAGGGAACCGACAAATGGACTGAGGAACCCCGAAATGGACTGAGGGAACCCGGAAATGTACTGAGGGAACTGACAAATGGACTCCGTGAACCTGCAAATGGACAGAGGGAACCTGCAAATCGAGTGCGGGAACCAAAAATGAACTGAGGGAACCCACAAATGGACTGAAGGAACACGCAAATTACCTGAGGGAACCCGCAAATGGACTGAGGGTACCGCAAATGGACTGAGGGAATCCAAAATAGACTGAGGGAACCGAAAATGGACTGAGGGAACGCGCAAATGAACTGAGGAAACCCGCAAATGGACTGAGGGAACCCGCAAATGGACTGAGGGAACCGCCAAATGGACTGAGGGAACCCGCAAATGGACTGAGGAAACCGCCAAATGGACTGAGGGAACCGCCAAATGGACTGAGGAACCCCCAAATAGACTGAGGGAATCCGCAAATGGACTGAGGGAACTGACAAATGGACTGCAGGAACCTGCAAATGGACAGAGGGAACCTGCAAATTGACTGCGGGAACCGAAAATGAACTGAGGGAACCCACAAATGGACTGAGGGAACCCGGAAATGAACTGAGGGAACCCGCAAATGGACTGAGGGAACCCGCAAATGGACTGCGGGAACCGAAAATGGACTGAGGGAACCCGGAAATGGACTGAGGGAACCCGCAAATGGACTGCGGGGACCGAAAATGAACTGCGGGAACCGACAAATGGACTGCGGGAACCGAAAAATGGACTGCGGGAACCGACAAATGGAGTGCGGGAATCGACAAATGGACTGCGCGAACCCGCAAATCGACTGCGGGAATCAACAAATGGATTGAGGGAATCGACAAAAGGACTGCGGGAACCCGCAAATGGACTCAGGGAACCGACAAAAGGACAGCGGGAACCGAAAATGGACTGAGAGAACCAACAAATTGACTGAGGGAACCCGCAAATGGATTGCGGGAACCACAAATGGACTGAGGGAACCGCAAATGGACTGAGGGAACCGACAAATGGACTGAGGGAACCCGCAAATGGACTGAGGGAACCGCAAATGAACTGAGGGAACCCACAAATGCACTGAGGGTACCGGTAAATGGACCGAGGGAACCGGGAAATGAACTGAGGGAACCCGCAAATGGACTGAGGGAACCGAAAATGGACTGAGGGAACCCGCATATGGACTGAGGGAACCCGCAAATGGACTGCGGGAACCGAAAATGGACTGAGGGAACCTGCAAATGGACTGAGGGACCCCGCAAATGGACTGCGGGAAACGAAAATGGACTGAGAGAACCCGCAAATGGACTGAGGGAACCGCAAATCGACTGCTGGAACCGAAAATGGACTGAGGGAACCCGCAAATGGACTGAGGGAACCCGCAAATGGACTGCGGAAACCGAAAATGGACTGCGGGAACCGAAAATGAACTGAGGGAACCCGCAAATGGAGTGAGGGAACCCGCAAATGGACTGCGGGAGACGAAGATGGACTGAGGGAACCCGCAAATAGATTGAGGGAACCACAAATGGACTGCGGGAACCGAAAATGAACTGCGGGAACCCGCAAATGGACTGAGGGAACCGAAAATGTACTGAGGGAACCCGCAAATGGACTGAGGGAACCCGCAAATGGACTGCGGGAAACAAAAAAGGACTGAGGGAACCCGCAAATGGACTGAGGGAACCGCAAATCGACTGCGGGAACCGAAAATGAACTGCAGGAACCCGCAAATGGACTGAGGGAACCGACAAATGGACTGAGGGAACCCGCAAATGGACTGCGGGAACCCGCAAATGGACTGCGGGAACTGAAAATGGATTGCGGGAACCGAAAATGGACTGCGGGAACCGAAAATGAACTGCTGGAACCCACAAATGGACTGAGGGAACCCGCAAATGGACTGAGGGAACCCGCAAATGGACTGCGGGATCCGATAATTAACTGAGGGAACCTGCAAGTGGACTGCGGGAACCCACAAATGGACAGAGGGAACCCCCAAATGGACTGAGGGAACCGGCAAATGGACTGAGGGAACCCGCAAATGGACTGAGGGAACCGCCAAATGGACTGAGGAACCCCCAAATGGACTGAGGGAACCCGCAAATGGACTGAGGGAACCGAAAATGAACTGAGGGAACCCACAAATGGACTGAAGGAACCCGCAAATGACCTGAGGGAACTTGCAAATGGACTGAGGGTACCACAAATGGACTGAGGTAATCGAAAATGTACTGAGGGAACCGCCAAATGGACTGAGGAACCCCCAAATGGACTGAGGGAACGGAAAATGTACTGAGGGAACCCGCAAATGGACTGAGAGAACCCGCAAATGGACTGCGGGAAACGAAAATGGACTTAGGGAACCCGCAAATGTACTGCGGGAACCGAAAATGGCCTGAGGGAACCGAAAATGAACTGAGGGAACCCGCAAATGGAGTGAGGGAACCCGCAAATGGACTGCGGGAAACGGAAATGGACTGATGGAACCCGCAAATGGACTGAGGGAACCGAAAATAAACTGAGGGAACCGAAAATGAACTGCGGGAACCCGCAAATGGACTGAGGGAACCGACAAATGGTCTGAGGGAACCCGGAATTGGACTGCGGGAACTGACAAATGGACTGCGGGAACCCGCAAATTAACTGAGGGAACCGACAAATGGACTGAGGGAACCCGCAAATGAACTGCGGGAACCCGCAAATGGACTGCGGGATCCCGCAAATGGATTGCGGGAACCGAAAATGGACTGCGGGAACCCGCAAATGGACTGAGGGAACCCGCAAACGAACTAAGGGAACCCGCAAATGGCCTGCGGGAACCGAAAATGGACTGCGGGGTCCCGCAAATGGACTGTGGGAACGGAGAATGAACTGAGGGAACCCACAAATAGACTGAGGGAACCCGCAAATGGACTGAGGGAACCCGCAAATCGACTTTGGGATCCAAAAATGAACTGAGGGAACCCGCAAGTTGACTGCGGGAACCCGCAAATGGACAGAGGAAACCTGCAAATGGACTGAGGGAACCAACAAATGGACTGAGGGAACCCGCAAATGGACTGAGGGAACCCTAAATGAACTGAGGGAACCCACAATTGCACCGAGGGAACCGGTAAATGTACCGAGGGAACCGAATAATGAACTGAGGGAACCCACAAATGGACTGAGGGAACCGACAAATGGACTGAGGGAAGCCGCAAATGGACTGAGGGAACTGAAAATGGACTGAGGGAACCGAAAATGGACTGAGGGAACCCGCAAAAGGACTGAGGGAACCCACAAATGGACTGAGGGAACCCACAAATGGACAGAGGGAACCGACAATGGACAGAGGGAACCCGCAAAAGGACTGAGGGAACCCGCAAAAGGACTGAGGGAACCCGCAAAAGGACTGTGGGAACCGACAATGGACTGAGGGAACCGATAATGGACTGAGGGAACCCGCAAAAGGTCTGAGGGAACCGACAATGGACTGAGGGAACCGACAATGGACTGAGGGAACCTGCAAAAGGACTGTGGGAACCGACAATGTACTGAGGGAACCGACAATGAACTGAGGGAACCCGCAAAAGTATTGTGGGAACCGACAATGGACTGAGGGAACCGACAATGGACTGAGGGAACCGACAATGGACTGAGGGAACCGACAATGATCTGAGGGAACCCGCAACAGGACTGAGGGAACCTACAATGCACTGAGGGAAACGACAATGGTCTGAGGGAGCCCGCAAAAGGACTGAGGGAACCGATAATGGTCTGAGGGAACCGATAATGGTCTGAGGGAACCCGCAAAGGGACTGAGGGAACCGACAATGGTCTGAGAGAACGCGCAAAAGGAGAGAGGGAACCGACAAGGGACAGAAGGACCCCACAATGGACTGAGGGAACCCGCAAATGGACTGAGGGAATCCGACAAATGGACTGAGGGACCCGACAAATGGACTGAGGGAACCCGCAAAAGGACTGAGGGAACCGACAATGGTCTGAGGGAACCCGCAAAAAGACTAAGAGAACCGACAATGGTCTGAGGGAACCCAGAATGGACTGAGGGAACCGCAAAAGGACTGAGGGAACCGCAAAAGGACTGAGGGACCCCGCAAATGGACTGAGGGAACCCGCAAAAGGATTGTGGGAAGCGACAATGGACTGAGGGAACCGACAATGATCTGAGGGTACCCGCAACAGGACTGAGGGAACCGACAATGCACTGAGGGAACCGACAATGGTCTGAGGGAGCCCGCAAAAGGACTGAGGGAACCGATAATGGTCTGAGGGAACCGATAATGGTCTGAGGGAAACAACAAAGGGACTGAGGGAACCGACAATGGTCTGAGAGAACGCGCAAAAGGAGAGAGGGAACCGACAAGGGACAGAAGGACCCCACAATGGACTGAGGGACCCCGCAAAAGGACTGAGGGACCCCGCAAAAGGACTGAGGGACCCCGCAAAAGGACTGAGGGACCCCGCAAATGGACTGATGGAAGCGACAATGGACTGAGGGAACCCGCAAATGGACCGAGGGAACTGACAATGGACCGGGTGAACTCGCAAATGGACCGCGGGACCCGACAACGGACCGCGGGACCCCGCCAACGATCCGCGGGACACCGTCAACTGACCGCGAGACCCGCCAAATGGACCGCGGGATCCGCAAATGGACGTAGGGACCCCGCAAATGGACGTAGGGACCCCGCAAATGGACGGAGGGACCCCGCCAATGGACGGAGGGAACCCTCAAATGGACCGAGGGAACCCTCAAATGGACCGAGGGAACCGAAAATGGACCGAGGGAACCCTCAAATGGACCGAGGGAACCGACAATGGACCGAGGGAACCGACAATGGACCGAGGGAACCCGCAAAAGGACCGAGGGAACCCGCAAAAGGACCGAGGGAACCCGCAAAAAGACTGAGGGAACCGACAATGGTCTGAGGGAACCCGCAAAAAGACTGAGAGAACCGACAGTGGTCTGAGGGAACCCGCAAAAAGACTCAGGGAACTCACAAATGGACTGAGGGAACCGACAATGGACTGAGGGAACCCGCAAAAGGACTGAGGGACCCGCAAAATGACTGAGGGACCCCGCAAATGGACTGAGGGACCCCGCAAATGGACCGAGGGACCCGCAAATGGACCGCGGGAACCCTTCAAATGGACCGCGGGAACCCTTCAAATGGACCGCGGGACCATCAAATGGACCGCGGGAAGCCTCAAATGGACCCCGGGACCCTCAAATGGACCGCGGGAACCATCAAATGGACCGCGGGACCCTCAAATGGACCGCGGAAAGCCTCAAATGGACCGCGGGAACCGACAATTAACTGAGGGAACCGACAATGGACCGAGGGAACCGACAATGAACTGAGGGAACCCGCAAATGGACCGAGGGAAGCGCCAACTGGACCGCGGGACCCCGCTAACTGGACCGCGGAACCCCGGAAATGGACCGCGGGAACCGCCAAATGGACCGCGGGACCCGGCCAATGGACCGCGGGACCCGGCCAATGGACCGCGGGACGCTCCAATGGACCGCGGGACCCCGCCAACTGGACCGCGGGACCCCGCCAATGGACCGCGGGACCCCGCCAATGGACCGCGGGACCCCGCAAATGGACCGAGGGACCCCGCAAATGGACCGCGGGAACCGCCAAATGGACCGCGGGACCCGGCCAATGGACCGCGGGACCCTCCAATGGACCGCGGAACCCCGCCAGCGGACCGCGGGACCCCGCCAGCGGACCGCGGGACCCCGCCAACTGGACCGCGGGACCCCGCCAACGGCCCGAGGGACCCCGCCAACGGCCCGAGGGACCCCGCCAATGGACCGCGGGAACCGCGAAATGGACCGCGGGACCCAGCCAATGGACCGCAGGACCCGGCCAATGGACCGCAAGACCCTCAAATGGACCGAGGGACCCTCAAATGTACCGAGGGACCCCGCAAATGGACCGAGGGAACCGATAATGGACCGAAGGAACCGGCCAATGGACCGAGGGACCCGCAAATGGACCGAGGGACCCCGCAAATGGACCGAGGGAACCGCAAATGGACCGAGGGAACCCGACAATGGACCGAGGGAACCGCAAATGGACCGAGGGAACCCGCAAATGGACCGAGGGAACCCGCAAATTGACCGAGGGACCCGAAAATTGACCGAGGGACCCGCAAATGGACCGAGGGAACTCGCAAATGGACCGAGGGAACGCGACACTGGACCGAGGGAACCTGACACTGGACCGAGGGAACCCGACACTGGACCGAGGAAACCCGCAAATGGACCGAGGGAACCCGACACTGGACCGAGGAAACCCGCCAATGGACCGAGGGAACCGACAATGGACCGAGGGAACCCGCCAATGGACCGAGGGAACCCGCCAATGGACCGAGGGAACCGACAATGGACCGAGGGAACCCGCCAATGGACCGAGGGACCCGACAATGGACCGAGGGACCCGACAATGGACCGAGGGACCCGAAAATTGACCGAGGGAACCCGGAAATGGACCGAGGGAACCCGCAAATGGACCGAGGGAACCCGCAAATGGACCGAGGGAACTCGCAAATGGACAGAGGGACCCGCAAATGGACCGAGGGACCCTCAAATATACCGAGGGACCCCGCAAATGGACCGAGGGAACCGATAATGGACCGAAGGAACCGGCCATTGGACCGAGGGACCCGCAAATGGACCGAGGGACCCGGATAATGGACCGAGGGACCCGCAAATGGACCGAGGGAACCCGCAAATGGACCGAAAGACCCGAAAAGTTACCGAGGGAACCCGCAAATGGACCGAGGGAACCGCAAATGGACCGAGGGAACCCGCAAATGGACCGAGGGAACCGCAAATGGACCGAGGGAACTCGCAAATGGACCGAGGGAATCCGACACTGGACCGAGGGAACCGGACAATGGACCGAGGGAACCCGCAAAAGTACTGAGTGTACGCGCAAAAGGACTGAGGGAACCCGCAAAAGGACTGAGGGAACCCACAAATGGACTGATGGAACCGGCAATGGACTGAGGGAACCCGCAAAAGGACTGTGGGAACCGACAAAGGACTGAGGGAACCGACAATGGACTGAGGGAATCCTCAAAAGGACTGAGGGAACCGACAATGCACTGAGGGATCCGACAATGGTCTGAGGGGACCCGCAAAAGGACTGAGGGAACCGATAATGGTCTGAGGGAACCCGCAAAAGGACTGAGGAATCCGACAATGGACTGAGGGAACCCGCAAAAGGTCTGAGGGAACCCGCAAAGGGACTGAGGGAGCCCGACAATGGACTGAGGGAACCCGCAAAAGGACTGAGGGAACCCGCAAAAGGACTGAGGAAACCGACAATGGTCTGAGGGAACTCGCAAAGGGACTGAGGGAACCCGACAATGGGCTGAGGGAACCCGCAAGTGGACTGAGGGAACCCGCAAGTGGACTGAGGGGAACGACAAATAGACTGAGAGAACCCTCAAATGGACTGAGGGAACCGACAATGGACTGAGGGAACCCGCAAAAGGACTGAGGGAACCGACAATGGACTGAGGGAACCGACAATGGACTGAGGGAACCCGCAAATGGACTGAGGGAACCCGCAAATGGACCGCGGGACCCCTTCAAATGGACCGCGGGACCCCTTCAAATGGACTGCGGGAAGCGGCAAATGGACTGCGGGAAGCCTCAAATGGACTGCAGGAAGCCTCAAATGGACTGAAGGACCCGCAATAGGACCGAGGGAAACCGACAATGGACCGAGGGAACCGACAATGGACCGAGGGAACCCGCCTATGGACCGAGGGAACCCGCCAATGTACTGCGGGAACCCGCCAATGGACCGAGGGAACCCGCCAATGGACTGCGGGAACCCGCCAATGGACTGCGGGAACCGCCAATGGACCGAGGGAACCCGCCAATGGACCGAGAGAACCCGCCAATGGACCGAGAGAACCCGCAAATGGACCGAGGGAACCCGCAAATGGACCGAGGGAAGCGCCAACGGACCGAGGGACCCTGCCAATGGACCGCGGGACCCCGAAAACTGGACCGCGAGACCCCGAAAACTGGACCGCGGGACCCCGGCAACGGACAGCGGGACCCCGGCAACGAACAGCGGGAACCGGCCAACGGACCGCGGGACCCCGCAAACGGACCGCGGGACCCCGCCAACTGGACCGCGGGACCCCGCCAACTGGACCGCGGGACCCCGCCACTGGACCGCGGGACCCGCAACTGGACCGCGGGACCCCGCAAATGGACCGAGGGACCCCGCAAATGGACCGCGGGAACCGCAAATGCACCGAGGGACCCGGCCGATGGACCGCGGGAACCGGCCAATGGACCGCGGGACCCGCCAATGGACCGCGGGACCCGGCCAATGGACCGTGGGAACCTCAGATGGACCGCGGGACCCTCAAATAGGCGGAGGAACCCTCAAATGGACAGAGGGACCCTCAAATGGACCGAGGGACCCCGAAAATGGACCGAGGGAACCCGCAAATGGACCGAGGGAAACGACAATGGACCAAGGGAACCCGCAAATGGACCGAGGGAACCGACAATGGACTGAGGGACCCCGCCAATGGACCGCGGGACCCCGCAAATGGACCGCGGGACCCCGCAAATGGACCGAGGGACCCCGCAAATGGACCGCGGGAACCGCCAAATGGACCGTGGGACTCCACCAACGGACCGCGGGAATCCGCTAACGGACCGCGGGACCCGCCAAATGGACCGCGGGACCCGCCAAATGGACCGAGGGACCCGCAAATGGACCGAGGGACCCCGCAAATGGACCGAGGGACCCAGCAAATGCATGGAGGGACCCAGCAAATGGACGGAGGGAACCGAGAATGGACCGAGGGAACACGCCAATGGACCGAGGGACCGCCAATGGACCGAGGGAACCCGCCAATGGACCGAGGGTACCGCCAATGGACCGAGGGTACCGCCAATGGACCGAGGGAACCGCCAATGGACCGAAAGAACCCACCAATGGACCGAGGGAACCCGACAATGGACCGAGGGAACCCGACAATGGACCGAGGGAACCCGCAAAAGGACTGAGGGAACCGACAATGGACTGAGGGAACCTGCAAAAGGACTGAGGGAACCCGCAAAAGGACTGAGGGTACCCGCAGAAGGACTGAGGGAACCCACAAATGGACTGAGGGAACCGACAATGCACTGAGGGAACCCACGAAAGGACTGTGGGAACCGACAATGGTCTGAGGGAACCCGCAAAAAGACTGAGAGAACCGACAATGGTCTGAGGGAACCCGCAAAAGGGCTGAGGGAACTCACAAATGGACTGAGCGAACCGACAATGGACTGAGGGAACCCGCAAAAGGACTGAGAGAACCGACAATGGTCTGAGGGAACCGCAAAAGGACTGAGGGAACCGCAAAAGGACTGAGGGAACCGCAAAAGGACTGAGGGACCCCGCAAATGGACTGAGGGAACCCGCAAAAGGATTGTGGGAACCGACAATGGACTGAGGGAACCGACAATGATCTGAGGGTACCCGCAACAGGACTCAGGGAACCGACAATGCACTGAGGGAACCGACAATGGTCTGAGGGAGCCCGCAAAAGGACTGAGGGAACCGATAATGGTCTGAGGGAACCGATAATGGTCTGAGGGAACCCGCAAAGGGACTGAGGGAACCGACAATGGTCTGAGAGAACGCGCAAAAGGAGAGAGGGAACCGACAAGGGACAGAATGACCCCACAATGGACTGAGGGAACCCGCAAATGGACTGAGGGACCCGACAAATGGACTGAGGGACCCGACAATGGACTGAGGGACCCCGCAAAAGGACTGAGGGACCCCGCAAATGGACTGAGGGAAGCGACAATGGACTGAGGGAACCCGCAAATGGACCGAGGGAACTGACAATGGACCGGGTGAACCCGCAAATGGACCGCGGGACCCGACAACGGACAGCGGGACCCCGCCAACGATCCGCGGGACACCGTCAACTGACCGCGAGACCCGCCAAATGGACGGAGGGACCCCGCAAATGGACGGAGGGACCCCGCAAATGGACGGAGGGACCCCGCCAATGGACCGAGGGAACTCTCAAATGGACCGAGGGAACTCTCAAATGGACCGAGGGAACCGACAATGGACCGAGGGAACCGACAATGGACCGAGGGAACCCGCAAAAGGACCGAGGGAACCCGCAAAAAGACTGAGGGAACCGACAATGGTCTGAGGGAACCCGCAAAAAGAGTGAGAGAACCGACAGTGGTCTGAGGGAACCCGCAAAAGGGCTGAGGGAACTCACAAATGGACTGAGGGAACCCGCAAAAGGGCTGAGGGAACTCACAAATGGACTGAGGGAACCGACAGTGGACTGAGGGAACCCGCAAAAGGACTGAGGGAACCGACAATGGTCTGAGGGAACCCGCAAAAAACTGAGAGAACCGACAATGATCTGAGGGAACCCAGAATGGACTGAGGGATCCGCAAAAGGACTGAGGGACCCGCAAAAGGACTGAGGGACCCGCAAAAGGACTGAGGGACCCCGCAAATGGGCTGAGGGACCCGCAAATGGGCTGAGGAACCCTTCAAATGGACCGAGGGAACCCTTCAAATGGACCGAGGGAACCCTTCAAATGGACCGCGGGAACCCTTCAAATGGACCGCGGGACCCTCAAATGGACCACGGGAAGCCTCAAATGGACCGCGGTAACCCTCAAATGGACCGCGGGACCCTCAAATGGACCGCGGAAAGCCTCAAATGGACCGCGGGAACCGACAATGAACTGAGGGAACCGACAATGAACTGAAGGAACCCTCAAATGGACCGAGGGAATCGACAATGAACTGAGGGAACCCGCAAATGGACCGAGGGAAGTGCCAACGGACCGCGGGACCACGCCAACTGGACCGCGGGACCCCGGAAATGGACCGCGGGAACCGCCAAATGGACCGCGGGAACCGCCAAATGGACCGCGGGAACCGCCAAATGGACCGCGGGAAACGGGCAATGGACCGCGAGACCCGGCCAATGGACCGCGGGACGCTCAAATGGACCGCGGGATGCTCAAATGGACCGCGGGACCCCGCCAATGGACCGCGGGACCCCGCCAAATGGACCGCGGGAACCGCCAAATGGACCGCGGGACCCGGCCAATGGACCGCGGGACCCTCCAATGGACCGCGGGACCCTCCAAGGGACCGAGGGACGCCGCAAATGGACCGAGGGACGCCGCAAATGGACCGAGGGACCCCGCAAATGGACAGCGGGAACCGGCCAACGGACCGCGGGACCCCGCCAGCGGACCGCGGGACCCCGCCAACTGGACCGCGGGACCCCGCCAACTGGACCGCGGGACCCCGCCAACGGCCCGAGGGACCCCGCCAATGGACCGAGGGACCCCGCCAATGGACCGCGGGAACCGCGAAATGGACCGCGGGACCCGGCCAATGGACCGCGGGACCCTCAAATGGACCGCAAGACTCTCAAATGGACCGAGGGACCCTCAAATGTACCGAGGGACCCCGCAAATGTACCGAGGGACCCGACAATGGACCGAAGGAACCGGCCAATGGACCGAGGGACCCCGCAAATGGACCGAGGGACCCCGCAAATGGACCGAGGGAACCGCAAATGGACCGAGGGACCCCGCAAATGGACCGAGGGAACCCGACAATGGACCGAGGGAACCCGACAATGGACCGAGGGAACCGCAAATGGACCGAGGGAACCCGCAAATGGACCGAGGGAACCCGCAAATGGACCGAGGGACCCGAAAATTGACCGAGGGAACCGCAAATGGACCGAGGGAACTCGCAAATTGACCGAGGAAACCCGGAAATGGACCGCGGGAACCGCAAATGGAACGAGGGAACTCGCAAATGGACCGAGGGAACGCGACACTGGACCGAGGGAACCTGACACTGGACCGAGGGAACCCGACACTGGACCGAGGAAACCCGCAAATGGACCGAGGGAACCCGCAAATGTACCGAGGGAACCCGCCAATGGACCGAGGGAACCGACAATGGACCGAGGGAAACCGCCAATGGACCGAGGGACCCAAAAATTGACCGAGGGAACCCGCAAATGGACCGAGGGAACCCGGAAATGGACCGAGGGACCCGCAAATGGACCGGGGGACCCTCAAATATACCGAGGGACCCGCAAATGAACCGAGGGACCCTCAAATATACCGAGGGACTCCGCAAATGGCCCGAGGGAACCGACAATGGACCGAAGGAACCGGCCAATGGACCGAGGGACCCGCAAATGGACCGAGGGACCCGGACAATGGACCGAGGGACCCGGACAATGGACCGAGGGACCCGCAAATGGACCGAGGGAACCCGCAAATGGACCGAGGGACCCGAAAAGTTACCGAGGGAACCGCAAATGGACCAAGGGAACCCGCAAATGGACCGAGGGAACTCGCAAATGGACCGAGGGAACTCGCAAATGGACCGAGGGAACCCGACACTGGACCGAGGGAACCCGACACTGGACCGAGGGAACCGCAAATGGACCGAGGGAACCCGACACTGGACCGAGGGAACCGGACAATGGACCGAGGGAACCCGCAAAAGGACTGAGTGTACGCGCAAAAGGACTGAGGGAACCCGCAAAAGGACTGAGGGAACCCACAAATGGACTGATGGAACCGGCAATGGACTGAGGGAACCCGCAAAAGGACTGTGGGAACCGACAAAGGACTGAGGGAACCGACAATGGACTGAGGGAATCCTCAAAAGGACTGAGGGAACCGACAATGGTCTGAGGGGACCCGCAAAAGGACTGAGGGAACCGATAATGGTCTGAGGGAACCCGCAAAAGGACTGAGGAATCCGACAATGGACTGAGGGAACCGACAATGGACTGAGGGAACCCGCAAATGGACCAAGGGACCCCTTCAAATGGACCGCGGGACCCCTTCAAATGGACGGCGGGAAGCCTCAAATGGACTGCAGGAAGCATCAAATGGACTGAGGGACCCGCAAAATGACCGAGGGAAACCGCAAATGGACCGAGGGAACCGACAATGGACCGAGGGAACCCGCCTATGGACCGAGGGAACCCGCCAATGGACTGCGAGAACCCGCCAATGGACTGCGGGAACCCGCCAATGGACCGAGGGAACCGCCAATGGACCGAGGGAAGCGCCAACGGACCGAGGGACCCTGCCAACGGACCGCGGGACCCCGAAAACTGGACAGCGGGACCCCGGCAACGGACAGCGGGACCCCGGCAACGGACAGCGGGAACCGGCCAACGGACCTCGGGACCCCGCTAGTGGACCGCAAAACCCTGCTAGTGGACCGCGGAACCCCGCCAACTGGACCTCGGGACCCCGCAACTGGACCGAGGGACCCCGCAAATGGACCGAGGGACCCCGCAAATGGACCGCGGGAACCGCAAATGCACCGAGGGAACCGGCCAATGGACCGCGGGAACCGGCCAATGGACCGCGGGACCCGCCAATGGACCGCGGAACCCGGCCAATGGACCGTGGGAACCTCAAATGGACCGCGGGACCCTCAAATAGGCCGAGGAACCCTCAAATGGACAGAGGGACCCTCAAATGGACCGAGGGACCCCGCAAATGGACCGAGGTAACCCGCAAATGGACCGAGGGAACCGACAATGGACCAAGGGAACCCGCAAATGGACCGAGGGAACCGACAATGGACTGAGGGACCCCGCCAATGGACCGCGGGACCCCGCAAATGGACCGAGGGACCCCGCAAATGGACCGCGGGAACTGCCAAATGGACCGTGGGACCCCACCAACGGACCGCGGGAATCCGCTAACGGACCGCGGGACCCCGCTAACGGACCTCGGGACCCGCCAAATGGACCGCGGGACCCGCCAAATGGACCGAGGGACCCCGCAAATGGACCGAGGGACCCAGCAAATGGACGGAGGGAACCGAAAATGGACCGAGGGAACACGCCAATGGACCGAGGGACCGCCAATGGACCGAGGGTACCGCCAATGGACCGAGGGTACCGCCAATGGACCGAGGGAACCTGACAATGGACCGAGGGAACCCGCAAAAGGACTGAGGGAACCCGCAAAAAGACTGAGGGAACCGACAATGGACTGAGGGAACCCGCAAAAAAACTGAGGGAACCCGCAAAAGGACTGAGGGTACCCGCAGAACGACTGAGGGAACCGACAATGGACTGAGGGAACCCGCGAAAGGACTGTGGGAACCGACAATGGACTGAGGGAACCCGCAAAAGACTGTGGGAACCGACAATGGACTAAGGGAACCGACAATGAACTGAGGGAACCCGCAAAAGTATTGTGGGAACCGACAATGGACTGAGGGAACCCGCAAATGGACTGAGGGAACCCGCAAATGGACTGAGGGAACCCGACAATGGACTGAGGGAACCCGCAAAAGGACTGAGGGAACCGACAATGGTCTGAGGGAACTCGCAAAAGGACAGAGGGAACCGACAATGGACAGAGGGAACCCACAATGGACTGAGGGAACACGCAAATGGACTGAGGGAACCTGAAAATGGACTGAGGGAACCGACAAATGGACTGAGGGAACCGACAAATGGACTGAGGGAACCGACAATGGACTGAGGGAACCCGCAAATGGACTGAGGGAATCCGCAAATGGACTGAGGGAATCCGCAAATGGACGGAGGGAACCGCAAATGGACGGAGGGAACCGCAAATGGATGGAGGGAACCGCAAATGGACTGAGGGAACCCGCAAATGGACTGAGGGAACCGACAATGAACTGAGGGAACCCGCAAATGGACTGAGGGAACCCGCAAATGGACTGAGAGAACCCGCAAACTTGACCGCGGGACCCCGCAAACTGGACCGCGGGCCCCCGCAAATGGACTGCGGGACCCTGCAAACGGAACGCGGGAACCGAAAACGGACCACGGGAACCGAAAATGGACCGCGGGAACAGAAAACGGACCGCGGGACCCCGCCAACTGGACCGCGGGACCCCGCCAACTGGACCGCGGGACCCGCCAACTGGACCGCGGGACCCGCCAAATGGACCGAGGGAAACGCAAATAGACCGAGGGAACCCGCCAATGGACCGAGAGAACCGCCAATGGACCGAGGGAACCCGCCAATGGACCGAGGGAACCCGCCAATGGACCGAGGGACCCCGCAACTGGACCGAGGGACCCCGCAACTGGACCGAGGGAACCGTCAATGGACCGAGGGAACAATCAATGGACCGAGGGAACCAGCAAATGGACCGAGGGAACCCGAAAATGGACCGAGGGAACCGGCCAATGGATTGAGGGAACTGCCAAATGGACCGAGGTACCTGCAAATGGACCAAGGGACCCCGCAAATGGACCGAGGGACCCCGCAAATGGACCGAGGGAACCGTCAATGGACCGAGGGAACAATCAATGGACCGAGGGAACCCGCAAATGGACCAAGGGAACCCGCAAATGGACCGAGGGAACATGAAAATGGATCGAGGAAACCGCAAATGCACCGAGGGAACCGCAAAGGGACCGACGGACCCGGCCAATGGACCGAGGGACCCCGCAAATGGATAGCGGGAACCGCAAATGGACCGAGGGAACCCGCAAATGGACCGAGGGAACCGACAATGGACCGAGGGAACCGACAATGGACCGAGGGAATCGACAATGGACCGAGGGAACCCGCAAATGGACCGAGGGAACCGACAATGGACTGAGGGAACCCGTCAATGGACCGAGGGAACCCGAAAATGGACCGAGGGAACCCGAAAATGGACCGAGGGAACCCGAAAATGGATCGAGGGAACCGCAAATGCACCGAGGGGACCGCAAAGGGACCGACGGACCCGGCCAATGGACCAAGGGACCCCGCAAATGGACCGAGGGAACACGAAAATGGATCGAGGGAACCGCAAATGCACCGAGGGAACCGCAAAGGGACCGACGGACCCGGCCAATGGACCAAGGGACCCCGCAAATGGACCGAGGGACCCCGCAAATGGACCGAGGGAACCGCAAATGGACCGAGGGAACCCGACAATGGACCGAGGGAACCGCAAATGGACCGAGGGAACCCGCAAATGGACCGAGGGAACCCGCAAATGGACCGAGGGACCCGAAAATTGACCGAGGGAACCGCAAATGGACCGAGGGAACTCGCAAATTGACCGAGGAAACCCGGAAATGGACCGCGGGAACCGCAAATGGAACGAGGGAACTCGCAAATGGACCGAGGGAACGCGACACTGGACCGAGGGAACCTGACACTGGACCGAGGGAACCCGACACTGGACCGAGGAAACCCGCAAATGGACCGAGGGAACCCGCAAATGTACCGAGGGAACCCGCCAATGGACCGAGGGAACCGACAATGGACCGAGGGAAACCGCCAATGGACCGAGGGACCCAAAAATTGACCGAGGGAACCCGCAAATGGACCGAGGGAACCCGCAAATGGACCGAGGGAACCCGGAAATGGACCGAGGGACCCGCAAATGGACCGGGGGACCCTCAAATATACCGAGGGACACGCAAATGAACCGAGGGACCCTCAAATATACCGAGGGACTCCGCAAATGGCCCGAGGGAACCGACAATGGACCGAAGGAACCGGCCAATGGACCGAGGGACCCGCAAATGGACCGAGGGACCCGGACAATGGACCGAGGGACCCGGACAATGGACCGAGGGACCCGGACAATGGACCGAGGGACCCGCAAATGGACCGAGGGAACCCGCAAATGGACCGAGGGACCCGAAAAGTTACCGAGGGACCCGCAAATGGACCAAGGGAACCCGCAAATGGACCGAGGGAACTCGCAAATGGACCGAGGGAACTCGCAAATGGACCGAGGGAACCCGACACTGGACCGAGGGAACCCGACACTGGACCGAGGGAACCGCAAATGGACCGAGGGAACCCGACACTGGACCGAGGGAACCGGACAATGGACCGAGGGAACCCGCAAAAGGACTGAGTGTACGCGCAAAAGGACTGAAGGAACCCGCAAAAGGACTGAGGGAACCCACAAATGGACTGATGGAACCGGCAATGGACTGAGGGAACCCGCAAAAGGACTGTGGGAACCGACAAAGGACTGAGGGAACCGACAATGGACTGAGGGAATCCTCAAAAGGACTGAGGGAACCGACAATGGTCTGAGGGGACCCGCAAAAGGACTGAGGGAACCGATAATGGTCTGAGGGAACCCGCAAAAGGACTGAGGAATCCGACAATGGACTGAGGGAACCGACAATGGACTGAGGGAACCCGCAAATGGACCAAGGGACCCCTTCAAATGGACCGCGGGACCCCTTCAAATGGACGGCGGGAAGCCTCAAATGGACTGCAGGAAGCATCAAATGGACTGAGGGACCCGCAAAATGACCGAGGGAAACCGCAAATGGACCGAGGGAACCGACAATGGACCGAGGGAACCCGCCTATGGACCGAGGGAACCCGCCAATGGACTGCGAGAACCCGCCAATGGACTGCGGGAACCCGCCAATGGACCGAGGGAACCGCCAATGGACCGAGGGAAGCGCCAACGGACCGAGGGACCCTGCCAACGGACCGCGGGACCCCGAAAACTGGACAGCGGGACCCCGGCAACGGACAGCGGGACCCCGGCAACGGACAGCGGGAACCGGCCAACGGACCTCGGGACCCCGCTAGTGGACCGCAAAACCCTGCTAGTGGACCGCGGAACCCCGCCAACTGGACCTCGGGACCCCGCAACTGGACCGAGGGACCCCGCAAATGGACCGAGGGACCCCGCAAATGGACCGCGGGAACCGCAAATGCACCGAGGGAACCGGCCAATGGACCGCGGGAACCGGCCAATGGACCGCGGGACCCGCCAATGGACCGCGGAACCCGGCCAATGGACCGTGGGAACCTCAAATGGACCGCGGGACCCTCAAATAGGCCGAGGAACCCTCAAATGGACAGAGGGACCCTCAAATGGACCGAGGGACCCCGCAAATGGACCGAGGGAACCCGCAAATGGACCGAGGGAACCGACAATGGACCAAGGGAACCCGCAAATGGACCGAGGGAACCGACAATGGACTGAGGGACCCCGCCAATGCACCGCGGGACCCCGTAAATGGACCGAGGGACCCCGCAAATGGACCGCGGGAACTGCCAAATGGACCGTGGGACCCCACCAACGGACCGCGGGAATCCGCTAACGGACCGCGGGACCCCGCTAACGGACCTCGGGACCCGCCAAATGGACCGCGGGACCCGCCAAATGGACCGAGGGACCCCGCAAATGGACCGAGGGACCCAGCAAATGGACGGAGGGAACCGAAAATGGACCGAGGGAACACGCCAATGGACCGAGGGACCGCCAATGGACCGAGGGTACCGCCAATGGACCGAGGGTACCGCCAATGGACCGAGGGAACCTGACAATGGACCGAGGGAACCTGACAATGGACCGAGGGAACCCGCAAAAGGACTGAGGGAACCCGCAAAAAGACTGAGGGAACCGACAATGGACTGAGGGAACCCGCAAAAAAACTGAGGGAACCCGCAAAAGGACTGAGGGTACCCGCAGAACGACTGAGGGAACCGACAATGGACTGAGGGAACCCGCGAAAGGACTGTGGGAACCGACAATGGACTGAGGGAACCCGCAAAAGACTGTGGGAACCGACAATGGACTAAGGGAACCGACAATGAACTGAGGGAACCCGCAAAAGTATTGTGGGAACCGACAATGGACTGAGGGAACCCGCAAATGGACTGAGGGAACCCGCAAATGGACTGAGGGAACCCGACAATGGACTGAGGGAACCCGCAAAAGGACTGAGGGAACCGACAATGGTCTGAGGGAACTCGCAAAAGGACAGAGGGAACCGACAATGGACAGAGGGAACCCACAATGGACTGAGGGAACACGCAAATGGACTGAGGGAACCTGAAAATGGACTGAGGGAACCGACAAATGGACTGAGGGAACCGACAAATGGACTGAGGGAACCGACAATGGACTGAGGGAACCCGCAAATGGACTGAGGGAATCCGCAAATGGACTGAGGGAATCCGCAAATGGACGGAGGGAACCGCAAATGGACGGAGGGAACCGCAAATGGATGGAGGGAACCGCAAATGGACTGAGGGAACCCGCAAATGGACTGAGGGAACCGACAATGAACTGAGGGAACCCGCAAATGGACTGAGGGAACCCGCAAATGGACTGAGAGAACCCGCAAACTTGACCGCGGGACCCCGCAAACTGGACCGCGGGCCCCCGCAAATGGACTGCGGGACCCTGCAAACGGAACGCGGGAACCGAAAACGGACCACGGGAACCGAAAATGGACCGCGGGAACAGAAAACGGACCGCGGGACCCCGCCAACTGGACCGCGGGACCCCGCCAACTGGACCGCGGGACCCGCCAACTGGACCGCGGGACCCGCCAAATGGACCGAGGGAAACGCAAATAGACCGAGGGAACCCGCAAATGGACCGAGAGAACCGCCAATGGACCGAGGGAACCCGCCAATGGACCGAGGGAACCCGCCAATGGACCGAGGGACCCCGCAACTGGACCGAGGGACCCCGCAACTGGACCGAGGGAACCGTCAATGGACCGAGGGAACAATCAATGGACCGAGGGAACCAGCAAATGGACCGAGGGAACCCGAAAATGGACCGAGGGAACCGGCCAATGGATTGAGGGAACTGCCAAATGGACCGAGGTACCTGCAAATGGACCAAGGGACCCCGCAAATGGACCGAGGGACCCCGCAAATGGACCGAGGGAACCGTCAATGGACCGAGGGAACAATCAATGGACCGAGGGAACCCGCAAATGGACCAAGGGAACCCGCAAATGGACCGAGGGAACATGAAAATGGATCGAGGAAACCGCAAATGCACCGAGGGAACCGCAAAGGGACCGACGGACCCGGCCAATGGACCGAGGGACCCCGCAAATGGACCGAGGGAACCGCAAATGGACCGAGGGAACCCGCAAATGGACCGAGGGAACCGACAATGGACCGAGGGAACCGACAATGGACCGAGGGAATCGACAATGGACCGAGGGAACCCGCAAATGGACCGAGGGAACCGACAATGGACCGAGGGAACCCGCAAATGGACCGAGGGAACCGACAATGAACTGAGGGAACCAGTCAATGGACCGAGGGAACCCGAAAATGGACCGAGGGAACCCGAAAATGGACCGAGGGAACCCGAAAATGGATCGAGGGAACCGCAAATGCACCGAGGGGACCGCAAAGGGACCGACGGACCCGGCCAATGGACCAAGGGACCCCGCAAATGGACCGAGGGAACACGAAAATGGATCGAGGGAACCGCAAATGCACCGAGGGAACCGCAAAGGGACCGACGGACCCGGCCAATGGACCAAGGGACCCCGCAAATGGACCGAGGGAACCGCAAATGGACCGAGGGAACCCGCAAATGGACCGAGGGTACCGCCAATGGACCGAGGGAACCGACAATGGACCGAGGGAACCCGCAAATGGACCGAGGGAACCGACAATGGACCGAGGGAACCCGCAAATGGACCGAGGGAACCGACAATGAACCGAGGGAGCCCGCAAATGGACCGAGGGAGCCCGACAATGGACCGAGGGAGCCCGACAATGGACTGAGGGAACCGACAATGAACTGAGGGAACCCGCAAAAGAACTGAGGGAACCGACAATGAACTGAGGGAACCCGCAAAAGGACCGCGGGACCCCTTCAAATGGACCGAGGGACCCGCAAATGGACCGAGGGACCGTCAAATATACTGACGGACCCCGCAAATGGACCGAGGGAACCGGCAATGGACCGAAGGAACCGGCCAACGGACCGAGGGACCCGCAAATGGACCGAGGGACCCGCAAATGGACCGAGGGACCCGCAAATGGACCGAGGGACCCGGACAATGGACCGAGGGACCCGCAAATGGACCGAGGGAACCCGCAAATGGACCGAGGGAACCGCAAATGGACCGAGGGAACCCGCAAATGGACCGAGGGACCTGAAAAGTTACCGAGGGAACGCGCAAATGGACCGAGGGAACGCGCAAATGGACCGAGGGAACCGCAAATGGACCGAGGGAACCGCAAATGGACCGAGGGAACTCGCAAATGGACCGAGGGAACTCGCAAATGGACCGAGGGAACCGCAAATGGACCGAGGGAACTCGCAAATGGACCGAGGGAACCCGACACTGGACCGAGGGAACCCGACACTGGACCGAGGGAACCGCAAATGGACCGAGGGAACTCGCAAATGGACCGAGGGAACCCGACACTGGACCGAGGGAACCCGACACTGGACCGAGGGAACCCGACAATGGACCGAGGGAACCCGCAAAAGGACTGAGTGTACGCGCAAAAGGACTGAGGGAACCCGCAAGAGGACTGAGGGAACCAACAAATGGACTGATGGAACCGGCAATGGACTGAGGGAACCCGCAAAAGGACTGTGGGAACCGACAAAGGACTGAGGGAATCGACAATGGACTGAGGGAATCCTCAAAAGGACTGTGGGAACCGACAATGCACTGAGGGATCCGACAATGGTTTGAGGGAACCCGCAAAAGGACTGAGGGAACCGATAATGGTCTGAGGGAACCCGCAAAAGGACTGAGGAATCCGACAATGGACTGAGGGAACCCGCAAAAGGTCTGAGGGAACCCGCAAAGGGACTGAGGGAACCCGACAATGGACTGAGGGAACCCGCAAAAGGACTGAGGGAACCCGACAATGGGCTGAGGGAACCCGGAAGTGGACTGAGGGAACCCGCAAGTGGACTGAGGGGACCGACAAATAGACTGAGGGAACCCGCAAATGGACTGAGGGGACCGACAATGGACTGAGGGAACCCGCAAATGGACTGAGGGAACCGACAATGGACTGAGGGACCCCGCAAAAGGACTGAGGGAACCGACAATGGACTGAGGGAACCGACAATGGACTGAGGGAACCCGCAAATGGACTGAGGGAACCCAAAAATGGACCAAAAGACCCCTTCAAATGGACCGCGGGACCCCTTCAAATGGGCCGCGGGAAGACGCAAATGGACCGCGGGAAGCCTCAAATGGACTGCAGGAAGCCTCAAATGGACTGAGGGACCCGCAAAAGGACCAAGGGAAACAGCAAATGGACCGAGGGAACCGACAATGGACCGAGGGAACCCGCCTATGGACCGAGGGAACCCGCCAATGGACTGCGGGAACCCGCCAATGGACTGCGGGAACCCGCCAATGGACTGCGGGAACCCGCCAATGGACCGACGGAACCCGCCAATGGACTGCGGGAACCGCCAATGGACCGAGGGAACCCGCCAATGGACCAAGAGAACCCGCCAATGGACCGAGAGAACCCGCAAATGGACCGAGGGAAGCGCCAACGGACCGAGGGAAGCGCCAACGGACCGAGGGACCCTGCCAACGGACCGCGGGACCCCGAAAACTGGACCGTGAGACCCCGAAAACTGGACCGCGGGACCCCGCCAACGGACAGCGGGACCCCGGCAACGGACAGCGGGAACCGGTCAACGGACCGCGGGACCCCGCAAACGGACCGCGGAACCCCGCTAGTGGACCGCGGGACCCCGACAACTGGACCGCGGGACCCCGCAACTGGACCGCGGGACCCGCAAATGGACTGCGGGACCCCGCAAATGGACCGAGGGACCCCGCAAATGTCCCGCGGGAACTGCAAATGCACCGAGGGAACCGGCCAATGGACCGCGGGACCCGCCAATGGACCGCGGGACCCGGCCAAAGGACCGTGGGACCCCACCAACGGACCGCGGGAATCCGCTAACGGACCGCGGGACCCAGCAAATAGGCCGAGGAACCCTCAAATGGACAGAGGGACCCTCAAATGGACCGAGGGACCCCGAAAATGGACCGAGGGAAACCGCAAATGGATAGAGGGAACCGACAATGGACCAAGGGAACCCGCAAATGGACCGAGGGAACCGACAATGAACTGAGGGACCCCGGCAATGGACCGCGGGACCCCGCAAATGGACCGAGGTACCCCGCAAATGGACCGCGGGAACCGCCAAATGGACCGTGGGACCCCACCAACGGACCGCGGGAATCCGCTAACGGACCGCGGGACCCCGCTAACGGACCGCGGGACCCGCCAAATGGACCGCGGGACCCGCCAAATGCACCGAGGGACCCGCAAATGGACCGAGGGACCCCGCAAATGGACCGAGGGACCCCGCAAATGGACCGAGGGACCCAGCAAATGGACGGAGGGAACCGAAAATGGACCGAGGGTACCGCCAATGGACCGACGGTACCGCCAATGGACCGAGGGAACCGCCAATGGACCGAAAGAACCCGCCAATGGACCGAGGGAACCCGCCAATGGACCGAGGGAACCCGCCAATGGACCGAGGGAACCCGCCAAAGGACTGAGGGAACCCGCAAAAGGACTGAGGGAACCGACAATGGACTGAGGGAACCCGCAAAAGGACTGAGGGTACCCGCAGAACAACTGAGGGAACCCACAAATGGACTGAGGGAACCGACAATGGACTGAGGGAACCCGCGAAAGGACTGTGGGAACCGACAATGGACTGAGGGAACCGACAATGGACTGAGGGAACCCGCAAAAGACTGTGGGAACCGACAATGGACTAAGGGAACCGACAATGAACTGAGGGAACCCGCAAAAGTATTGTGGGAACCGACAATGGACTGAGGGAACCCGCAAAGGGACTGAGGGAAACCGCAGATGGACTGAGGGAACCCGCAAATGGACTGAGGGAACCCGACAATGGACTGAGGGAACCCGCAAAAGGACTGAGGGAACCGACAATGGTCTGAGGGAACTCGCAAAAGGACAGAGGGAACCGACAATGGACAGAGGGAACCCACAATGGACTGAGGGAACCCGCAAATGGACTGAGGGAACCTGAAAATGGACTGAGGGAACCGACAAATGGACTGAGGGAACCGACAAATGGACTGAGGGAACCGACAATGGACTGAGGGAACCGACAATGGACTGAGGGAATCCGCAAATGGACGGAGGGAACCGCAAATGGACTGAGGGAACCCGCAAATGGACTGAGGGAACCGACAATGGACTGAGGGACCCCGCAAAAGGACTGAGGGACCCGGCAAAAGGACTGAGGGACCCGGAAAAAGGACTGAGGGACCCCGCAAATGCACTGAGGGAACCCGCAAATGGCCTGAGGGAACCGACAATGGACTGAGGGAACCCGCAAATGGACTGAGGGAACCGACAATGAACTTAGGGACCCACAAAAGGACTGATGGAAGCCGAAAAAGGACTGAGGGAACCCGCAAATGGACTGAGAGAACCCGCAAACTTGACCGCGGGACCCCGCAAACTGGACCGCGGGCCCCCGCAAATGGACTGCGGGACCCCGCAAACGGAACGCGGGAACCGAAAACGGACCACGGGAACCCAAAATGGACCGCGGGAACAGAAAACGGACCACGGGACCCCGCCAACTGGACCGCGGGACCCCGCCAACTGGACCGCGGGACCCGCCAACTGGACCGCGGGACCCGCCAAATGGACCGAGGGAAACGCAAATAGACCGAAGGAACCCGCCAATGGACTGAGGGAACCCGCCAATGGACTGAGGGAACCCGCCAATGGACCGAGGGACCCGCCAATGGACCGAGGGACCCGCAACTGGACTGAGGGACCCGCAACTGGACCGAGGGAACCCGAAAATGGACCGAGGGAACCCGAAAATGGACCGAGGGAACACGAAAATGGATCGAGGGAACCGCAAATGCACCGAGGGAACCGCAAAGGGACCGACGGACCCGGCCAATGGACCGAGGGACCCCGCAAATGGACCGAGGGAACCGACAATGGACCGAGGGAACCGACAATGGACAGAGGGAACACGAAAATGGACCGAGGGAACCGACAATGGACCGAGGGAACCCGCAAATGGACCGAGGGAACCGACAATGAACTGAGGGAACCCGCAAATGGACCGAGGGAGCCCGACAATGGACTGAGGGAGCCCGACAATGGACTGAGGGAGCCCGACAATGGACTGAGGGAACCGACAATGAACTGAGGGAACCCGCAAAAGAACTGAGGGAACCGACAATGAACTGAGGGAACCCGCAAAAGGACCGCGGGACCCCTTCAAATGGGCCGAGGGACCCGCAAATGGACCGAGGGATCCTCAAATATACCGAGGGACCCCGCAAATGGACCGAGGGACCCGCAAAAGGACCGAGGGACCCGCAAAAGGACCGAGGGACCCGGACAATGGACCGAGGGAACCCGCCAATGGACCGAGGGAACCCGCAAAAGGACTGACGAAACCCGCAAAAGGACTGAGGGAACCGACAATGGACTGAGGGAACCCGCAAAAGGACTGAGGGAACCGACAATGGACTGAGGGAACCCGCAAATGGACTGAGGGAACCTGAAAATGGACTGAGGGAACCGACAAATGGACTGAGGGAACCGACAAATGGACTGAGGGAACCGACCATGGACTGAGGGAACCGACAATGGACTGAGGGAATCCGCAAATGGACGGAGGGAACCGCAAATGGACTGAGGGAACCCGCAAATGGACTGAGGGAACCGACAATGGACTGAGGGACCCCGCAAAAGGACTGAGGGACCCGGCAAAAGGACTGAGGGACCCGGAAAAAGGACTGAGGGACCCCGCAAATGCACTGAGGGAACCCGCAAATGGCCTGAGGGAACCGACAATGGACTGAGGGAACCCGCAAATGGACTGAGGGAACCGACAATGAACTTAGGGACCCACAAAAGGACTGATGGAAGCCGAAAAAGGACTGAGGGAACCCGCAAATGGACTGAGAGAACCCGCAAACTTGACCGCGGGACCCCGCAAACTGGACCGCGGGCCCCCGCAAATGGACTGCGGGACCCCGCAAACGGAACGCGGGAACCGAAAACGGACCACGGGAACCCAAAATGGACCGCGGGAACAGAAAACGGACCACGGGACCCCGCCAACTGGACCGCGGGACCCCGCCAACTGGACCGCGGGACCCGCCAACTGGACCGCGGGACCCGCCAAATGGACCGAGGGAAACGCAAATAGACCGAAGGAACCCGCCAATGGACTGAGGGAACCCGCCAATGGACTGAGGGAACCCGCCAATGGACCGAGGGACCCGCCAATGGACCGAGGGACCCGCAACTGGACTGAGGGACCCGCAACTGGACCGAGGGAACCCGAAAATGGACCGAGGGAACCCGAAAATGGACCGAGGGAACACGAAAATGGATCGAGGGAACCGCAAATGCACCGAGGGAACCGCAAAGGGACCGACGGACCCGGCCAATGGACCGAGGGACCCGCAAAAGGACCGAGGGACCCGGACAATGGACCGAGGGAACCCGCCAATGGACCGAGGGAACCCGCAAAAGGACTGACGAAACCCGCAAAAGGACTGAGGGAACCGACAATGGACTGAGGGAACCCGCAAAAGGACTGAGGGAACCGACAATGGACTGAGGGAACCCGCAAAAGGACTGAGGGAACCGACACTGGTCTGAGGGAACCCGCAAAAGGACTGAGGGAACCCGCAAAAGGACTGAGGGAACCCACAAATGGACTGAGGGAACCCACAAATGGACAGAGGGAACCGACAATGGACAGAGGGAACCTGCAAAAGGACTGAGGGAACCCGCAAAAGGACTGAGGGAACCCGGAAAAGGACTGTGGGAACCGACAATGGACTGAGGGAACCGATAATGGACTGAGGGAACCCGCAAAAGGTCTTAGGGAACTGACAATGGACTGAGGGAACCGACAATGGACTGAGGGAACCTGCAAAAGGACTGTGGGAACCGACAATGGACTGAGGGAACCGACAATGAACTGAGGGAACCCGCAAAAGTATTGTGGGAACCGACAATGGACTGAGGGAACCGACAATGGACTGAGGGAACCGACAATGATCTGAGGGAACCCGCAACAGGACTGAGGGAACCTACAATGCACTGATGGAAACGACAATGGTCTGAGGGAGCCCGCAAAAGGACTGAGGGAACCGATAATGGTCTGAGGGAACCGATAATGGTCTGAGGGAACCCGCAAAGGGACTGAGGGAACCGACAATGGTCTGAGAGAACGCGCAAAAGGAGAGAGGGAACCGACAAGGGACAGAAGGACCCCACAATGGACTGAGGGAACCCGCAAATGGACTGAGGGAATCCGACAAATGGACTGAGGGACCCGACAAATGGACTGAGGGACCCCGCAAAAGGACTGAGGGACCCCGCAAAAGGACTGAGGGACCCCGCAAAAGGACTGAGGGAAGCGACAATGGACTGAGGGAACCCGCAAATGGACTGAGGGAACCGAGAATGGCCCGGGTGAACCCGCAAATGGACCGCGGGACCCGACAACGGACCGCGGGACACCGTCAACTGACCGCGAGACCCGCCAAATGGACGGAGGGACCCCGCCAATGGACGGAGGGACCCCGCCAATGGACCGAGGGAACCCGCAAAAGGACCGAGGGAACCCGCAAAAGGACTGAGGGAATTCACAAATGGACTGAGGGAACCGACAATGGACTGAGGGAACCCGCAAAAGGACTGAGGGAACCGACAATGGTCTGAGGGAACCCGCAAAAAGACTAAGAGAACCGACAATGGTCTGAGGGAACCCAGAATGGACTGAGGGAACCGCAAAAGGACTGAGGGAACCGCAAAAGGACTGAGGGACCCCGCAAATGGACTGAGGGAACCCGCAAAAGGATTGTGGGAACCGACAATGGACTGAGGGAACCGACAATGATCTGAGGGTACCCGCAACAGGACTGAGGGAACCGACAATGCACTGAGGGAACCGACAATGGTCTGAGGGAGCCCGCAAAAGGACTGAGGGAACCGATAATGGTCTGAGGGAACCGATAATGGTCTGAGGGAAACAACAAAGGGACTGAGGGAACCGACAATGGTCTGAGAGAACGCGCAAAAGGAGAGAGGGAACCGACAAGGGACAGAAGGACCCCACAATGGACTGAGGGACCCCGCAAATGGACTGAGGGACCCCGCAAAAGGACTGAGGGACCCCGCAAAAGGACTGAGGGACCCCGCAAATGGACTGAGGGAAGCGACAATGGACTGAGGGAACCCGCAAATGGACCGAGGGAACTGACAATGGACCGGGTGAACCCGCAAATGGACCGCGGGACCCGACAACGGACCGCGGGACCCCGCCAACGATCCGCGGGACACCGTCAACTGACCGCGAGACCCGCCAAATGGACCGCGGGATCCGCAAATGGACGGAGGGACCCCGCAAATGGACGTAGGGACCCCGCAAATGGACGGAGGGACCCCGCCAATGCACCGAGGGAACCCTCAAATGGACCGAGGGAACCCTCAAATGGACCGAGGGAACCGAAAATGGACCGAGGGAACCCTCAAATGGACCGAGGGAACCGACAATGGACCGAGGGAACCGACAATGGACCGAGGGAACCCGCAAAAGGACCGAGGGAACCCGCAAAAAGACTGAGGGAACCGACAATGGTCTGAGGGAACCCGCAAAAAGACTGAGAGAACCGACAGTGGTCTGAGGGAACCCGCAAAAAGACTGAGGGAACTCACAAATGGACTGAGGGAACCGACAATGGACTGAGGGAACCCGCAAAAGGACTGAGGGACCCGCAAAAGGACTGAGGGACCCCGCAAATGGACTGAGTGACCCCGCAAATGGACCGAGGGACCCGCAAATGGACCGCGGGAACCCTTCAAATGGACCGCGGGAACCCTTCAAATGGACCGCGGGACCATCAAATGGACCGCGGGAAGGCTCAAATGGACCCCGGGACCCTCAAATGGACCGCGGGAACCATCAAATGGACCGCGGGACCCTCAAATGGACCGCGGAAAGCCTCAAATGGACCGCGGGAACCGACAATTAACTGAGGGAACCGACAATGGACCGAGGGAACCGACAATGAACTGAGGGAACCCGCAAATGGACCGAGGGAAGCGCCAACTGGACCGCGGGACCCCGCTAACTGGACCGCGGAACCCCGGAAATGGACCGCGGGAACCGCCAAATGGACCGCGGGACCCGGCCAATGGACCGCGGGACGCTCAAATGGACCGCGGGACGCTCAAATGGACCGCGGGACGCTCAACTGGACCGCGGGACCCCGCCAACTGGACCGCGGGACCCCGCCAATGGACCGCGGGACCCCGCCAATGGACCGCGGGACCCCGCAAATGGACCGCGGGACCCCGCAAATGGACCGCGGGACCCCGCAAATGGACCGCGGGAACCGCCAAATGGACCGCGGGACCCGGCCAATGGACCGCGGGACCCTCCAATGGACCGCGGAACCCCGCCAGCGGACCGCGGGACCCCGCCAACTGGACCGCGGGACCCCGCCAACGGCCCGAGGGACCCCGCCAACGGCCCGAGGGACCCCGCCAATGGACCGCAGGAACCGCGACATGGACCGCGGGACCCGGCCAATGGACCGCAAGACCCGCAAATGGACCGAGGGAACCGACAATGGACCGAAGGAACCGGCCAATGGACCGAGGGACCCGCAAATGGACCGAGGGACCCCGCAAATGGACCGAGGGAACCGCAAATGGACCGAGGGAACCCGACAATGGACCGAGGGAACCGCAAATGGACCGAGGGAACCCGCAAATGGACCGAGGGAACCCGCAAATGGACCGAGGGACCCGCAAATGGACCGAGGGAACTCGCAAATGGACCGAGGGAACCCGGAAATGGACCGAGGGAACCGCAAATGGAACGAGGGAACTCGCAAATGGACCGAGGGAACGCGACACTGGACCGAGGGAACCTGACACTGGACCGAGGGAACCCGACACTGGACCGAGGAAACCCGCAAATGGACCGAGGGAACCCGCAAATGGACTGAGGGAACCGCAAATGGACCGAGGGAACCCGCCAATAGACCGAGGGAACCGACAATGGACCGAGGGAACCCGCCAATGGACCGAGGGACCCGAAAATTGACCGAGGGAACCCGGAAATGGACCGAGGGAACCCGCAAATGGACCGAGGGAACCCGCAAATGGACCGAGGGAACTCGCAAATGGACAGAGGGACCCGCAAATGGACCGAGGGACCCTCAAATATACCGAGGGACCCCGCAAATGGACCGAGGGAACCGATAATGGACCGAAGGAACCGGCCATTGGACCGAGGGACCCGCAAATGGACCGAGGGACCCGGATAATGGACCGAGGGACCCGCAAATGGACCGAGGGAACCCGCAAATGGACCGAAAGACCCGAAAAGTTACCGAGGGAACCCGCAAATGGACCGAGGGAACCGCAAATGGACCGAGGGAACCGCAAATGGACCGAGGGAACCCGCAAATGGACCGAGGGAACCGCAAATGGACCGAGGGAACTCGCAAATGGACCGAGGGAATCCGACACTGGACCGAGGGAACCGGACAATGGACCGAGGGAACCCGCAAAAGTACTGAGTGTACGCGCAAAAGGACTGAGGGAACCCGCAAAAGGACTGAGGGAACCCACAAATGGACTGATGGAACCGGCAATGGACTGAGGGAACCCGCAAAAGGACTGTGGGAACCGACAAAGGACTGAGGGAACCGACAATGGACTGAGGGAATCCTCAAAAGGACTGAGGGAACCGACAATGCACTGAGGGATCCGACAATGGTCTGAGGGAACCCGCAAAAGGACTGAGGGAACCGATAATGGTCTGAGGGAACCTGCAAAAGGACTGAGGAATCCGACAATGGACTGAGGGAACCCGCAAAAGGTCTGAGGGAACCCGCAAAGGGACTGAGGGAGCCCGACAATGGACTGAGGGAACCCGCAAAAGGACTGAGGGAACCCGCAAAAGGACTGAGGGAACCGACAATGGTCTGAGGGAACTCGCAAAGGGACTGAGGGAACCCGACAATGGGCTGAGGGAACCCGCAAGTGGACTGAGGGAACCCGCAAGTGGACTGAGGGGAACGACAAATAGACTGAGAGAACCCTCAAATGGACTGAGGGAACTGACAATGGACTGAGGGACCCCGCAAAAGGACTGAGGGAACCGACAATGGACTGAGGGAACCCGACAATGGACTGAGGGAACCCGCAAATGGACTGAGGGAACCCGCAAATGGACCGCGGGACCCCTTCAAATGGACCGCGGGACCCCTTCAAATGGACTGCGGGAAGCCGCAAATGGACTGCGGGAAGCCTCAAATGGACTGCAGGAAGCCTCAAATGGACTGAAGGACCCGCAATAGGACCGAGGGAAACCGAGAATGGACCGAGGGAACCGACAATGGACCGAGGGAACCCGCCTATGGACCGAGGGAACCCGCCAATGGACTGCGGGAACCCGACAATGGACTGCGGGAATCGCCAATGGACCGAGGGAACCCGCCAATGGACCGAGAGAACCCGCCAATGGACCGAGAGAACCCGCAAATGGACCGAGGGAACACGCAAATGGACCGAGGGAAGCGCCAACGGACCGAGGGACCCTGCCAATGGACCGCGGGACCCCGAAAACTGGACCGCGAGACCCCGAAAACTGGACCGCGGGACCCCGGCAACGGACAGCGGGACCCCGGCAACGGACAGCGGGAACCGGCCAACGGACCGCGGGACCCCGCAAACGGACCGCGGAACCCCGCTAGTGGACCGCGGGACCCCGCCAACTGGACCGCGGCACCCCGCAACTGGACCGCGGGACCCGCAACTGGACCGCGGGACCCCGCAAATGGACCGAGGGAGCCCGCAAATGGACCGCGGGAACCGCAAATGCACCGAGGGACCCGGCCGATGGACCGCGGGAACCGGCCAATGGACCGCGGGACCCGCCAATGGACCGCGGGACCCGGCCAATGGACCGTGGGAACCTCAAATGGACCGCGGGACCCTCAAATAGGCGGAGGAACCCTCAAATGGACAGAGGGACCCTCAAATGGACCGAGGGACCCCGAAAATGGACCGAGGGAACCCG
Source organism: Dromococcyx pavoninus (assembly GCA_033558185.1). Taxonomy (NCBI): domain Eukaryota; kingdom Metazoa; phylum Chordata; class Aves; order Cuculiformes; family Neomorphidae; genus Dromococcyx; species Dromococcyx pavoninus. The sequence continues at coordinate 172,568 of JAUMJL010001058.1, forward strand.
CAAATGGACCGAGGGAAACGACAATGGACCAAGGGAACCCGCAAATGGACCGAGGGAACCGACAATGAACTGAGGGACCCCGCCAATGGACCGCGGGACCCCGCAAATGGACCGCGGGACCCCGCAAATGGACCGAGGGACCCCGCAAATGGACCGCGGGAACCGCCAAATGGACCGTGGGACTCCACCAACGGACCGCGGGAATCCGCTAACGGACCGCGGGACCCGCCAAATGGACCGCGGGACCCGCCAAATGGACCGAGGGACCCGCAAATGGACCGAGGGACCCCGCAAATGGACCGAGGGACCCAGCAAATGCATGGAGGGACCCAGCAAATGGACGGAGGGAACCGAGAATGGACCGAGGGAACACGCCAATGGACCGAGGGACCGCCAATGGACCGAGGGAACCCGCCAATGGACCGAGGGTACCGCCAATGGACCGAGGGTACCGCCAATGGACCGAGGGAACCGCCAATGGACCGAAAGAACCCTCCAATGGACCGAGGGAACCCGACAATGGACTGAGGGAACCCACAAATGGACTGAGGGAACCGACAATGGACTGAGGGAACCCGCGAAAGGACTGTGGGAACCGACAATGGTCTGAGGGAACCCGCAAAAGGGCTGAGGGAACTCACAAATGGACTGAGCGAACCGACAATGGACTGAGGGAACCCGCAAAAGGACTGAGAGAACCGACAATGGTCTGAGGGAACCGCAAAAGGACTGAGGGAACCGCAAAAGGACTGAGGGAACCGCAAAAGGACTGAGGGACCCCGCAAATGGACTGAGGGAACCCGCAAAAGGATTGTGGGAACCGACAATGGACTGAGGGAACCGACAATGATCTGAGGGTACCCGCAACAGGACTCAGGGAACCGACAATGCACTGAGGGAACCGACAATGGTCTGAGGGAGCCCGCAAAAGGACTGAGGGAACCAATAATGGTCTGAGGGAACCGATAATGGTCTGAGGGAACCCGCAAAGGGACTGAGGGAACCGACAATGGTCTGAGAGAACGCGCAAAAGGAGAGAGGGAACCGACAAGGGACAGAATGACCCCACAATGGACTGAGGGAACCCGCAAATGGACTGAGGGACCCGACAAATGGACTGAGGGACCCGACAAATGGACTGAGGGGACCCGCAAATGGACTGAGGGAACCCGCAAATGGACTGAGGGAACCCGCAAATGGACTGAGGGACCCGACAATGGACTGAGGGACCCCGCAAAAGGACTGAGGGACCCCGCAAATGGACTGAGGGAAGCGACAATGGACTGAGGGAACCCGCAAATGGACCGAGGGAACTGACAATGGACCGGGTGAACCCGCAAATGGACCGCGGGACCCGACAACGGACAGCGGGACCCCGCCAACGATCCGCGGGACACCGTCAACTGACCGCGAGACCCGCCAAATGGACGGAGGGACCCCGCAAATGGACGGAGGGACCCCGCAAATGGACGGAGGGACCCCGCCAATGGACCGAGGGAAACGCCAATGGACCGAGGGAACTCTCAAATGGACCGAGGGAACCGACAATGGACCGAGGGAACCGACAATGGACCGAGGGAACCGACAATGGACCGAGGGAACCCGCAAAAGGACCGAGGGAACCCGCAAAAGGACCGAGGGAACCCGCAAAAAGACTGAGGGAACCGACAGTGGTCTGAGGGAACCCGCAAAAAGAGTGAGAGAACCGACAGTGGTCTGAGGGAACCCGCAAAAGGGCTGAGGGAACTCACAAATGGACTGAGGGAACCCGCAAAAGGGCTGAGGGAACTCACAAATGGACTGAGGGAACCGACAATGGACTGAGGGAACCCGCAAAAGGACTGAGGGAACCGACAATGGTCTGAGGGAACCCGCAAAAAACTGAGAGAACCGACAGTGGTCTGAGGGAACCCAGAATGGACTGAGGGATCCGCAAAAGGACTGAGGGACCCGCAAAAGGACTGAGGGACCCGCAAAAGGACTGAGGGACCCCGCAAATGGGCTGAGGGACCCGCAAATGGACTGAGGAACCCTTCAAATGGACCGAGGGAACCCTTCAAATGGACCGAGGGAACCCTTCAAATGGACCGCGGGAACCCTTCAAATGGACCGCGGGACCCTCAAATGGACCACGGGAAGCCTCAAATGGACCCCGGGACCCTCAAATGGACCGCGGTAACCCTCAAATGGACCGCGGGACCCTCAAATGGACCGCGGAAAGCCTCAAATGGACCGCGGGAACCGACAATGAACTGAGGGAACCGACAATGAACTGAAGGAACCCTCAAATGGACCGAGGGAACCGACAATGAACTGAGGGAACCCGCAAATGGACCGAGGGAAGCGCCAACGGACCGCGGGACCCCGGAAATGGACCGCGGGACCCCGGAAATGGACCGCGGGAACCGCCAAATGGACCGCGGGAACCGCCAAATGGACCGCGGGAACCGCCAAATGGACCGCGGGAAACGGGCAATGGACCGCGAGACCCGGCCAATGGACCGCGGGACGCTCAAATGGACCGCGGGATGCTCAAATGGACCGCGGGACCCCGCCAATGGACCGCGGGACCCCGCCAAATGGACCGCGGGAACCGCCAAATGGACCGCGGGACCCGGCCAATGGACCGCGGGACCCTCCAAGGGACCGAGGGACGCCGCAAATGGACCGAGGGACGCCGCAAATGGACAGAGGGACCCCGCAAATGGACAGCGGGAACCGGCCAACGGACCGCGGGACCCCGCCAGCGGACCGCGGGACCCCGCCAACTGGACCGCGGGACCCCGCCAACTGGACCGCGGGACCCCGCCAACGGCCCGAGGGACCCCGCCAATGGACCGAGGGACCCTGCCAATGGACCGCGGGAACCGCGAAATGGACCGCGGGACCCGGCCAATGGACCGCGGGACCCTCAAATGGACCGCAAGACTCTCAAATGGACCGAGGGACCCTCAAATGTACCGAGGGACCCCGCAAATGTACCGAGGGACCCGACAATGGACCGAAGGAACCGGCCAATGGACCGAGGGACCCCGCAAATGGACCGAGGGACCCCGCAAATGGACCGAGGGAACCGCAAATGGACCGAGGGAACCCGACAATGGACCGAGGGAACCGCAAATGGACCGAGGGAACCCGCAAATGGACCGAGGGAACCCGCAAATGGACCGAGGGACCCGAAAATTGACCGAGGGAACCGCAAATGGACCGAGGGAACTCGCAAATTGACCGAGGAAACCGGGAAATGGACCGCGGGAACCGCAAATGGAACGAGGGAACTCGCAAATGGACCGAGGGAACGCGACACTGGACCGAGGGAACCCGACACTGGACCGAGGGAACCCGACACTGGACCGAGGAAACCCGCAAATGGACCGAGGGAACCCGCAAATGGACCGAGGGAACCCGCCAATGGACCGAGGGAACCGACAATGGACCGAGGGAAACCGCCAATGGACCGAGGGACCCAAAAATTGACCGAGGGACCTGCAAATGGACCGAGGGAACCCGCAAATGGACCGAGGGAACCCGCAAATGGACCGAGGGACCCTCAAATATACCGAGGGACCCGCAAATGGACCGAGGGACCCTCAAATATACCGAGGGACTCCGCAAATGGCCCGAGGGAACCGACAATGGACCGAAGGAACCGGCCAATGGACCGAGGGACCCGCAAATGGACCGAGGGACCCGGACAATGGACTGAGGGACCCGGACAATGGACCGAGGGACCCGCAAATGGACCGAGGGAACCCGCAAATGGACCGAGGGACCCGAAAAGTTACCGAGGGAACCGCAAATGGACCAAGGGAACCCGCAAATGGACCGAGGGAACTCGCAAATGGACCGAGGGAACCCGACACTGGACCGAGGGAACCCGACACTGGACCGAGGGAACCGCAAATGGACCGAGGGAACCCGACACTGGACCGAGGGAACCGGACAATGGACCGAGGGAACCCGCAAAAGGACTGAGTGTACGCGCAAAAGGACTGAGGGAACCCGCAAAAGGACTGAGGGAACCCACAAATGGACTGATGGAACCGGCAATGGACTGAGGGAACCCGCAAAAGGACTGTGGGAACCGACAAAGGACTGAGGGAACCGACAATGGACTGAGGGAATCCTCAAAAGACTGAGGGAACCGACAATGCACTGAGGGATCCGACAATGATCTGAGGGGACCCGCAAAAGGACTGAGGGAACCGATAATGGTCTGAGGGAACCCGCAAAAGGACTGAGGAATCCGACAATGGACTGAGGGAATCGACAATCGACTGAGGGAACCCGCAAATGGACTGAGGGAACCCGCAAATGGACCAAGGGACCCCTTCAAATGGACCGCGGGACCCCTTCAAATGGACCGCGGGAAGCCTCAAATGGACTGCAGGAAGCATCAAATGGACTGAGGGACCCGCAAAAGGACCGAGGGAAACCGCAAATGGACCGAGGGAACCGACAATGGACCGAGGGAACCCGCCTATGGACCGAGGGAACCCGCCAATGGACTGCGAGAACCCGCCAATGGACTGCGGGAACCCGCCAATGGACCGAGGGAACCGCCAATGGACCGAGGGAAGCGCCAACGGACCGAGGGACCCTGCCAACGGACCGCGGGACCCCGAAAACTGGACAGCGGGACCCCGGCAACGGACAGCGGGACCCCGGCAACGGACAGCGGGAACCGGCCAACGGACCTCGGGACCCCGCTAGTGGACCGCGGAACCCTGCTAGTGGACCGCGGAACCCCGCCAACTGGACCTCGGGACCCCGCAACTGGACCGAGGGACCCCGCAAATGGACCGAGGGACCCCGCAAATGGACCGCGGGAACCGCAAATGCACCGAGGGAACCGGCCAATGGACCGCGGGAACCGGCCAATGGACCGCGGGACCCGCCAATGGACCGCGGAACCCGGCCAATGGACCGTGGGAACCTCAAATGGACCGCGGGACCCTCAAATAGGCCGAGGAACCCTCAAATGGACAGAGGGACCCTCAAATGGACCGAGGGACCCCGAAAATGGACCGAGGGAACCCGCAAATGGACCGAGGGAACCGACAATGGACCAAGGGAACCCGCAAATGGACCGAGGGAACCGACAATGGACTGAGGGACCCCGCCAATGGACCGCGGGACCCCGCAAATGGACCGAGGGACCCCGCAAATGGACCGCGGGAACTGCCAAATGGACCGTGGGACCCCACCAACGGACCGCGGGAATCCGCTAACGGACCGCGGGACCCCGCTAACGGACCTCGGGACCCGCCAAATGGACCGCGGGACCCGCCAAATGGACCGAGGGACCCCGCAAATGGACCGAGGGACCCAGCAAATGGACGGAGGGAACCGAAAATGGACCGAGGGAACACGCCAATGGACCGAGGGACCGCCAATGGACCGAGGGTACCGCCAATGGACCGAGGGTACCGCCAATGGACCGAGGGTACCGCCAATGGACCGAGGGAACCTGACAATGGACCGAGGGAACCCGCAAAAGGACTGAGGGAACCCGCAAAAAGACTGAGGGAACCGACAATGGACTGAGGGAACCCGCAAAAAAACTGAGGGAACCCGCAAAAGGACTGAGGGTACCCGCAGAACAACTGAGGGAACCCACAAATGGACTGAGGGAACCGACAATGGACTGAGGGAACCCGCGAAAGGACTGTGGGAACCGACAATGGACTGAGGGAACCGACAATGGACTGAGGGAACCCGCAAAAGACTGTGGGAACCGACAATGGACTAAGGGAACCGACAATGAACTGAGGGAACCCGCAAAAGTATTGTGGGAACCGACAATGGACTGAGGGAACCCGCAAATGGACTGAGGGAACCCGCAAATGGACTGAGGGAACCCGCAAATGGACTGAGGGAACCCGACAATGGACTGAGGGAACCCGCAAAAGGACTGAGGGAACCGATAATGGTCTGAGGGAACTCGCAAAAGGACAGAGGGAACCGACAATGGACAGAGGGAACCCACAATGGACTGAGGGAACACGCAAATGGACTGAGGGAACCTGAAAATGGACTGAGGGAACCGACAAATGGACTGAGGGAACCGACAAATGGACTGAGGGAATCCGCAAATGGACGGAGGGAACCGCAAATGGATGGAGGGAACCGCAAATGGATGGAGGGAACCGCAAATGGACTGAGGGAACCCGCAAATGGACTGAGGGAACCGACAATGAACTGAGGGACCCACAAAAGGACTGAGGGAACCCGCAAATGGACTGAGAGAACCCGCAAACTTGACCGCGGGACCCCGCAAACTGGACCGCGGGCCCCCGCAAATGGACTGCGGGACCCTGCAAACGGAACGCGGGAACCGAAAACGGACCACGGGAACCGAAAATGGACCGCGGGAACAGAAAACGGACCGCGGGACCCCGCCAACTGGACCGCGGGACCCCGCCAACTGGACCGCGGGACCCGCCAACTGGACCGCGGGACCCGCCAAATGGACCGAGGGAAACGCAAATAGACCGAGGGAACCCGCAAAAGGACCGAGGGACCCGCAAATGGACCGAGGGAACCGGACAATGGACCGAGGGAACCCGCCAATGGACCGAGGGAACCCGCAAAAGGACTGACGAAACCCGCAAAAGGACTGAGGGAACCGACAATGGACTGAGGGAACCCGCAAAAGGACTGAGGGAACCGACAATGGACTGAGGGAACCCGCAAAAGGACTGAGGGAACCGACACTGGTCTGAGGGAACCCGCAAAAGGACTGAGGGAACCCACAAATGGACTGAGGGAACCCACAAATGGACAGAGGGAACCGACAATGGACAGAGGGAACCTGCAAAAGGACTGAGGGAACCCGCAAAAGGACTGAGGGAACCCGCAAAAGGACTGTGGGAACCGACAATGGACTGAGGGAACCGATAATGGACTGAGGGAACCCGCAAAAGGTCTGAGGGAACCGACAATGGACTGAGGGAACCTGCAAAAGGACTGTGGGAACCGACAATGGACTGAGGGAACCGACAATGAACTGAGGGAACCCGCAAAAGTATTGTGGGAACCGACAATGGACTGAGGGAACCGACAATGGAATGAGGGAACCGACAATGATCTGAGGGAACCCGCAACAGGACTGAGGGAACCTACAATGCACTGAGGGAAACGACAATGGTCTGAGGGAGCCCGCAAAAGGACTGAGGGAACCGATAATGGTCTGAGGGAACCGATAATGGTCTGAGGGAACCCGCAAAGGGACTGAGGGAACCGACAATGGTCTGAGAGAACGCGCAAAAGGAGAGAGGGAACCGACAAGGGACAGAAGGACCCCACAATGGACTGAGGGAACCCGCAAATGGACTGAGGGAATCCGACAAATGGACTGAGGGACCCCGCAAAAGGACTGAGGGACCCCGCAAAAGGACTGAGGGAAGCGACAATGGACTGAGGGAACCCGCAAATGGACTGAGGGAACCGAGAATGGACCGGGTGAACCCGCAAATGGACCGCGGGACCCGACAACGGACCGCGGGACACCGTCAACTGACCGCGAGACCCGCCAAATGGACGGAGGGACCCCGCCAATGGACGGAGGGACCCCGCCAATGGACCGAGGGAACCCGCAAAAGGACCGAGGGAACCCGCAAAAGGACCGAGGGAACTCACAAATGGACTGAGGGAACCGACAATGGACTGAGGGAACCCGCAAAAGGACTGAGGGAACCGACAATGGTCTGAGGGAACCCGCAAAAAGACTAAGAGAACCGACAATGGTCTGAGGGAACCCAGAATGGACTGAGGGAACCGCAAAAGGACTGAGGGAACCGCAAAAGGACTGAGGGAATAGCAAAAGGACTGAGGGACCCCGCAAATGGACTGAGGGAACCCGCAAAAGGATTGTGGGAACCGACAATGGACTGAGGGAACCGACAATGATCTGAGGGTACCCGCAACAGGACTGAGGGAACCGACAATGCACTGAGGGAACCGACAATGGTCTGAGGGAGCCTGCAAAAGGACTGAGGGAACCGATAATGGTCTGAGGGAACCGATAATGGTCTGAGGGAAACAAAAAAGGGACTGAGGGAACCGACAATGGTCTGAGAGAACGCGCAAAAGGAGAGAGGGAACCGACAAGCGACAGAAGGACCCCACAATGGACTGAGGGACCCCGCAAATGGACTGAGGGACCCCGCAAAAGGACTGAGGGACCCCGCAAAAGGACTGAGGGACCCCGCAAATGGACTGAGGGAAGCGACAATGGACTGAGGGAACCCGCAAATGGACCGAGGGAACTGACAATGGACCGGGTGAACCCGCAAATGGACCGCGGGACCCGACAACGGACCGCGGGACCCCGCCAACGATCCGCGGGACACCGTCAACTGACCGCGAGACCCGCCAAATGGACCGCGGGATCCGCAAATGGACGGAGGGACCCCGCAAATGGACGTAGGGACCCCGCAAATGGACGGAGGGACCCCGCCAATGGACCGAGGGAACACTCAAATGGACCGAGGGAACCCTCAAATGGACCGAGGGAACCGAAAATGGACCGAGGGAACCCTCAAATGGACCGAGGGAACCGACAATGGACCGAGGGAACCGACAATGGACCGAGGGAACCCGCAAAAGGACCGAGGGAACCCGCAAAAAGACTGAGGGAACCGACAATGGTCTGAGGGAACCCGCAAAAAGACTGAGAGAACCGACAGTGGTCTGAGGGAACCCGCAAAAAGACTGAGGGAACTCACAAATGGACTGAGGGAACCGACAATGGACTGAGGGAACCCGCAAAAGGACTGAGGGACCCGCAAAAGGACTGAGGGACCCCGCAAATGGACTGAGTGACCCCGCAAATGGACCGAGGGACCCGCAAATGGACCGCGGGAACCCTTCAAATGGACCGCGGGAACCCTTCAAATGGACCGCGGGACCATCAAATGGACCGCGGGAAGCCTCAAATGGACCCCGGGACCCTCAAATGGACCGCGGGAACCATCAAATGGACCGCGGGACCCTCAAATGGACCGCGGAAAGCCTCAAATGGACCGCGGGAACCGACAATTAACTGAGGGAACCGACAATGGACCGAGGGAACCGACAATGAACTGAGGGAACCCGCAAATGGACCGAGGGAAGCGCCAACTGGACCGCGGGACCCCGCTAACTGGACCGCGGAACCCCGGAAATGGACCGCGGGAACCGCCAAATGGACCGCGGGACCCGGCCAATGGACCGCGGGACGCTCAAATGGACCGCGGGACGCTCAAATGGACCGCGGGACGCTCAACTGGACCGCGGGACCCCGCCAACTGGACCGCGGGACCCCGCCAATGGACCGCGGGACCCCGCCAATGGACCGCGGGACCCCGCAAATGGACCGCGGGACCCCGCAAATGGACCGCGGGAACCGCCAAATGGACCGCGGGACCCGGCCAATGGACCGCGGGACCCTCCAATGGACCGCGGAACCCCGCCAGCGGACCGCGGGACCCCGCCAACTGGACCGCGGGACCCCGCCAACGGCCCGAGGGACCCCGCCAACGGCCCGAGGGACCCCGCCAATGGACCGCAGGAACCGCGAAATGGACCGCGGGACCCGGCCAATGGACCGCAAGACCCGCAAATGGACCGAGGGAACCGACAATGGACCGAAGGAACCGGCCAATGGACCGAGGGACCCGCAAATGGACCGAGGGACCCCGCAAATGGACCGAGGGAACCGCAAATGGACCGAGGGAACCCGACAATGGACCGAGGGAACCGCAAATGGACCGAGGGAACCCGCAAATGGACCGAGGGAACCCGCAAATGGACCGAGGGACCCGCAAATGGACCGAGGGAACTCGCAAATGGACCGAGGGAACCCGGAAATGGACCGAGGGAACCGCAAATGGAACGAGGGAACTCGCAAATGGACCGAGGGAACGCGACACTGGACCGAGGGAACCTGACACTGGACCGAGGGAACCCGACACTGGACCGAGGAAACCCGCAAATGGACCGAGGGAACCCGCAAATGGACTGAGGGAACCGCAAATGGACCGAGGGAACCCGCCAATAGACCGAGGGAACCGACAATGGACCGAGGGAACCCGCCAATGGACCGAGGGACCCGAAAATTGACCGAGGGAACCCGGAAATGGACCGAGGGAACCCGCAAATGGACCGAGGGAACCCGCAAATGGACCGAGGGAACTCGCAAATGGACAGAGGGACCCGCAAATGGACCGAGGGACCCTCAAATATACCGAGGGACCCCGCAAATGGACCGAGGGAACCGATAATGGACCGAAGGAACCGGCCATTGGACCGAGGGACCCGCAAATGGACCGAGGGACCCGGATAATGGACCGAGGGACCCGCAAATGGACCGAGGGAACCCGCAAATGGACCGAAAGACCCGAAAAGTTACCGAGGGAACCCGCAAATGGACCGAGGGAACCGCAAATGGACCGAGGGAACCGCAAATGGACCGAGGGAACCCGCAAATGGACCGAGGGAACCGCAAATGGACCGAGGGAACTCGCAAATGGACCGAGGGAATCCGACACTGGACCGAGGGAACCGGACAATGGACCGAGGGAACCCGCAAAAGTACTGAGTGTACGCGCAAAAGGACTGAGGGAACCCGCAAAAGGACTGAGGGAACCCACAAATGGACTGATGGAACCGGCAATGGACTGAGGGAACCCGCAAAAGGACTGTGGGAACCGACAAAGGACTGAGGGAACCGACAATGGACTGAGGGAATCCTCAAAAGGACTGAGGGAACCGACAATGCACTGAGGGATCCGACAATGGTCTGAGGGAACCCGCAAAAGGACTGAGGGAACCGATAATGGTCTGAGGGAACCTGCAAAAGGACTGAGGAATCCGACAATGGACTGAGGGAACCCGCAAAAGGTCTGAGGGAACCCGCAAAGGGACTGAGGGAGCCCGACAATGGACTGAGGGAACCCGCAAAAGGACTGAGGGAACCCGCAAAAGGACTGAGGGAACCGACAATGGTCTGAGGGAACTCGCAAAGGGACTGAGGGAACCCGACAATGGGCTGAGGGAACCCGCAAGTGGACTGAGGGAACCCGCAAGTGGACTGAGGGGAACGACAAATAGACTGAGAGAACCCTCAAATGGACTGAGGGAACCGACAATGGACTGAGGGACCCCGCAAAAGGACTGAGGGAACCGACAATGGACTGAGGGAACCCGACAATGGACTGAGGGAACCCGCAAATGGACTGAGGGAACCCGCAAATGGACCGCGGGACCCCTTCAAATGGACCGCGGGACCCCTTCAAATGGACTGCGGGAAGCCGCAAATGGACTGCGGGAAGCCTCAAATGGACTGCAGGAAGCCTCAAATGGACTGAAGGACCCGCAATAGGACCGAGGGAAACCGAGAATGGACCGAGGGAACCGACAATGGACCGAGGGAACCCGCCTATGGACCGAGGGAACCCGCCAATGGACTGCGGGAACCCGACAATGGACTGCGGGAATCGCCAATGGACCGAGGGAACCCGCCAATGGACCGAGAGAACCCGCCAATGGACCGAGAGAACCCGCAAATGGACCGAGGGAACACGCAAATGGACCGAGGGAAGCGCCAACGGACCGAGGGACCCTGCCAATGGACCGCGGGACCCCGAAAACTGGACCGCGAGACCCCGAAAACTGGACCGCGGGACCCCGGCAACGGACAGCGGGACCCCGGCAACGGACAGCGGGAACCGGCCAACGGACCGCGGGACCCCGCAAACGGACCGCGGAACCCCGCTAGTGGACCGCGGGACCCCGCCAACTGGACCGCGGCACCCCGCAACTGGACCGCGGGACCCGCAACTGGACCGCGGGACCCCGCAAATGGACCGAGGGAGCCCGCAAATGGACCGCGGGAACCGCAAATGCACCGAGGGACCCGGCCGATGGACCGCGGGAACCGGCCAATGGACCGCGGGACCCGCCAATGGACCGCGGGACCCGGCCAATGGACCGTGGGAACCTCAAATGGACCGCGGGACCCTCAAATAGGCGGAGGAACCCTCAAATGGACAGAGGGACCCTCAAATGGACCGAGGGACCCCGAAAATGGACCGAGGGAACCCGCAAATGGACCGAGGGAAACGACAATGGACCAAGGGAACCCGCAAATGGACCGAGGGAACCGACAATGAACTGAGGGACCCCGCCAATGGACCGCGGGACCCCGCAAATGGACCGCGGGACCCCGCAAATGGACCGAGGGACCCCGCAAATGGACCGCGGGAACCGCCAAATGGACCGTGGGACTCCACCAACGGACCGCGGGAATCCGCTAACGGACCGCGGGACCCGCCAAATGGACCGCGGGACCCGCCAAATGGACCGAGGGACCCGCAAATGGACCGAGGGACCCCGCAAATGGACCGAGGGACCCAGCAAATGCATGGAGGGACCCAGCAAATGGACGGAGGGAACCGAGAATGGACCGAGGGAACACGCCAATGGACCGAGGGACCGCCAATGGACCGAGGGAACCCGCCAATGGACCGAGGGTACCGCCAATGGACCGAGGGTACCGCCAATGGACCGAGGGAACCGCCAATGGACCGAAAGAACCCTCCAATGGACCGAGGGAACCCGACAATGGACTGAGGGAACCCACAAATGGACTGAGGGAACCGACAATGGACTGAGGGAACCCGCGAAAGGACTGTGGGAACCGACAATGGTCTGAGGGAACCCGCAAAAGGGCTGAGGGAACTCACAAATGGACTGAGCGAACCGACAATGGACTGAGGGAACCCGCAAAAGGACTGAGAGAACCGACAATGGTCTGAGGGAACCGCAAAAGGACTGAGGGAACCGCAAAAGGACTGAGGGAACCGCAAAAGGACTGAGGGACCCCGCAAATGGACTGAGGGAACCCGCAAAAGGATTGTGGGAACCGACAATGGACTGAGGGAACCGACAATGATCTGAGGGTACCCGCAACAGGACTCAGGGAACCGACAATGCACTGAGGGAACCGACAATGGTCTGAGGGAGCCCGCAAAAGGACTGAGGGAACCAATAATGGTCTGAGGGAACCGATAATGGTCTGAGGGAACCCGCAAAGGGACTGAGGGAACCGACAATGGTCTGAGAGAACGCGCAAAAGGAGAGAGGGAACCGACAAGGGACAGAATGACCCCACAATGGACTGAGGGAACCCGCAAATGGACTGAGGGACCCGACAAATGGACTGAGGGACCCGACAAATGGACTGAGGGGACCCGCAAATGGACTGAGGGAACCCGCAAATGGACTGAGGGAACCCGCAAATGGACTGAGGGACCCGACAATGGACTGAGGGACCCCGCAAAAGGACTGAGGGACCCCGCAAATGGACTGAGGGAAGCGACAATGGACTGAGGGAACCCGCAAATGGACCGAGGGAACTGACAATGGACCGGGTGAACCCGCAAATGGACCGCGGGACCCGACAACGGACAGCGGGACCCCGCCAACGATCCGCGGGACACCGTCAACTGACCGCGAGACCCGCCAAATGGACGGAGGGACCCCGCAAATGGACGGAGGGACCCCGCAAATGGACGGAGGGACCCCGCCAATGGACCGAGGGAAACGCCAATGGACCGAGGGAACTCTCAAATGGACCGAGGGAACCGACAATGGACCGAGGGAACCGACAATGGACCGAGGGAACCGACAATGGACCGAGGGAACCCGCAAAAGGACCGAGGGAACCCGCAAAAGGACCGAGGGAACCCGCCAAAAGACTGAGGGAACCGACAGTGGTCTGAGGGAACCCGCAAAAAGAGTGAGAGAACCGACAGTGGTCTGAGGGAACCCGCAAAAGGGCTGAGGGAACTCACAAATGGACTGAGGGAACCCGCAAAAGGGCTGAGGGAACTCACAAATGGACTGAGGGAACCGACAATGGACTGAGGGAACCCGCAAAAGGACTGAGGGAACCGACAATGGTCTGAGGGAACCCGCAAAAAACTGAGAGAACCGACAGTGGTCTGAGGGAACCCAGAATGGACTGAGGGATCCGAAAAAGGACTGAGGGACCCGCAAAAGGACTGAGGGACCCGCAAAAGGACTGAGGGACCCCGCAAATGGGCTGAGGGACCCGCAAATGGACTGAGGAACCCTTCAAATGGACCGAGGGAACCCTTCAAATGGACCGAGGGAACCCTTCAAATGGACCGCGGGAACCCTTCAAATGGACCGCGGGACCCTCAAATGGACCACGGGAAGCCTCAAATGGACCCCGGGACCCTCAAATGGACCGCGGTAACCCTCAAATGGACCGCGGGACCCTCAAATGGACCGCGGAAAGCCTCAAATGGACCGCGGGAACCGACAATGAACTGAGGGAACCGACAATGAACTGAAGGAACCCTCAAATGGACCGAGGGAACCGACAATGAACTGAGGGAACCCGCAAATGGACCGAGGGAAGCGCCAACGGACCGCGGGACCCCGGAAATGGACCGCGGGACCCCGGAAATGGACCGCGGGAACCGCCAAATGGACCGCGGGAACCGCCAAATGGACCGCGGGAACCGCCAAATGGACCGCGGGAAACGGGCAATGGACCGCGAGACCCGGCCAATGGACCGCGGGACGCTCAAATGGACCGCGGGATGCTCAAATGGACCGCGGGACCCCGCCAATGGACCGCGGGACCCCGCCAAATGGACCGCGGGAACCGCCAAATGGACCGCGGGACCCGGCCAATGGACCGCGGGACCCTCCAAGGGACCGAGGGACGCCGCAAATGGACCGAGGGACGCCGCAAATGGACAGAGGGACCCCGCAAATGGACAGCGGGAACCGGCCAACGGACCGCGGGACCCCGCCAGCGGACCGCGGGACCCCGCCAACTGGACCGCGGGACCCCGCCAACTGGACCGCGGGACCCCGCCAACGGCCCGAGGGACCCCGCCAATGGACCGAGGGACCCTGCCAATGGACCGCGGGAACCGCGAAATGGACCGCGGGACCCGGCCAATGGACCGCGGGACCCTCAAATGGACCGCAAGACTCTCAAATGGACCGAGGGACCCTCAAATGTACCGAGGGACCCCGCAAATGTACCGAGGGACCCGACAATGGACCGAAGGAACCGGCCAATGGACCGAGGGACCCCGCAAATGGACCGAGGGACCCCGCAAATGGACCGAGGGAACCGCAAATGGACCGAGGGAACCCGACAATGGACCGAGGGAACCCGACACTGGACCGAGGGAACCGGACAATGGACCGAGGGAACCCGCAAAAGGACTGAGTGTACGCGCAAAAGGACTGAGGGAACCCGCAAAAGGACTGAGGGAACCCACAAATGGACTGATGGAACCGGCAATGGACTGAGGGAACCCGCAAAAGGACTGTGGGAACCGACAAAGGACTGAGGGAACCGACAATGGACTGAGGGAATCCTCAAAAGACTGAGGGAACCGACAATGCACTGAGGGATCCGACAATGATCTGAGGGGACCCGCAAAAGGACTGAGGGAACCGATAATGGTCTGAGGGAACCCGCAAAAGGACTGAGGAATCCGACAATGGACTGAGGGAATCGACAATCGACTGAGGGAACCCGCAAATGGACTGAGGGAACCCGCAAATGGACCAAGGGACCCCTTCAAATGGACCGCGGGACCCCTTCAAATGGACCGCGGGAAGCCTCAAATGGACTGCAGGAAGCATCAAATGGACTGAGGGACCCGCAAAAGGACCGAGGGAAACCGCAAATGGACCGAGGGAACCGACAATGGACCGAGGGAACCCGCCTATGGACCGAGGGAACCCGCCAATGGACTGCGAGAACCCGCCAATGGACTGCGGGAACCCGCCAATGGACCGAGGGAACCGCCAATGGACCGAGGGAAGCGCCAACGGACCGAGGGACCCTGCCAACGGACCGCGGGACCCCGAAAACTGGACAGCGGGACCCCGGCAACGGACAGCGGGACCCCGGCAACGGACAGCGGGAACCGGCCAACGGACCTCGGGACCCCGCTAGTGGACCGCGGAACCCTGCTAGTGGACCGCGGAACCCCGCCAACTGGACCTCGGGACCCCGCAACTGGACCGAGGGACCCCGCAAATGGACCGAGGGACCCCGCAAATGGACCGCGGGAACCGCAAATGCACCGAGGGAACCGGCCAATGGACCGCGGGAACCGGCCAATGGACCGCGGGACCCGCCAATGGACCGCGGAACCCGGCCAATGGACCGTGGGAACCTCAAATGGACCGCGGGACCCTCAAATAGGCCGAGGAACCCTCAAATGGACAGAGGGACCCTCAAATGGACCGAGGGACCCCGAAAATGGACCGAGGGAACCCGCAAATGGACCGAGGGAACCGACAATGGACCAAGGGAACCCGCAAATGGACCGAGGGAACCGACAATGGACTGAGGGACCCCGCCAATGGACCGCGGGACCCCGCAAATGGACCGAGGGACCCCGCAAATGGACCGCGGGAACTGCCAAATGGACCGTGGGACCCCACCAACGGACCGCGGGAATCCGCTAACGGACCGCGGGACCCCGCTAACGGACCTCGGGACCCGCCAAATGGACCGCGGGACCCGCCAAATGGACCGAGGGACCCCGCAAATGGACCGAGGGACCCAGCAAATGGACGGAGGGAACCGAAAATGGACCGAGGGAACACGCCAATGGACCGAGGGACCGCCAATGGACCGAGGGTACCGCCAATGGACCGAGGGTACCGCCAATGGACCGAGGGTACCGCCAATGGACCGAGGGAACCTGACAATGGACCGAGGGAACCCGCAAAAGGACTGAGGGAACCCGCAAAAAGACTGAGGGAACCGACAATGGACTGAGGGAACCCGCAAAAAAACTGAGGGAACCCGCAAAAGGACTGAGGGTACCCGCAGAACAACTGAGGGAACCCACAAATGGACTGAGGGAACCGACAATGGACTGAGGGAACCCGCGAAAGGACTGTGGGAACCGACAATGGACTGAGGGAACCGACAATGGACTGAGGGAACCCGCAAAAGACTGTGGGAACCGACAATGGACTAAGGGAACCGACAATGAACTGAGGGAACCCGCAAAAGTATTGTGGGAACCGACAATGGACTGAGGGAACCCGCAAATGGACTGAGGGAACCCGCAAATGGACTGAGGGAACCCGCAAATGGACTGAGGGAACCCGACAATGGACTGAGGGAACCCGCAAAAGGACTGAGGGAACCGATAATGGTCTGAGGGAACTCGCAAAAGGACAGAGGGAACCGACAATGGACAGAGGGAACCCACAATGGACTGAGGGAACACGCAAATGGACTGAGGGAACCTGAAAATGGACTGAGGGAACCGACAAATGGACTGAGGGAACCGACAAATGGACTGAGGGAATCCGCAAATGGACGGAGGGAACCGCAAATGGATGGAGGGAACCGCAAATGGATGGAGGGAACCGCAAATGGACTGAGGGAACCCGCAAATGGACTGAGGGAACCGACAATGAACTGAGGGACCCACAAAAGGACTGAGGGAACCCGCAAATGGACTGAGAGAACCCGCAAACTTGACCGCGGGACCCCGCAAACTGGACCGCGGGCCCCCGCAAATGGACTGCGGGACCCTGCAAACGGAACGCGGGAACCGAAAACGGACCACGGGAACCGAAAATGGACCGCGGGAACAGAAAACGGACCGCGGGACCCCGCCAACTGGACCGCGGGACCCCGCCAACTGGACCGCGGGACCCGCCAACTGGACCGCGGGACCCGCCAAATGGACCGAGGGAAACGCAAATAGACCGAGGGAACCCGCAAAAGGACCGAGGGACCCGCAAATGGACCGAGGGAACCGGACAATGGACCGAGGGAACCCGCCAATGGACCGAGGGAACCCGCAAAAGGACTGACGAAACCCGCAAAAGGACTGAGGGAACCGACAATGGACTGAGGGAACCCGCAAAAGGACTGAGGGAACCGACAATGGACTGAGGGAACCCGCAAAAGGACTGAGGGAACCGACACTGGTCTGAGGGAACCCGCAAAAGGACTGAGGGAACCCACAAATGGACTGAGGGAACCCACAAATGGACAGAGGGAACCGACAATGGACAGAGGGAACCTGCAAAAGGACTGAGGGAACCCGCAAAAGGACTGAGGGAACCCGCAAAAGGACTGTGGGAACCGACAATGGACTGAGGGAACCGATAATGGACTGAGGGAACCCGCAAAAGGTCTGAGGGAACCGACAATGGACTGAGGGAACCTGCAAAAGGACTGTGGGAACCGACAATGGACTGAGGGAACCGACAATGAACTGAGGGAACCCGCAAAAGTATTGTGGGAACCGACAATGGACTGAGGGAACCGACAATGGAATGAGGGAACCGACAATGATCTGAGGGAACCCGCAACAGGACTGAGGGAACCTACAATGCACTGAGGGAAACGACAATGGTCTGAGGGAGCCCGCAAAAGGACTGAGGGAACCGATAATGGTCTGAGGGAACCGATAATGGTCTGAGGGAACCCGCAAAGGGACTGAGGGAACCGACAATGGTCTGAGAGAACGCGCAAAAGGAGAGAGGGAACCGACAAGGGACAGAAGGACCCCACAATGGACTGAGGGAACCCGCAAATGGACTGAGGGAATCCGACAAATGGACTGAGGGACCCCGCAAAAGGACTGAGGGACCCCGCAAAAGGACTGAGGGAAGCGACAATGGACTGAGGGAACCCGCAAATGGACTGAGGGAACCGAGAATGGACCGGGTGAACCCGCAAATGGACCGCGGGACCCGACAACGGACCGCGGGACACCGTCAACTGACCGCGAGACCCGCCAAATGGACGGAGGGACCCCGCCAATGGACGGAGGGACCCCGCCAATGGACCGAGGGAACCCGCAAAAGGACCGAGGGAACCCGCAAAAGGACCGAGGGAACTCACAAATGGACTGAGGGAACCGACAATGGACTGAGGGAACCCGCAAAAGGACTGAGGGAACCGACAATGGTCTGAGGGAACCCGCAAAAAGACTAAGAGAACCGACAATGGTCTGAGGGAACCCAGAATGGACTGAGGGAACCGCAAAAGGACTGAGGGAACCGCAAAAGGACTGAGGGAATAGCAAAAGGACTGAGGGACCCCGCAAATGGACTGAGGGAACCCGCAAAAGGATTGTGGGAACCGACAATGGACTGAGGGAACCGACAATGATCTGAGGGTACCCGCAACAGGACTGAGGGAACCGACAATGCACTGAGGGAACCGACAATGGTCTGAGGGAGCCTGCAAAAGGACTGAGGGAACCGATAATGGTCTGAGGGAACCGATAATGGTCTGAGGGAAACAAAAAAGGGACTGAGGGAACCGACAATGGTCTGAGAGAACGCGCAAAAGGAGAGAGGGAACCGACAAGCGACAGAAGGACCCCACAATGGACTGAGGGACCCCGCAAATGGACTGAGGGACCCCGCAAAAGGACTGAGGGACCCCGCAAAAGGACTGAGGGACCCCGCAAATGGACTGAGGGAAGCGACAATGGACTGAGGGAACCCGCAAATGGACCGAGGGAACTGACAATGGACCGGGTGAACCCGCAAATGGACCGCGGGACCCGACAACGGACCGCGGGACCCCGCCAACGATCCGCGGGACACCGTCAACTGACCGCGAGACCCGCCAAATGGACCGCGGGATCCGCAAATGGACGGAGGGACCCCGCAAATGGACGTAGGGACCCCGCAAATGGACGGAGGGACCCCGCCAATGGACCGAGGGAACACTCAAATGGACCGAGGGAACCCTCAAATGGACCGAGGGAACCGAAAATGGACCGAGGGAACCCTCAAATGGACCGAGGGAACCGACAATGGACCGAGGGAACCGACAATGGACCGAGGGAACCCGCAAAAGGACCGAGGGAACCCGCAAAAAGACTGAGGGAACCGACAATGGTCTGAGGGAACCCGCAAAAAGACTGAGAGAACCGACAGTGGTCTGAGGGAACCCGCAAAAAGACTGAGGGAACTCACAAATGGACTGAGGGAACCGACAATGGACTGAGGGAACCCGCAAAAGGACTGAGGGACCCGCAAAAGGACTGAGGGACCCCTTCAAATGGACCGAGGGACCCGCAAATGGACCGAGGGACCGTCAAATATACTGAGGGACCCCGCAAATGGACCGAGGGAACCGGCAATGGACCGAAGGAACCGGCCAACGGACCGAGGGACCCGCAAATGGACCGAGGGACCCGCAAATGGACCGAGGGACCCGGACAATGGACCGAGGGAACCGCAAATGGACCGAGGGAACCCGCAAATGGACCGAGGGACCCGAAAAGTTACCGAGGGAACGCGCAAATGGACCGAGGGAACGCGCAAATGGACCGAGGGAACCGCAAATGGACCGAGGGAACTCGCAAATGGACCGAGGGAACCGCAAATGGACCGAGGGAACCGCAAATGGACCGAGGGAACTCGCAAATGGACCGAGGGAACCCGACACTGGACCGAGGGAACCCGACACTGGACCGAGGGAACCGCAAATGGACCGAGGGAACTCGCAAATGGACCGAGGGAACCCGACACTGGACCGAGGGAACCCGACACTGGACCGAGGGAACCGGACAATGGACCGAGGGAACCCGCAAAAGGACTGAGTGTACGCGCAAAAGGACTGAGGGAACCCGCAAGAGGACTGAGGGAACCAACAAATGGACTGATGGAACCGGCAATGGACTGAGGGAACCCGCAAAAGGACTGTGGGAACCGACAAAGGACTGAGGGAATCGACAATGGACTGAGGGAATCCTCAAAAGGACTGTGGGAACCGACAATGCACTGAGGGATCCGACAATGGTTTGAGGGAACCCGCAAAAGGACTGAGGGAACCGATAATGGTCTGAGGGAACCCGCAAAAGGACTGAGGTATCCGACAATGGACTGAGGGAACCCGCAAAAGATCTGAGGGAACCCGCAAAGGGACTGAGGGAACCCGACAATGGACTGAGGGAACCCGCAAATGGACTGAGAGAACCCGCAAACTTGACCGCGGGACCCCGCAAACTGGACCGCGGGCCCCCGCAAATGGACTGCGGGACCCCGCAAACGGAACGCGGGAACCGAAAACGGACCACGGGAACCCAAAATGGACCGCGGGAACAGAAAACGGACCTCGGGACGCCGCCAACTGGACCGCGGGACCCCGCCAACTGGACCGCGGGACCCGCCAACTGGACCGCGGGACCCGCCAAATGGACCGAGGGAAACGCAAATAGACCGAGGGAACCCGCAAATGGACCGAGGGAACCGCCAATGGACTGAGGGAATCCGCCAATGGACCGAGGGACCCGCCAATGGACCGAGGGACCCGCAACTGGACCGAGGGACCCGCAACTGGACCGAGGGAACTCGAAAATGGACGGAGGGAACCCGAAAATGGACCGAGGGAACACGAAAATGGATCGAGGGAACCGCAAATGCACCGAGGGAACCGCAAAGCGACCGACGGACCCGGCCAATGGACCGAGGGACCCCGCAAATGGACCGAGGGAACCGCAAATGGACCGAGGGAACCCGCAAATGGACCGAGGGAACCGACAATGGACCGAGGGAACCGACAATGGACAGAGGGAACACGAAAATGGACCGAGGGAACCGACAATGGACCGAGGGAACCCGCAAATGGACCGAGGGAACCGACAATGAACTGAGGGAACCCGCAAATGGACCGAGGGAGCCCGACAATGGACTGAGGGAGCCCGACAATGGACTGAGGGAGCCCGACAATGGACTGAGGGAACCGACAATGAACTGAGGCAACCCGCAAAAGAACTGAGGGAAACGACAATGACTCAGGGAACCCGCAAAAGGACCGCGGGAACCCTTCAAATGGGCCGAGGGACCCGCAAATGGACCGAGGGATCCTCAAATATACCGAGGGACCCCGCAAATGGACCGAGGGAACCGACAATGGACCGAGGGACCCGCAAAAGGACCGAGGGACCCGCAAATGGACCGAGGGAACCGGACAATGGACCGAGGGAACCGCAAATGGACCGAGGGAACCCGCAAATGGACCGAGGGAACCGCAAATGGACCGAGGGAACCCGACACTGGACCGAGGGAACGCGCAAATGGACCGAGGGAACCTGCAAATGGACTGATGGAACCCGCAAATGGACCGAGGGAACCGACAATGGACCGAGGGAACCCGCCAATGGACCGCGGGAACCCGCCAATGGACCGAGGGAACCGAAAATGGACCTAGGGACCCGAAAATTGACCGAGGGAACCGCAAATGGACCGAAGGAACCCGCAAATGGACCGAGGGAACTCGCAAATGGACCGAGAGAACCGCAAATGGACTGAGGGAACCCGACACTGGACCGAGGGAACCCGACACGGGACCGAGGGAACCGCAAATGGACCGAGGGAACCCGTAAATGGACCGAGGGAACCGCAAATGGACCGAGGGAACCGGAAATGGACCAAGGGAACCCGCAAATGGACCGAGGGAACCGACAATGGACCGAGGGAACCGCAAATGGACCGAGGGAAACCGCAAATGGACCGAGGGAACCGAGAATGGACCGAGGGAAGCCGCCAATGGACCGAGGGAACCGCCAATGGACCGAGGGAACCGCCAATGGACCGAGGGAACCGACAATAAACCGAGGGAACCGACAATGGACCGAGGGAACCCGCCAATGGACCGATGGAACCCGCAAATGGACCGAGGGAACCGACAATGGACCGAGGGAACCCGCCAATGGACCGCGGGAACCCGCCAATGGACCGAGGGAACCGAAAATGGACCTAGGGACCCGAAAATTGACCGAGGGAACCGCAAATGGACCGAAGGAACCCGCAAATGGACCGAGGGAACTCGCAAATGGACCGAGAGAACCGCAAATGGACTGAGGGAACCCGACACTGGACCGAGGGAACCCGACACGGGACCGAGGGAACCGCAAATGGACCGAGGGAACCCGCAAATGGACCGAGGGAACCGCAAATGGACCGAGGGAACCGGAAATGGACCAAGGGAACCCGCAAATGGACCGAGGGAACCGACAATGGACCGAGAGAACCGCAAATGGACCGAGGGAAACCGCAAATGGACCGAGGGAACCGACAATGGACCGAGGGAAGCCGCCAATGGACCAAGGAAACCGCCAATGGACCGAGGGAACCGCCAATGGACCGAGGGAACCCACCAATGGACCGAGGGAACCGCCAATGGACCGAGGGAACCGACAATAAACCGAGGGAACCGACAATGGACCGAGGGAACCCGCCAATGGACCGAGGGAACCCGCTAATGGACCGAGGGAACCCGCCAATGGACCGAGGGAACCTGCCAATGGACCGAGGGAACCCGCCAATGGACCGAGGGAACCCGCCAATGGACCGAGGGACCCGAAAACTGACCGAGGGAACCGCAAATGGACCGAGGGAACCCGCAAATGGACCGAGGGAACTCGCAAATGGACCGAGGGAACCGCCAATGGACCGAGGGAACCGCCAATGGACCGAGGGAAACCGCCAATGGACCGAGGGAACCGCCAATGGACCGAGGGAACCTCCAATGGACCGAGGGAACCGCCAATGGACCGAGGGAACCCGCCAATGGACCGAGGGAACCGCCAATGGACCGAGGGAACCACCAATGGACCGAGGGAACCGGCCAATGGACCACGGGAACCCGCAAATGAACCGCGGGAACCCGCAAATGAACCGAGGGAACCTGCAAATGAACCGAGGTAACCCGCAAAAGGACCGAGGGAACCCGCAAAAGGACTGAGGGAACCCGACAAGGGACTGAGGGAACCGACAAGGGACTGAGGGAACGGACAAGGGACTGAGAGAACCCGTAAATGGACCGAGGGAACCCGGAAATGGACCGAGGGAACCGACAATGGACTGAGGGAATCCGCAAAAGGACTGAGGGAACCCGCAAAAAGACTGAGGGAACTGACAATGGACTGAGGGAACAGACAATGGACTGAGGGAACCCGACAATGGACTGAGGGAACCGCCAAATGGACTGAGGGAACCCGACAAGGGACTGAGGGAACATGCAAATGGACTGAGGGAACATGCAAATGGACTGAGGGAACCCGCAAATGGACTGAGTGTACGCGCAAATGGACAGAGGGAACCCGCAAAAGGACTGAGGGAACCGACAACGGACTGAGGGAACCCGACAATGATCTGAGGGAACCCGCAAAAGGACTGAGGGAACCGACAATGGACTGAAGGAACCGGCCAATGGACCGAGGGACCCGCAAATGGACCGAGGGACCCGCAAATGGACCGAGGGACCCGCAAATCGATTGAGGGAACCCGAGAATGGACCGAGGGAACCCGCAAATGGACCGAGGGAACCCGCAAATGGATCGAGGGAACCGCAAATGGACCGAGGGAACCCGCAAATGGACCGAGAAACCCGAAAATTGACCGAGGGAACCGGAAATGGACCGAGGGAACCCGCAAATGGACCGAGGGAACTCGCAAATGGACCGAGGGAACTGCAAATGGACCGAGGGAACCCGACACTGGACCGAGGGAACCCGACACTGGACCGAGGGAACCTGCAAATGGACCGATGGAACCCGCAAATGGACCGAGGGAACCGACAATGGACCGAGGGAACCCGCCAATGGACTGCGGGAACCCGCCAATGGACCGAGGGAACCGAAAATGGACCTAGGGACCCGAAAATTGACCGAGGGAACCGCAAATGGACCGAAGGAACCCGCAAATGGACCGAGGGAACTCGCAAAGGGACCGAGAGAACCGCAAATGGACTGAGGGAACCCGACACTGGACCGAGGGAACCCGACACGGGACCGAGGGAACCGCAAATGGACCGAGGGAACCCGCAAATGGACCGAGGGAACCGCAAATGGACCGAGGGAACCGGAAATGGACCAAGGGAACCCGCAAATGGACCGTGGGAATCGACAATGGACCGAGGGAACCGCAAATGGACCGAGGGAAACCGCAAATGGACCGAGGGAACCGACAATGGACCGAGGGAAGCCGCCAATGGACCGAGGGAACCGCCAATGGACCGAGGGAACCGCCAATGGACCGAGGGAACCCGCCAATGGACCGAGGGAACCGCCAATGGACCGAGGGAACCGACAATAAACCGAGGGAACCGACAATGGACCGAGGGAACCCGCCAATGGACCGATGGAACCCGCAAATGGACCGAGGGAACCGAAAATGGACCGAGGGAACCGCAAATGGACCGAGGGAACCGAGAATGGACCGAGGGAAGCCGCCAATGGACCGAGGGAACCGCCAATGGACCGAGGGAACCGCCAATGGACCGAGGGAACCCGCCAATGGACCGAGGGAACCGCCAATGGACCGAGGGAACCGACAATAAACCGAGGGAACCGACAATGGACCGAGGGAACCCGCCAATGGACCGAGGGAACCCGCTAATGGACCGAGGGAACCCGCCAATGGACCGAGGGAACCTGCCAATGGACCGAGGGAACCCGCCAATGGACCGAGGGAACCCGCCAATGGACCGAGGGACCCGAAAACTGACCGAGGGAACCGCAAATGGATCGAGGGAACCCGCAAATGGACCGAGGGAACTCGCAAATGGACCGAGGGAACCGCCAATGGACCGAGGGAACCGCCAATGGACCGAGGGAACCCGCCAATGGACCGAGGGAACCGCCAATGGACCGAGGGAACCGCCAATGGACCGAGGGAACCGGCCAATGGACCACGGGAACCCGCAAATGAACCGCGGAAACCCGCAAATGAACCGAGGGAACCCGAAATGAACCGAGGTAACCCGCAAAAGGACCGAGGGAACCCGCAAAAGGACTGAGGGAACCCGACAAGGGACTGAGGGAACCGACAAGGGACTGAGGGAACGGACAAGGGACTGAGAGAACCCGTAAATGGACGGAGGGAACCCGGAAATGGACCGAGGGAACCGACACTGGACTGAGGGAATCCGCAAAAGGAGTGAGGGAACCCGCAAAAAGACTGAGGGAACTGACAATGGACTGAGGGAACAGACAATGGACTGAGGGAACCCGACAATGGACTGAGGGAACCGCCAAATGGACTGAGGGAACCCGACAAGGGACTGAGGGAACATGCAAATGGACTGAGTTAACATGCAAATGGACTGAGGGAACCCGCAAATGGACTGAGTGTACGCGCAAATGGACTGAGGGAACCCGCAAAAGGACTGAGGGAACCGACAACGGACTGAGGGAACCCGACAATGATCTGAGGGAACCCGCAAAAGGACTGAGGGAGCCGACAATGGACTGAGGGAACCCGCAAAAGGAGTGTGGGAACCCGACAATGGACTGAGGGAACCCGACAATGGACTGAGGGAAACGAAAATGGACTGAGGGAACCGGCAAATGGACTGAGGGAACCAGCAAATGGACTGAGGGAACCCAGAAATGGACTGAGGGAACCCGGAAATGGACTGAGGGAAGCGAAAATGGACTGAGGGAACCCGCAAATGGACTGAGGGAACCGACAATGAACTGAGGGAACCCGCCAACGGACCGCGGGAACCCACCAACGGACCGAGGGAACCCGCCAATGGACCGAGGGAACCCGCAAATGGACTGCGGGAACCGCCAATGAACTGAGGGAACCCGCAAATGAACCGTGGGAACCCGGAAATGAACCGAGGGACCCCGCAAATGGACCGAGGGAAGCGCCAACGGACCGAGGGACCCCGCCAACGGACAGAGGGACCCCGCCAACTGGATCGCAGGACCCCGAGAAGTGGCCCGCGGGATCCCGCCAACGGACAGCTGGACCCCGCCAACTGACAGCGGGAACCGGCCAACGGACCGCGGGACCCCGCCTGCGGACCGCGGGACGCCGCCAGCGGACCGCGGGACCCCGTCAACTGGACCACGGGACCCCTCAAATGGACCGAGGGACACCGCAAATGGACCGCGGGAACCGCCAAATGGACCGTGGGACCCCACCAACGGACCGCGGGAATCCGATAACGGACCGCGGGACCCGCCAAATGGACCGCGGGACCCGCCAAATGGACCGAGGGACCCGCAAATGGACCGAGGGACCCCGCAAATGGACCGAGGGACCCCGCAAATGGATGGAGGGACCCAGGAAATGGACGGAGGGAACCGAAAATGGACCGAGGGAACACGCCAATGGACCGAGGGACCGCCAATGGACCACGGAAACCGCCAATGGACCGAGGGAACCCGCCAATGGACCGAGGGTACCGCCAATGGACCGAGGGTAACGCCAATGGACCGAGGGAACCGCCAATGGACCGAAAGAACCCGCCAATGGACCGAGGGAACCCGACAATGGACCGAGGGAACCCGACAATGGACCGAGGGAACCCGCAAAAGGACCGAGGGAACCCGCAAAAGGACTGAGGGAACCCGCAAAAGGACTGAGGGAACCGACAATGGACTGAGGGAACCCACAAAAGGACTGAGGGAACCCGCAAAAGGACTGAGGGTACCCGCAAAAGGACTGAGGGAACCCACAAATGGACTGAGGGAACCGACAATGGACTGAGGGAACCCGCGAAAGGACTGTGGGAACCGACAATGGACTGAGGGAACCGACAATGGACTGAGGGAACCCGCAAAAGACTGTGGGAACCGACAATGGACTAAGGGAACCGACATTGAACTGAGGGAACCCGCAAAAGTATTGTGGGAACCGACAATGGACTGAGGGAACCCGCAAAGGGACTGAGGGAAACCGCAAATGGACTGAGGGAACCCGCAAATGGACTGAGGGAACCCGACAATGGACTGAGGGAACCCGCAAAAGGACTGAGGGAACCGACAATGGTCTGAGGGAACTCGCAAAAGGACAGAGGGAACCGGCAATGGACAGAGGGAACCCACAATGGACTGAGGGAACCCGCAAATGGACTGAGGGAACCTGAAAATGGACTGAGAGAACCGACAAATGGACTGAGGGAACCGACAATGGACTGAGGGAACCCGCAAATGGACTGAGGGAATCCGCAAATGGACGGAGGGAACCGCAAATGGACTGAGGGAACCCGCAAATGGACTGAGGGAACCGACAATGGACTGAGGGACTCCGCAAAAGGACTGAGGTACCCGGCAAAAGGACTGAGGGACTCCGCAAATGCACTGAGGGAACCTGCAAATGGACTGAGGGAACCGACAATGGACTGAGGGAACCCGCAAATGGACTGAGGGAACCGACAATGAACTGAGGGACCCACAAAAGGACTGAGGGAAGCCGAAAAAGGACTGAGGGAACCCGCAAAAGGACTGAGAGAACCCGCAAACTTGACCGCGGGACCCCTCAAACTGGACCGCGGGCCCCCGCAAATGGACTGCGGGACCCCTCAAACGGAACGCGGGAACCGAAAACGGGCCACGGGAACCGAAAATGGACCGCGGGAACAGAAAACGGACCTCGGGACCCCGCCAACTGGACCGCGGGACCCCGCCAACTGGACCGAGGGAAACGCAAATAGACCGAGGGAACCCGCAAATGGACCGAGGGAACCGCCAATGGACCGAGGGAACCCGCCAATGGACCGAGGGACCCATCAATTGACCGAGGGAACCGTCAATGGACCGAGGGAACACGTAAATGAAAAGAGGTAACCGAAAATGGACCGAGGGACCTGCAAATGGACCGAGGGACCCCGCAAATGGACCGAGGGAACCGTCAATGGACCGAGGGAACCATCAATGGACCGAGGGAACCCAAAAATGGACCGATGGAACGCGAAAATGGACCGAGGGAACACGAAAATGGATCGAGGGAACCGCAAATTCACTGAGGGAACCGCAAAGGGACTGACAGACCCGGCCAATGGACCGAGGGACCCCGCAAATGGACCGAGGGAACCGCAAATGGACCGAGGGAACCCGCAAATGGACCGAGGGAACCGACAATGGACCGAGGGGTCCCGCAAATGGACCGAGGGAACCGACAATGAACTGAGGGAACCAGCAAATGGACCGAGGGAGCCCGACAATGGACTGAGGGAGCCCGACAATGGACTGAGGGAGCCCGACCATGGACTGAGGGAACCGACAATGAACTGAGGGAACCCGCAAAAGAACTGAGGGAACCGACAATGAACTGAGGAAACCCGCAAAAGGACCGCGGGACCCCTTGAAATGGACCGCGGGACCCCTTCAAATGGACCGCGGGACCCCTTCAAATGGACCGCGGAAAGCCTCAAATGGACCGCGGGAACCCGCAAATGAACCGCGGGAACCCGCCAATGGACCGAGGGATCCCGCCAATGGACCGAGGGAACCGCCAAATGGACTGTGGGAACGGCCAATAAACTGAGGGAACCCGCAAATAAACAGAGGGCACCCGAAAATGAACCGAGGGACCCCGCAAATGGACCGAGGGAAGCTCCAACGGACCGAGGGAAGTGCCAACGGACCGAGGGACCCCGCCAACGGACAGCGGGACTCTGCCAACGCACAGCGGGACCCCGTCAACGGACAGCGGGAACCGGCCACCGGACCGCGGGACCCCGCCAGCAGACCGCGGGACCCCGCCAACTGGACCGCGGGACCCCGCCAACTGGACCGCGGGACACCGCCAATGGACAGCGGGACCCCGCCAACGGACCGAGGGACCCCGCAAATGGACCGCGGGACCCGGCCAATGGACCGCGGGACCCTCAAATGGACCGAGGGACCCTCAAATGGACCGAGGGACCCCGCAAATGGACCGAGGGAACGGACAATGGACCGAAGGAACCGGCCAATGGACCGAGGGACCCCGCAAATGGACCGCGGGACCCGGCCAATGGACCGCGGGACCCTCAAATGGACCGAGGGACCCTCAAATGGACCGAGGGACCCCGCAAATGGACCGAGGGAACCGACAATGGACCGAGGGAACCTGCCAATGGACCGAGGGAACCTGCCAGTGGACCGAGGGACCCGAAAATTGACCGAGGGAACCGCAAATGGACCGAGAGAACCCGCAAATTGACCGAGGGAACTCGCAAATGGACCGAGGGAACCGCAAATGGACCGAGGGAACCCGCCAATGGACCGAGGGAACCGCCAATTTACCGAGGGAACCGCCAATGGACCGCGGGACCCTCAAATGGACCGAGGGACCCTCAAATGGACCGAGGGACCCCGCAAATGGACCGAGGGAACCGCAAATGGACCGAGGGAACCCGCCAATGGACCGAGGGAACCGCCAATTTACCGAGGGAACCGCCAATGGACCGAGGGAACCGCCAATGGACCGAGGAAACCGGCCAATGGACCACGGGAACCCGCAAATGAACCGCGGGAACCCGCAAATGAACCGAGGGAACTCGCAAATGAACCGAGGGACCCGCAAAAGGACCGAGGGAACCGCCAATGGACCGAGGGAACCGCCAATGGACCGAGGGAACCCGGAAATGGACCGAGGGAACCGACAATGGACCGAGGGAACCTGCCAGTGGAGCGAGGGAACCGCCAATGGACCGAGGGAACCGCCAATGGACCGAGGGAACCCGCCAATGGACCGAGGGAACCGCCAATGTA
Source organism: Dromococcyx pavoninus (assembly GCA_033558185.1). Classification (NCBI taxonomy): domain Eukaryota; kingdom Metazoa; phylum Chordata; class Aves; order Cuculiformes; family Neomorphidae; genus Dromococcyx; species Dromococcyx pavoninus. The sequence continues at coordinate 203,104 of JAUMJL010001058.1, forward strand.
CCGAGGGAACCGGCCAAAGGACCACGGGAAACCGCAAATGAACCGCGGGAACCCGCAAATGAACCGAGGTAACCCACAAATGAACCGAGAGAACCCGCAAAAGGACCGAGGGAACCCGCCAAAAGGACTGAGGTAACCCGACAAGGGACTGAGGGAACGGACAAGGGACTGAGGGAACGGACAAGGGACTGAGGGAACGGACAATGAAATGAGAGAACCCGCAAATGGACTGAGGGAACCCGCAAATGGACTGAGGGAACCGACAATGGACTGAGGGAACCCGCAAAAAGACTGAGGGAACCCGCAAAAAGACTGAGGGAACCGACAATGGACTGAGGGAACCGACAATGGACTGAGGGAACCCGACAATGGACTGAGGGAACCGCCAAATGGACTGAGGGAACCGCCACATGGACTGAGGGAACCGACAATGGACTGAGGGAACCCGACAATGGACTGAGGGAACCCGCAAAAAGACTGAGGGAACCCGCAAAAAGACTGAGGGAACCGACAATGGACTGAGGGAACCGACAATGGACTGAGGGAACCCGACAATGGACTGAGGGAACCGCCAAATGGACTGAGGGAACCGCCACATGGACTGAGGGAACTCGACAAGGGACTGAGGGAACATGCAAATGGACTGAGGGTACCCGCAAATGGACTGAGTGTACGCGCAAATGGACTGAGGGAACCCGACAATGGACTGAGGGAAGTGCCAAATGGACTGAGGGAACCCGACAAGGGACTGAGGGAACATGCAAATGGACTGAGGGAACATGCAAATGGACTGAAGGAACCCGCAAATGGACTGAGTGTACGCACAAATGGACTGAGGGAACCCGCAAAAGGACTGAGGGAACCGACAATTGACTGAGGGAACCCGAGAATGATCTGAGGGAACCCGCAAAAGGACTGAGGGAACCGACAATGGACTGAGGGAACCCGCAAAAGGACTGAGGGAACCCGACAATGGACTGTGGGAACCCGACAATGGACTGAGGGAACCGAAAATGGACTGAGGGAACCGGCAAATGGACTGAGGGAACCAGCAAATGGACTGAGAGAACCCGGAAATGGACTGAGGGAAGCGAAAATGGACTGAGGGAACCCGCAAATGGACTGAGGGAACTGACAATGGACTGAGGGAAACCGCCAACGGACCGAGGGAAACCGCAAATGGACCGAGGGAACCCGCAAATGGACTGCGGGAACCGCCAATGAACTGAGGGAACCCGCAAAAGGACTGAAGGAACCCGCAAAAGGACTGAGGGAACCGACAATGGACTGAGGGAACCCGCAAAAGGACTGAGGGAACCCGCAAAAGGACTGAGGGTACCCGCAAAAGGACTGAGGGAACCCACAAATGGACTGAGGGAACCGACAATGGACTGAGGGAACCGAAAATGGACCGAGGGAAACCGTAAATGGACCGAGGGAACTGACAATGGACCGAGGGAACCCGCCAATGGACCGAGGGAACCGCCAATGGACCGAGGGAACCGCCAATGGACCGAGGGAACCCGCCAATGGACTGAGGGAACCCGCCAATGGACCGAGGGAACCCGCAAATGGACTGCGGGAACCGCCAATGAACTGAGGGAACACGCAAATGAATAGTGGGAACCCGGAAATGAACCGTGGGACCCCACAAATGGACCGAGGGAAGCGCCAACGGACCGAGGGAAGCGCCAACGGACCGAGGGACCCCGCCAACGGACCGAGGGACCCCGCCAACTGGACCGCAGGACCCCGAAAATGGACCGCGGGACCCCACCAACGGACAGCAGGACCCCGCCAATGGACAGCGGGAACCGGCCAACGGACCGCGGGACCCCGCCTGCGGACCGCGGGACCCCGCCAGCGGACCGCGGGACCCCGCCAACGGACCGCGGGACCCCGCCAACTGGACCGCGGGACCCCGCCAATGGACCGCGGGTCCCCGCAAATGGACCGAGGGACCCCGCAAATGGACCGCGGGAAACTCCAAATTGACCGTGGGACCCCACCAACGGACCGCGGGACCCGCCAAATGGACCGCGGGACCCGCCAAATGGACCGAGGGACCCGCAAATGGACCGAGGGACCCCGCAAATGGACGGAGGGACCCCACAAATGGATGGAGGGACCCAGCAAATGGACGGAGGGACCCGCAAATAGACGGAGGGAACCCGCAAATTGACGGAGGGAACCGAAAATGGACCGAGGAATCACGCCAATGGACCGAGGGACCGCCAATGGACCGAGGAAACCGCCAATGGACCGAGGGAACCCGCCAATGGACCGAGGGTACCACCAATGGAGCGAGGGAACCCGACAATGGACCGAGGGAACCCGACAATGGACCGAGGGAACCCGCAAAAGGACTGAGGGAAGCCGCAAAAGGACTGAAGGAACCCGCAAAAGGACTGAGGGAAACGACAATGGACTGAGGGAACCCGCAAAAGGACTGAGGGAACCCGCAAAAGGACGGAGGGTACCCGCAAGAGGACTGAGGGAACCCACAAATGGACTGAGGGAACCGACAATGGACTGAGGGAACCGACAATGGACCGAGGGAAACCGAAAATGGACCGAGGGAAACCGCAAATGGACCGAGGGAACCGACAATGGACTGAGGGAACCCGCCAATGGACCGAGGGAACCGCCAATGGACCGAGGGAACCGCCAATGGACCGAGGGAACCCGCCAATGGACCGAGGTAACCGCCAATGGACCGAGGGAACCGGCCAATGGACCGCGGGAACCGGCCAATGGACCACGGGAACCCGCAAATGAACTGCGGGAACCCGCAAATGAACCGAGGGAACTCGCAAATGAACCGAGGGAACCCACAAAAGGACCGAGGGAACCGGCAAAAGGACTGAGGGAACCCGACAAGGGACTGAGGGAACCGACAAGGGACTGAGGGAACGGACAAGGGACTGAGGGAACGGACAAGGGACTGAGAGAACCCGCATATGGACTGAGGGAACCCGCAAATGGACTGAGGGAACCGACAATGGACTCAGGGAACCCGCAAAAGGACTGAGGGAACCCGCAAAAAGACTGAGGGAACCGAAAATGGACTGAGGGAACCGACAATGGACTGAGGGAACCCGACAATGTACTGCGGGAACATGCAAATGGACTGAGGGAACATGCAAATGGACTGAGGGAACATGCAAATGGACTGAGGGAACCCGCAAATGGACTGAGTGTACGGGCAAATGGACTGAGGGAACCCGCAAAAGGACTGAGGGAACCGACAATGGACTGAGGGAACCCGACAATGATCTGAGGGAACCCGCAAAAGGACTGAGGGAACCGACAATGGACTGAGGGAACCCGACAATGGACTGAGGGAACCGAAAATGGACTGAGGGAACCGGCAAATGGACTGAGGGAACCAGCAAATGGACTGAGGGAACCCGGAAATGGACTGAGGGAACCCGCAAATGGACTGAGTGAAGCGAAAATGGACTGAGGGAACCCGCAAATGGACTGAGGGAACCGAGAATGGACCGAGGGAACCCGCCAACGGACCGCGGGAATCCGCCAACGGACCGCGGGAACCCGCCAACGAACCGAGGGAACGCGCCAATGGACCGAGGGAACCCGCAAATGGACTGCGGGTACCGCCAATGAACTGAGGGAACCCGCAAATGAACCGTGGGACCCCGGAAATGAACCGAGGGACCCCGCAAATGGAACGAGGGAAGCGCCAACGGACCGAGGGACCCCGCCAACGGACCGAGGGACCCCGCCAACTGGACCGCCAGACCCCGAAATGTGGACCGCGGGACCCCGCCAACGGACAGCGGGACCCCGCCAACGGACAGCGGGACCCGCCAATTGGACCGCGGGACCCGCCAAATGGACCGAGGGACCCGCAAATGGACCGAGGGACCCCGCAAATGGACGGAGGGACCCCGCAAATGGATGGAGGGACCCAGCAAATGGACGGAGGGAACCGAAAATGGACCGAGGGAACACGCCAATGGACCGAGGGACCGCCAATGGACCGAGGAAACCGCCAATGGACCGAGGGAACCCGCCAATGGACCGAGGGTACCGCCAATGGACCGAGGGAACCGCCAATGGACCGAAAGAACCCGGCAATTGACCGAGGGAACCCGACAATGGACCGAGGGAACCCGCAAAAGGACTGAGGGAACCCACAAAAGGACTGAGGGAACCCGCAAAAGGACTGAGGGAACCGACAATGGACTGAGGGAACCCGCAAAAGAACTGAGGGAACCCGCAAAAGGACTGAGGGTACCCGCAAAAGGACTGAGGGAACCCAAAAATGGACTGAGGGAACCGACAATGGACTGAGGGAACCCGCGAAAGGTCTGTGGGAACCGACAATGGAATGAGGGAACCGACAATGGACTGAGGGAACCCGCAAAAGGACTGTGGGAACCGACAATGGACTAAGGGAACTGACAATGAACTGAGGGAACCCGCAAAAGTATTGTGGGAACCGACAATGGACTGAGGGAACCCGCAAAGGGACTGAGGGAAACCGCAAATGGACTGAGGGAACCCGCAAATGGACTGAGGGAACCCGACAATGGACTGAGGGAACCCGCAAAAGGACTGAGGGAACCAACAATGGTCTGAGGGAACTCGCAAAAGGACAGAGGGAACCCGCAAATGGACTGAGGGAACCGACAAATGGACTGAGGGAACCGACAATGGACTGAGGGAACCCGCAAATGGACTGAGGGAACCCGCAAATGGACTGAGGGAACCGACAAATGGACTGAGGGAACCGACAATGGACTGAGGGAACCCGCAAATGGACTGAGGGAACCCGCAAATGGACGGAGGGAACCGCAAATGGACAGAGGGAACCTGCAAATGGACTGAGGGAACCGACAATGGACTGAGGGATCCCGCAAAAGGACTGAGGGACCCGGCAAAAGGACTGAGGGACCCCGCAAATGCACTGAGGGAACCCGCAAATGGACTGAGGGAACCGACAATGGACGGAGGGAACCCGCAAATGGACTGAGGGAACCGACAATGAACTGAGGGACCCGAAAAAGGACTGAGGGAACCCGAAAAAGGACTGAGGGAACCCGCAAATGGACTGAGGGAACCGACAAATGGACAGTGGGAACCCACAATGGACTGAGGGAACCCGCAAATGGACTGAGGCAACCCTCAAATGGACTGAGGGTACCGACAAATGGACTGAGGGAACGGACAATGGACTGAGGAAACCCGCAAATGGACTGAGGGAACCCGCAAATGGACGGAGGGAACCGCAAATGGACAGAGGGAACCCGCAAATGGACTGAGGGAACCGACAATGGACTGAGGGATCCCGCAAAAGGACTGAGGGACCCTGCAAAAGGACTGAGGGACCCCGCAAATGCACTGAGGGAACCCGCAAATGGACTGAGGGAACGGACAATGGACTGAGGGAACCCGCAAATGGACTGAGGGAACCGACAATGAACTGAGGGACCCGCAAAAGGACTGAGGGAACCCGAAAAAGGACTGAGGGAATCCGAAAATGGACTGAGAGAACCCGCAAACTTGACCGCGGGACCCCGCAAACTGGACCGCGGGCCCCCGCAAATGGACTGCGGGACCCCGCAAACGGAACGCGGGAACCGAAAACGGACCACGGGAACCGAAAATGGACCGCGGGAACAGAAAACGGACCTCGGGACCCCGCCAACTGGACCGTGGGACCCCGCCAACTGGACCGCGGGACCCGCCAAATGGACCGCGGGACCCGCCACATGGACCGAGGGAACCGCAAATAGACCGAGGGAACCCGCAAATGGACCGAGGGAACCGACAATGGACCGAGGGAACCCGCCAATGGACCGAGGGACCCGCAACTGGACCGAGGGACCCCGCAACTGGACCGAGGGAACCGTCAATGGACCGAGGGAACCGTCAATGGACCGAGGGAACACGCAAATGAAAAGAGGTAACCGAAAATGGACCGAGGGAACCGTCAATGGACCGAGGGAACCATCAATGGACCGAGGGAACCCAAAAATGGACCGAGGGAACACGAAAATGGACCGAGGGAACACGAAAATGGATCGAGGGAACCGCAAATGGACCGAGGGAACCGCAAAGGGACCGACGGACCCGGCCAATGGACCGAGGGAGCCGCAAATGGACCGAGGGACCCCGCAAATGGACCGAGGGAACCGCAAATGGACCGAGGGACCCCGCAAATGGACCGAGGGAACCGACAATGGACCGAGGGAACCGACAATGGACCGAGGGAACCCGCAAATGGACCGAGGGAACCGACAATGGACCGAGGGAACCCGCAAATGGACCGAGGGAACCGACAATGAACTGAGAGAACCCGCAAATGGACCGAGGGAGCCCGACAATGGACTGAGGGAGCACGACAATGGACTGAGGGAACCGACAATGAACTGAGGGAACCCGCAAAAGAGCTGAGGGAACCGACAATGAACTGAGGGAACCCGCAAATGGACCGCGGGACCCCTTCAAATGGACCGCGGGACCCCCTCAAATGGACCGTGGAAAGCCTCAAATGGACCGCGGGAAACCTCAAATGGACCGCGGGAACCTGGAAATGGACCGCGGGATCCCGCCAATGGACCGCGGGAACCCGCCAATGGACCGAGGGAACCCGCCAATGGACCGAGGGAACCGGCAAATGGACTGCGGGAACCGCCAATGAACTGAGGGAACCCGCATATGAACCGAGGGAACCCGGAAATGAACCGAGGGACCCCGCAAATGGACAGAGGGAAGCGCTAACGGACCGAGGGAAGCGCCAACGGACCGAGGGACCCCGCCAACGGACCGAGGGACCCCGCCAACTGGACCGCGGGACCCCGAAAACTGGACCGCGGGACCCCGCCATCGGACAGCGGGACCCCGCCAACGGTCAGCGGGAACTGGCCAACGGACCGCGGGACCCCGCCAGCGGACCGCGGGACCCCTCCAGCAGACCGCGGGACCCCGCCAGTGGACCGCGAGACTTCGCCAACTGGACCGTGGGACCGCGCCAACTGGACCGCGGGACCCCGCCAATGGACCGCGGGACCCCGCAAATAGACCGAGGGACCCCGCAAATGGACCGCGGGAAACGCCAAATGGACCGCGGTACCCGGCCAATGGACCGCGGTACCCTCAAATGGACCGAGGGACCCTCAAATGGACCGAGGGACCCCGCAAATGGACCGAGGGAACCGCAAATGGACCGAGGGAACCCGACAATGGACCGAGGGAATCCGCAAATGGACCGAGGGAACCGCAAATGGACCGAGGGAACCCGCAAATGGACTGAGGGACCCGAAAATTGTCCGAGGAACTGCAAATGGACCGAGGGAACCCGCAAATGGACCGAGGGAACTCGCAAATGGACCGAGGGAACCGCAAATGGACCGAGGGAACCCGACACTGGACTGAGGGAACCCGCAAATGGACCGAGGGAACCCGCAAATGGACCGAGGGAACCGCAAATGGACCGAGGGAACCCGCAAATGGACCAAGGGAACCGACAATGGACCGAGGGAACCTGCCAATGGACCGAGGGAACCGCAAATGGACCGAGGGAACCCGCAAATGGACCGAGGGAACCGACAATGGACCGAGGGAACCCGTCAATGGACCGAGGGAACCGACAATGGACCGAGGGAACCCGCCAATGGACCGAGGGAACCGAAAATTGACCGAGGGAACCGCAAATGGACCGAGAGAACCCGCAAATTGACCGAGGGATATCGCAAATGGACCGAGGGAACGGCAAATGGACCGAGGGAACCCGACACTGGACCGAGGGAACCCGACACTGGACCGAGGGAACCGCAAATGGAGCGAGGGAACCCGCAAATGGACCGAGGGAACCGCAAAATGACCGAGGGAACCCGCAAATGGACCGAGGGAACCCGCAATTGGACCGCGGGAACCCGCAAATGAACCGAGGGAACCCGCAAACGCACCGAGGGAACCCGCAAATGGACCGAGGGAAACGGCAACGGACCGAGGGAAGCGCCAACGGACCGAGGGACCCCGCCAACGGACCGAGGGACCCCGAAAACTGGACCGCGAGAGCCCGAAAACTGGACCGCGGGACCCCGCCAACAGACAGCGGGACCCCGGCAACGGACAGCGGCAACCGGCCAAAAGTCCGCGGGACCCCGCAAACGAACCTCGGAACCCCGCTAGTGGACCGCGGGACCCCGCCAACTGGACCGCGGGACCCCGCAACTGGACCGCAGGACCCGCAAATGGACTGAGGGACCCCGCAAATGGACCGAGGGACCCCGCAAATGGACCGCGGGAACCGCAAATGGACCGAGGGAACCGGCCAATGGACCGCGGGAACCGGCCAATGGACCGCGGGACCCGCCAATGGACTGCGGGACCCGGCCAATGGACCGTGGGGCCCTCAAATGGTCCGCGGGACCCTCAAATAGACCGAGGAACACTCAAATGGACAGAGGGTCTCTCAAATGGACCGAGGGACCCCGCAAATGAACCGAGGGAACCGACAACGGACCGAGGGAACCTGCAAATGGACCGAGGGAACCGACAACGGACCGAGGGAACCTGCAAATGGACCGAGGGAACCGCAAATGGACCGAGGGAACCCGACACTGGACTGAGGCAACCCGCAAATGGACCGAGGGAACCCGCAAATGGACCGAGGGAACCGCAAATGGACCGAGGGAACCCGCAAATGGACCAAGGGAACCGACAATGGACCGAGGGAACCTGCCAATGGACCGAGGGAACCGCAAATGGACCGAGGGAACCCGCAAATGGACCGAGGGAACCGACAATGGACCGAGGGAACCCGTCAATGGACCGAGGGAACCGACAATGGACCGAGGGAACCCGCCAATGGACCGAGGGAACCGAAAATTGACCGAGGGAACCGCAAATGGACCGAGAGAACCCGCAAATTGACCGAGGGATCTCGCAAATGGACCGAGGGAACGGCAAATGGACCGAGGGAACCCGACACTGGACCGAGGGAACCCGACACTGGACCGAGGGAACCGCAAATGGAGCGAGGGAACCCGCAAATGGACCGAGGGAACCGCAAAATGACCGAGGGAACCCGCAAATGGACCGAGGGAACCCGCAATTGGACCGCGGGAACCCGCAAATGAACCGAGGGAACCCGCAAACGCACCGAGGGAACCCGCAAATGGACCGAGGGAAACGGCAACGGACCGAGGGAAGCGCCAACGGACCGAGGGACCCCGCCAACGGACCGAGGGACCCCGAAACCTGGACCGCGAGAGCCCGAAAACTGGACCGCGGGACCCCGCCAACAGACAGCGGGACCCCGGCAACGGACAGCGGCAACCGGCCAACAGTCCGCGGGACCCCGCAAACGAACCTCGGAACCCCGCTAGTGGACCGCGGGACCCCGCCAACTGGACCGCGGGACCCCGCAACTGGACCGCAGGACCCGCAAATGGACTGAGGGACCCCGCAAATGGACCGAGGGACCCCGCAAATGGACCGCGGGAACCGCAAATGGACCGAGGGAACCGGCCAATGGACCGCGGGAACCGGCCAATGGACCGCGGGACCCGCCAATGGACTGCGGGACCCGGCCAATGGACCGTGGGGCCCTCAAATGGTCCGCGGGACCCTCAAATAGACCGAGGAACACTCAAATGGACAGAGGGTCTCTCAAATGGACCGAGGGACCCCGCAAATGAACCGAGGGAACCGACAACGGACCGAGGGAACCTGCAAATGGACCGAGGGAACCGACAATGAACTGAGGGAACCCGCAAATGGACCGAGGGAGCCCGACAATGGGCTGAGGGAGCCCGACAATGGACTGAGGGAGCCCGACAATGGACTGAGGGAACACGCAAATGAAAAGAGGTAACCCAAAATGGACCGAGGGAACCCGAAAATGGACCGAGGGAACCGGCCAATGGACTGAGGGAACTGCCAAATGGACCGAGGGACCTGCAAATGGACCGAGGGACCCCGCAAATGGACCGAGGGAACCGTCAATGGACGGAGGGAACCATCAATGGACCGAGGGAACCCAAAAATGGACCGAGGGAACCCGAAAATGGACCGAGGGAACACGAAAATGGATCGAGGGAACTGCAAATGGACGGAGGGAACCGCAAAGGGACCGACGGACCCGGCCAATGGACCGAGGGACCCGCAAATGGACCGAGGGACCCCGCAAATGGACCGAGGGAACCGCAAATGGACCGAGGGACCCCGCAAATGGACCGAGGGAACCGACAATGGACCGAGGGAACCGACAATGGACCGAGGGAACCCGCAAATGGACCGAGGGAACCGACAATGGACCGAGGGAACCTGCAAATGGACCGAGGGAACCGACAATGAACTGAGGGAACCCGCAAATGGACCGAGGGAGCCCGACAATGGACTGAGGGAGCCCGACAATGGACTGAGGGAGCCCGACAATGGACTGAGGGAACCGACAATGAACTGAGGGAACCCGCAAAAGAACTGAGGGAACCGACAATGAACTGAGGGAACCCGCAAATGGACCGCGGGACCCCTTCAAATGGACCGCGGGACCCCTTCAAATGGACCGTGGAAAGCCTCAAATGGACCGCGGGAAACCTCAAATGGACCGCGGGAACCCGGAAATGGACCGCGGGATCCCGCCAATGGACCGCGGGAACCCGCCAATGGACCGAGGGAACCCGCCAATGGACCGAGGGAACCGGCAAATGGACTGCGGGAACCGCCAATGAACTGAGGGAACCCGCAAATGAACCAAGGGAACCCGGAAATGAACCGAGGGACCCCGCAAATGGACAGAGGGAAGTGCCAACGGACCGAGGGAAGCGCCAACGGACCGAGGGACCCCGCCAACGGACCGAGGGACCCCGCCAACTGGACCGCGGGACCCCGAAAAATGGACCGCGGGACCCCGCCATCGGACAGCGGGACCCCGCCAACGGACAGCGGGAACCGGCCAACGGACCGCGGGACCCCGCCAGCGGACCGCGGGACCCCGCCAGTGGACCGCGAGACTTCGCCAACTGGACCGTGGGACCGCGCCAACTGGACCACGGGACCCCGCCAATGGACCGCGGAGCCCCGCAAATGGACCGAGGGACCCCGCAAATGGACCGCGGGAACCGCCAAATGGACCGCGGGACCCGGCCAATGGACCGCGGGACCCTCAAATGGACCGAGGTACCCTCAAATGGACCGAGGGACCCCGCAAATGGACCGAGGGAACCGACAATGGACCGAAGGAACCAGCCAATGGACCGAGGGACCCGCAAATGGACCGAGGGAACCCGCAAATGGACCGAGGGACCCCGCAAATGGACCGAGGGAACCGCAAATGGACCGAGGGAACCCGACAATGGACCGAGGGAACCCGCAAATTGACCGAGGGAACCGCAAATGGACCGAGGGAACCCGCAAATGGACCGAGGGACCCGAAAATTGACCGAGGAACCGCAAATGGACCGTCGGAACCCGGAAATGGACCGAGGGAACTCGCAAATGGACCGAGGGAACCGCAAATGGACCGAGGGAACCCGACACTGGACCGAGGGACACGCAAATGGACCGAGGTAACCCGCAAATGGACCCAGGGAACCGCAAATGGACCGAGGGAACCCGCAAAAGGACTGAGGGAACCGACAATGGACCGAGGGAACCTGCCAATGTACCGAGGGAATCGCAAATGGACCGAGGGAACCCGCAAATGGACCGAGGGAACCGACAATGGACCGAGGGAACCCGCCAATGGACCGAGGGAACCGAAAATTGACCGAGGGAACCGCAAATGGACCGAGGGAACGGCAAATGGACCGAGGGAACCCGACACTGGACCGAGGGAACCCGACACTGGACCGAGGAAACCGCAAATGGACCGAGGGAACCCGCAAATGGACCGAGGGAAACGCAAATTGACCGAGGGAACCCGCAAATGGACCGAGGGAACCCGCAACTCGACCGCGGGAACCGAGAGTGGACCGAGGGAACCCGCCAATGGACCGAGGGAACCGCAAATGGACCGAGGGAACCCGCCAATGGACCGAGGGAACCGACAATGGACCGAGGGAACCCGCCAGTGGAGCGAGGGAACCGCCAATGGACAAAGGGAACCGCCAATGGACCGAGGGAACCCGCCAATGGACCGAGGGAACCGCCAATGGACCGAGGGAACCGCAAATTGACCGAGGGAAACCGCAAATGGACCGAGGGAACCCGCAACTCGACCGCGGGAACCGACAGTGGACCGAGGGAACCCGCCAATGGACCGAGGGAACCGCAAATGGACCGAGGGAACCCGCCAATGGACCGAGGGAACCGACAATGGACCGAGGGAACCCGCCAGTGGAGCGAGGGAACCGCCAATGGACCGAGGGAACCCGCCAATGGACCGAGGGAACCCGCCAATGGACCGAGGGAACCGCCAATGGACCGAGGGAACCGGCCAATGGACCACGGGAAACCGCAAATGAACCGCGGGCACCCGCAAGTGAACCGAGGTAACCCACAAATGAACCGAGAGAACCCGCAAAAGGACCGAGGGAACCCACCAAAAGGACTGAGGTAACCCGACAAGGGACTGAGGGAACCGACAAGGGACTGAGGGAACGGACAAGGGACTGAGGGAACGGAAAATGAACTGAGAGAACCCGCAAATGGACTGAGGGAACCCGCAAATGGACTGAGGGAACCAACAATGGACTGAGGGAACCCGCAAAAAGACTGAGGGAACCCGCAAAAAGACTGAGGGAACCGACAATGGACTGAGGGAACCGACAGTGGACTGAGGGAACCCGACAATGGACTGAGGGAACCGCCAAATGGACTGAGGGAACCGCCACATGGACTGAGGGAACTCGACAAGGGACTGAGGGAACATGCAAATGGACTGAGGGAACATGCAAATGGACTGAGGGTACCCGCAAATGGACTGAGTGTACGCGCAAATGGACTGAGGGAACCCGCAAAAGGACTGAGGGAACCGACAATGGACTGAGGGAACCGACAATGATCTGAGGGAACCCGCAAAAGGACTGAGGGAACCGACAATGGATTGAGGGAACCCGCAAAAGGACTGAGGGAACCCGCAAATGGACTGAGCGAACCGATAATGGACTGAGGGAACCGACAATGGACTGAGGGAACCGACAATGGACTGAGGGAACCCGCAAATCGACAGAGGGAACCCGCAAAAGGACTGAGGGAACCGATAATGGACTGAGGGAACCGACAATGGACTGAGGGAACCGACAATGGACTGAGGGAACCCGACAATGGAATGAGGGAACCCGCAAATGGACTAAGGGAACCCGCAAATGGACTGAGGGACCCCTTCAAATGGACTGCGGGAGAAGAAGATGGACTGAGGGAACCCGCAAATGGATTGAGGGAACCACAAATGGACTGCGGGAACCGAAAATGAACTGCGGGAACCTGCAAATGGACTGAGAGAACCCGGAAATGGACTGCGGGAACCGAAAATGAACTGCGGGAACCTGCAAATGGACTGAGAGAACCCGCAAATGGACTGAGGGAACCGACAAATTGACTGAGGGAACCTGCAAATGGACTGAGAGAACTTGCAAATGGACTGAGGGAACCCGCAAATGGACTGAGGGAACCGATAAATGGACTGAGAGAACCCGCAAAAGGACTGAGGGAACCCTAAATGAACTGAGGGAACCCACAAATGCAGTGAGGGAACCGGTAAATGGACTGAGGGAACCAGGAAATGAACTGAGGGAACCCGCAAATGGACTGAGGGAACCGACAAATGGACTGTGGGAACCAGCAAATAGACTGATGGAACTGGAAATGGACTGAGGGAACCGATAATGGACTGAGGGAACCCGCAAATGGACTTAGGGAACCCACAAATGGACTGAGGGAACCCGCAAATAGACTGAGGGATCCCGCAAATGGACTGCGGGAACCGAAAATGGACTGAGGGAACCCGCAAATGGACTGAGGGATCCCGCAAATGGACTGCGGGAAACGAAAAGGGACTGAGAGTACCCGCAAATGGACTGAGGGAACCGCAAATCGACTGCGGGAACCGAAAATGGACTGAGGGAACTCGCAGATGGACTGAGGGAACCGACAAATGGAGTGATGGTACCCGCAAAGGGACTGCGGGATCCCGCAAAGGGACTGTGGGAACCCGCAAATGGACTGAGGGAACCCGCAAAAGGACTGCGGGAACCGAAAATGGACTGCGGGAACCGAAAATGAACAGAGGGATCCCGCAAATGGACTGAGGGAACCCGCAAATGGACTGCGGGAAACTTAGATGGACTGAGGGAACCCGCAAATGAACTGAGGGAACCGACAAATGGACTGAGGGAACCCGCAAATGGACTGAGGGAACTTGCAAATGGTCTGAGGGAACCGACAAATGGACTGAGGGAACCCGCAAAAGGAGTGCAGGAACCGACAAATGGACTGAGGGAACCCGCAAATGGACTGAGGGAACCGACAAATGGACTGAGGGAACCCGCAAATGGACTGCGGGAACCCGCAAATGGACTGCAGGTCCCGCAAATGGATTGCGGGAACCGAAAATGGACTGCGGGAACCGAAAATGGACTGCGGGAACCCGCAAATGGACTGAGGGAACCCGCAAATGAACTGCGGGAACCGAAAATGAACTGAGGGTACCCGCAAATGGACTGAGAGAACCCGCAAATGAACTGAGAAAACCTGCAAATGGACTGAGGGAACCGAAAATGAACTGAGGGAACACACAAATGGACTAAGGCAACCCGCAAATGGACTGAGGGAACCCGCAAATGGACTGCGGGATCCGAAAATTAAACTGAGGGAACCTGGAAATGGACTGCGGGAACCCGCAAATGGACAGAGGGAACCGCCAAATGGACTGAGGGAATCGCCAAATGGACTGAGGGAACCTGCAAATGGACTGAGGGAACAAGCAAATGGACTGAGTGTACCGACAAATGGACTGAGGAACCCCCAAATGGACTGAGGGAACCCGCAAATGGACTGGGGGAACCCGCAAATGGACTGCGGGAACCTGCAAATGGACAGAGGGAACCTGCAAATGGACTGCGGGAATCGAAAATGAACAGAGGGAGCCCACAAATGGACTGAAGGAACCCGCAAATGAACTGAGGGAACCCGCAAATGGACTGAGGGAACCCGCAAATGGACTGAGGGAACCGAAAATGGACTGCGGGAACCCGCAAATGGAATGCGGGAACACGCAAATGGTCTAAGGGAACCCGCAAATGGACTGAGGGAACCCACAAATGGACTGCGGGAACCGAAAATGTACTGAGGGAACCCGTAAATGGACTGAGGGAACCCGCAAATCGACTGCGGGAAATGAAAATGGACTGAGGGAACCCGCAAATGGACTGAGGGAACCGCAAATCGACTGCGGGTTCCGAAAATGAACTGCGGGAACCCGGAAATGGACTTAGGGAACCGACAAATGGACTGAGGGAACCCGCAAATGGACTGCGGGATCCCGCAAATGGACTGTGAGAACCGAAAATGGATTGAGGGAACCCGCAAATGTACTGCGGGAACGGAAAATGGCCTGAGGGAACCGAAAATGAACTGAGGGAACCCGCAAATGGACTGAGGGAACCCGCAAATGGACTGCGGGAAACGAAAATGTGCTGAGGGAACCCGCAAATGGACTGAGGGAACCACAAATGGAGTGTGGGAACCGAAAATGAACTGCGGGATCCCGTAAATGGACTGAGAGAACCCGCAAATGGACTGAGGGAACCGACAAACGAACTAAGGGAACCCACAATTGGACTGCGGGAACTGACAAATGGACTGCAGGAACCCGCAAATGGACTGCGGGAACCCGCAAATGGACTGCGGGATCCCGCAAATGGATTGCGGGAACCGAAAATGGACTGCGGGAACCGAAAATGTACTGCGGGAACCCGCAAATGGACTGAGGGAACCTGCAAACGAACTAAGGAAACCCGCAAATGGCCTGCGGGAACCGAAAATGGACTGCGGGATCCTGCAAATGCACTGCGGGAACCCGCAAATGGACTGAGGGAACCCGCAAATGGACTGAGGGAACCGAAAATGAACTGAGAGAACCCACAAATGGACTGAGGCAACCCGCAAATTGACTGAGGGAACCCGCAAATGGACAGCGGGATCCGAAAATTAACTGAGGAAACCTGCAAGTGGACTGCGGGAACCCGCAAATGGACAGAGGGAACCCCCAAATGGACTGAGGGAACCCACAAATGGACTGACGGGACCGCCAAATAGACTCAGGGAACCGAAAAATGGACTGAGGGAACCGACAAATGGACTGAGGAACGCCCAAAAGGACTGAGGTAACCCGCAAATGGACTGAGGGAACTGACAAATGGACTCCGGGAACCTGCAAATGGACAGAGGGAACCTGCAAATGGACTGTGGGAACCGAAAATGAACTGAGGGAACCCACAAATGGACTGAAGGAACCCGCAAACCACCTAGAGGGAACCCGCAAATGGACTGAGGTTACCGCAAATGGACTGAGGGAATCGAAAATGGACTGAGGGAACCGAAACTGGACTGAGGGAACCCGCAAAGGGACTGCGGGAACTGAAAATGGTCTGAGGGAACCCGCAAATGGACTGAGGGAAGCCACAAATGGACTGCGGGAACCGAAAATGTACTGAGGGAACCCGCAAATGGACTGAGGGAACCCGCAAATGGACTGTGGGAAACGAAAATGGACTGCGGGAACCCGCAAATGGACTGAGGGAACCGCAAATCGACTGCGTGAACCGAGAATGACCTGCGGGAACCTGCAAATGGACTGAGAGAACCGACAAGTGAACTGAGGGAACCCGCAAATGGACTGACGGAACCCGCAAATGGACTGTGAGAACCGAAAATGGATTGAGGGAACCTGCAAATGTACTGCGGGAACCGAAAATGGCCTGAGGGAACCGAAAATGAACTGAGGGAACCCGCAAATGGACTGAGGGAACCCGCAAATGGACTGCGGGAAACGAAAATGGACTGAGGGAACCACAAATGGAGTGCGGGAACCGAAAATGAACTGCGGGAACCCGCAAAATGAACTGCGGGAACCCGCAAATGGACTGAGGGAACCGAAAAATGGACTGAGGGAACCCGCAATTGGACTGCGGGAACTGACAAATGGACTGCGGGAACCCGCAAAAGGACTGAGGGAACCCGCAAAAGGAATGAGGGAACCCACAAATGGACTGAGGGAACCGACAATGGACTGAGGGAACCCGCAAAAGGACTGTGGGAACCGACAATGGACTGAGGGAACCGACAATGGACTGAGGGAATCCTCAAAAGGACTGAGGGATCCGACAATGATCTGAGGGAACCGACAATGATTTGAGGGAACCGACAATGATCTGAGGGAACCCTCAAAAGGACTGAGGAAACCGACAATGGACTGAGGGAACCGACAATGCACTGAGGGAACCGACAATGGACTGAGGGAACTCGCAAAATGTCTGAGGGAACCCGCAAAGGGACTGAGGGAACCCGACATGGGACTGAGGGAAACCGCAAATGGACTGTGGGAACCCGCCAATGGACTGCGGGAACCCGCCACTGGACCGAGGGAACCGCCAATGGACCGAGGGAACCAGCCAATGGACCGTGGGAACCGCCAATGGACCGAGGGAACCCGCCAATGGACCGAGGGAACCCGCAAATGAACCGAGGGAATCCGCCAATGGACTGAGGGAACCCGCAAATGGACTGAGGGAACCGACAATGGACTGAGGGAACCCGCAAAAGGACTGAGGGAACCTGCAAAAAGACTGAGGGAACCGACAATGGACTGAGGGAACCGACAATGGACTGAGGGAACCCGACAATGGACTGAGGGAACTGCCAAATGGACTGAGGGAACCGCCAAATGGACTGAGGGAACCCGACAAGGGACTGAGGGAACATGCAAATGGACTGAGGGAACATGCAAATGGACTGAGTGTACGCGCAAATGGACTGACGGAACCCGCAAAAGGACTGAGGGAACCGACAATGGACTGAGGGAACCCGACAATGATCTGAGGGAACCCGCAAAAGGACTGAGGGAACCGACAATGGACTGAGGGAACCCGACAATGATCTGAGGCAACCCGCAAAAGGACTGAGGGAACCCGACAATGGACTGAGGGAACCCGACAAAGGACTGAGGGAACCGAAAATGGACTGAGGGAACCCGACAATGGACTGAGGGAACCGCCAAATGGACTGAGGGAACCGCCAAAGGGACTGAGGGAACCGCCAAAGGGACTGAGGGAACCCGACAAGAGACTGAGGGAACATGCAAATGGACTGAGCGAACCCGCAAATGGACTGAGGGAACCCGCAAAAGGACTGCGGGAACAAACAATGGACTGAGGGAACCCGCAAAAGGACTGAGGGAGCCAACAATGGAATGAGGGAACCTGACAATGGACTGAGGGAACCGAAAATGGACTGAGGGAACCCGCAAATGGACTGAGGGAACCGGCAAATGGACTGAAGGAACCGCCAATGAATGAGGGAACCCGCAAATGGACTGAGGGAACCGAAAATGGACCAGGGGAAACCGCAAATGGACCGCGGGACCCGACAACGGACCGCGGGACCCCGCCAACGAACCGCGGGACCTCGCCAACGGACCGCGGGACCCGCCAAATGGACCGCGGGACCCGCAAATGGACGGAGGGACCCCGCAAATGGACGGAGGGAACCCGCCAATGGACCGAGGGAACCGCCAATGGACCGAGGGAACCCGCCAATGGACCGAGGGAACCGCCAATGGACTGAGGGAACCGCCAATGGACAGAGGGAACCCGCCAATGGACCGAGGGAACCCTCAAATGGACCGAGGGAACCGACAATGGAGTGAGGGAACCCGCAAAAGGACTGAGGGAACCCGCAAAAAGACTGAGGGAACCGACAATGGTCTGAGGGAACCCGCAAAAAGACTGAGAGAACCGACAATGGTCTGAGGGATCCCGCAAAAGGACTGAGGGAACCCACAAATGGAGTGAGGGAACCGACAATGGACTTAGGGAACCCGCAAAAGGACTGAGGGAACCGACAATGGACTGAGGGAACCAACAATGGTCTGAGGGAACCCGCAAAAGCACTGAGGGAACATGCAAAAGGACTGAGGGAACCCACAAATGGACTGAGGGAACAGACAATGGACTGAGGGAACCCGCAAAAGGACTGAGGGAACCGACAATGATCTGAGGGAACCGACAATGATCTGAGGGAACCGACAATGATCTGAGGGAACCCGCAAAAGGACTGAGGAAACCGACAATGGACTGAGGGAAACGACAATGCACTGAGGGAACCGACAATGGTCTGAGGGAACCCGCAAATGGACTGAGGGAACCGAAAATGGACTGTGGGAACCCGCAAATGGAATGCGGGAACACGCAAATGGTCTAAGGGAACCCGCAAATGGACTGAGGGAACCCACAAATGGACTGCGGGAACCGAAAATGTACTGAGGGAACCCGTAAATGGACTGAGGGAACCCGCAAATCGACTGCGGGAAACGAAAATGGACTGAGGGACCCCGCAAATGGACTGAGGGAACCGCAAATCGACTGCGGGTTCCGAAAATGAACTGCGGGAACCCGCAAATGGACTTAGGGAACCGACAAATGGACTGAGGGAACCCGCAAATGGACTGCGGGATCCCGCAAATGGACTGTGAGAACCGAAAATGGATTGAGGGAACCCGCAAATGTACTGCGGGAACGGAAAATGGCCTGAGGGAACCGAAAATGAACTGAGGGAACCCGCAAATGGACTGAGGGAACCCGCAAATGGACTGCGGGAAACGAAAATGTGCTGAGGGAACCCGCAAATGGACTGAGGGAACCACAAATGGAGTGTGGGAACCGAAAATGAACTGCGGGATCCCGTAAATGGACTGAGAGAACCCGCAAATGGACTGAGGGAACCGACAAACGAACTAAGGGAACCCACAATTGGACTGCGGGAACTGACAAATGGACTGCAGGAACCCGCAAATGGACTGCGGGAACCCGCAAATGGACTGCGGGATCCCGCAAATGGATTGCGGGAACCGAAAATGGACTGCGGGAACCGAAAATGTACTGCGGGAACCCGCAAATGGACTGAGGGAACCTGCAAACGAACTAAGGAAACCCGCAAATGGCCTGCGGGAACCGAAAATGGACTGCGGGATCCTGCAAATGCACTGCGGGAACCCGCAAATGGACTGAGGGAACCCGCAAATGGACTGAGGGAACCGAAAATGAACTGAGAGAACCCACAAATGGACTGAGGCAACCCGCAAATGGACTGAGGGAACCCGCAAATGGACAGCGGGATCCGAAAATTAACTGAGGAAACCTGCAAGTGGACTGCGGGAACCCGCAAATGGACAGAGGGAACCCCCAAATGGACTGAGGGAACCCACAAATGGACTGACGGGACCGCCAAATAGACTCAGGGAACCGAAAAATGGACTGAGGGAACCGACAAATGGACTGAGGAACGCCCAAAAGGACTGAGGTAACCCGCAAATGGACTGAGGGAACTGACAAATGGACTCCGGGAACCTGCAAATGGACAGAGGGAACCTGCAAATGGACTGTGGGAACCGAAAATGAACTGAGGGAACCCACAAATGGACTGAAGGAACCCGCAAACCACCTAGAGGGAACCCGCAAATGGACTGAGGTTACCGCAAATGGACTGAGGGAATCGAAAATGGACTGAGGGAACCGAAACTGGACTGAGGGAACCCGCAAAGGGACTGCGGGAACTGAAAATGGTCTGAGGGAACCCGCAAATGGACTGAGGGAAGCCACAAATGGACTGCGGGAACCGAAAATGTACTGAGGGAACCCGCAAATGGACTGAGGGAACCCGCAAATGGACTGTGGGAAACGAAAATGGACAGCGGGAACCCGCAAATGGACTGAGGGAACCGCAAATCGACTGCGTGAACCGAGAATGACCTGCGGGAACCTGCAAATGGACTGAGAGAACCGACAAGTGAACTGAGGGAACCCGCAAATGGACTGACGGAACCCGCAAATGGACTGTGAGAACCGAAAATGGATTGAGGGAACCTGCAAATGTACTGCGGGAACCGAAAATGGCCTGAGGGAACCGAAAATGAACTGAGGGAACCCGCAAATGGACTGAGGGAACCCGCAAATGGACTGCGGGAAACGAAAATGGACTGAGGGAACCACAAATGGAGTGCGGGAACCGAAAATGAACTGCGGGAACCCGCAAAATGAACTGCGGGAACCCGCAAATGGACTGAGGGAACCGAAAAATGGACTGAGGGAACCCGCAAATGGACTGAGGGAACCCGCAAATGGACTGAGGGAACCGACAAATGGACTGAGGGAACCGACAATGGACTGAGGGAACCCGCAAATGGACTGAGGGAACCCGCAAATGGACGGAGGGAACCGCAAATGGACAGAGGGAACCTGCAAATGGACTGAGGGAACCGACAATGGACTGAGGGATCCCGCAAAAGGACTGAGGGACCCGGCAAAAGGACTGAGGGACCCCGCAAATGCACTGAGGGAACCCGCAAATGGACTGAGGGAACCGACAATGGACGGAGGGAACCCGCAAATGGACTGAGGGAACCGACAATGAACTGAGGGACCCGAAAAAGGACTGAGGGAACCCGAAAAAGGACTGAGGGAACCCGCAAATGGACTGAGGGAACCGACAAATGGACAGTGGGAACCCACAATGGACTGAGGGAACCCGCAAATGGACTGAGGCAACCCTCAAATGGACTGAGGGTACCGACAAATGGACTGAGGGAACGGACAATGGACTGAGGAAACCCGCAAATGGACTGAGGGAACCCGCAAATGGACGGAGGGAACCGCAAATGGACAGAGGGAACCCGCAAATGGACTGAGGGAACCGACAATGGACTGAGGGATCCCGCAAAAGGACTGAGGGACCCTGCAAAAGGACTGAGGGACCCCGCAAATGCACTGAGGGAACCCGCAAATGGACTGAGGGAACGGACAATGGACTGAGGGAACCCGCAAATGGACTGAGGGAACCGACAATGAACTGAGGGACCCGCAAAAGGACTGAGGGAACCCGAAAAAGGACTGAGGGAATCCGAAAATGGACTGAGAGAACCCGCAAACTTGACCGCGGGACCCCGCAAACTGGACCGCGGGCCCCCGCAAATGGACTGCGGGACCCCGCAAACGGAACGCGGGAACCGAAAACGGACCACGGGAACCGAAAATGGACCGCGGGAACAGAAAACGGACCTCGGGACCCCGCCAACTGGACCGTGGGACCCCGCCAACTGGACCGCGGGACCCGCCAAATGGACCGCGGGACCCGCCACATGGACCGAGGGAACCGCAAATAGACCGAGGGAACCCGCAAATGGACCGAGGGAACCGACAATGGACCGAGGGAACCCGCCAATGGACCGAGGGACCCGCAACTGGACCGAGGGACCCCGCAACTGGACCGAGGGAACCGTCAATGGACCGAGGGAACCGTCAATGGACCGAGGGAACACGCAAATGAAAAGAGGTAACCGAAAATGGACCGAGGGAACCGTCAATGGACCGAGGGAACCATCAATGGACCGAGGGAACCCAAAAATGGACCGAGGGAACACGAAAATGGACCGAGGGAACACGAAAATGGATCGAGGGAACCGCAAATGGACCGAGGGAACCGCAAAGGGACCGACGGACCCGGCCAATGGACCGAGGGAGCCGCAAATGGACCGAGGGACCCCGCAAATGGACCGAGGGAACCGCAAATGGACCGAGGGACCCCGCAAATGGACCGAGGGAACCGACAATGGACCGAGGGAACCGACAATGGACCGAGGGAACCCGCAAATGGACCGAGGGAACCGACAATGGACCGAGGGAACCCGCAAATGGACCGAGGGAACCGACAATGAACTGAGAGAACCCGCAAATGGACCGAGGGAGCCCGACAATGGACTGAGGGAGCACGACAATGGACTGAGGGAACCGACAATGAACTGAGGGAACCCGCAAAAGAGCTGAGGGAACCGACAATGAACTGAGGGAACCCGCAAATGGACCGCGGGACCCCTTCAAATGGACCGCGGGACCCCCTCAAATGGACCGTGGAAAGCCTCAAATGGACCGCGGGAAACCTCAAATGGACCGCGGGAACCTGGAAATGGACCGCGGGATCCCGCCAATGGACCGCGGGAACCCGCCAATGGACCGAGGGAACCCGCCAATGGACCGAGGGAACCGGCAAATGGACTGCGGGAACCGCCAATGAACTGAGGGAACCCGCATATGAACCGAGGGAACCCGGAAATGAACCGAGGGACCCCGCAAATGGACAGAGGGAAGCGCTAACGGACCGAGGGAAGCGCCAACGGACCGAGGGACCCCGCCAACGGACCGAGGGACCCCGCCAACTGGACCGCGGGACCCCGAAAACTGGACCGCGGGACCCCGCCATCGGACAGCGGGACCCCGCCAACGGTCAGCGGGAACTGGCCAACGGACCGCGGGACCCCGCCAGCGGACCGCGGGACCCCTCCAGCAGACCGCGGGACCCCGCCAGTGGACCGCGAGACTTCGCCAACTGGACCGTGGGACCGCGCCAACTGGACCGCGGGACCCCGCCAATGGACCGCGGGACCCCGCAAATAGACCGAGGGACCCCGCAAATGGACCGCGGGAAACGCCAAATGGACCGCGGTACCCGGCCAATGGACCGCGGTACCCTCAAATGGACCGAGGGACCCTCAAATGGACCGAGGGACCCCGCAAATGGACCGAGGGAACCGCAAATGGACCGAGGGAACCCGACAATGGACCGAGGGAATCCGCAAATGGACCGAGGGAACCGCAAATGGACCGAGGGAACCCGCAAATGGACTGAGGGACCCGAAAATTGTCCGAGGAACTGCAAATGGACCGAGGGAACCCGCAAATGGACCGAGGGAACTCGCAAATGGACCGAGGGAACCGCAAATGGACCGAGGGAACCCGACACTGGACTGAGGGAACCCGCAAATGGACCGAGGGAACCCGCAAATGGACCGAGGGAACCGCAAATGGACCGAGGGAACCCGCAAATGGACCAAGGGAACCGACAATGGACCGAGGGAACCTGCCAATGGACCGAGGGAACCGCAAATGGACCGAGGGAACCCGCAAATGGACCGAGGGAACCGACAATGGACCGAGGGAACCCGTCAATGGACCGAGGGAACCGACAATGGACCGAGGGAACCCGCCAATGGACCGAGGGAACCGAAAATTGACCGAGGGAACCGCAAATGGACCGAGAGAACCCGCAAATTGACCGAGGGATATCGCAAATGGACCGAGGGAACGGCAAATGGACCGAGGGAACCCGACACTGGACCGAGGGAACCCGACACTGGACCGAGGGAACCGCAAATGGAGCGAGGGAACCCGCAAATGGACCGAGGGAACCGCAAAATGACCGAGGGAACCCGCAAATGGACCGAGGGAACCCGCAATTGGACCGCGGGAACCCGCAAATGAACCGAGGGAACCCGCAAACGCACCGAGGGAACCCGCAAATGGACCGAGGGAAACGGCAACGGACCGAGGGAAGCGCCAACGGACCGAGGGACCCCGCCAACGGACCGAGGGACCCCGAAAACTGGACCGCGAGAGCCCGAAAACTGGACCGCGGGACCCCGCCAACAGACAGCGGGACCCCGGCAACGGACAGCGGCAACCGGCCAAAAGTCCGCGGGACCCCGCAAACGAACCTCGGAACCCCGCTAGTGGACCGCGGGACCCCGCCAACTGGACCGCGGGACCCCGCAACTGGACCGCAGGACCCGCAAATGGACTGAGGGACCCCGCAAATGGACCGAGGGACCCCGCAAATGGACCGCGGGAACCGCAAATGGACCGAGGGAACCGGCCAATGGACCGCGGGAACCGGCCAATGGACCGCGGGACCCGCCAATGGACTGCGGGACCCGGCCAATGGACCGTGGGGCCCTCAAATGGTCCGCGGGACCCTCAAATAGACCGAGGAACACTCAAATGGACAGAGGGTCTCTCAAATGGACCGAGGGACCCCGCAAATGAACCGAGGGAACCGACAACGGACCGAGGGAACCTGCAAATGGACCGAGGGAACCGACAACGGACCGAGGGAACCTGCAAATGGACCGAGGGAACCGCAAATGGACCGAGGGAACCCGACACTGGACTGAGGCAACCCGCAAATGGACCGAGGGAACCCGCAAATGGACCGAGGGAACCGCAAATGGACCGAGGGAACCCGCAAATGGACCAAGGGAACCGACAATGGACCGAGGGAACCTGCCAATGGACCGAGGGAACCGCAAATGGACCGAGGGAACCCGCAAATGGACCGAGGGAACCGACAATGGACCGAGGGAACCCGTCAATGGACCGAGGGAACCGACAATGGACCGAGGGAACCCGCCAATGGACCGAGGGAACCGAAAATTGACCGAGGGAACCGCAAATGGACCGAGAGAACCCGCAAATTGACCGAGGGATCTCGCAAATGGACCGAGGGAACGGCAAATGGACCGAGGGAACCCGACACTGGACCGAGGGAACCCGACACTGGACCGAGGGAACCGCAAATGGAGCGAGGGAACCCGCAAATGGACCGAGGGAACCGCAAAATGACCGAGGGAACCCGCAAATGGACCGAGGGAACCCGCAATTGGACCGCGGGAACCCGCAAATGAACCGAGGGAACCCGCAAACGCACCGAGGGAACCCGCAAATGGACCAAGGGAAACGGCAACGGACCGAGGGAAGCGCCAACGGACCGAGGGACCCCGCCAACGGACCGAGGGACCCCGAAACCTGGACCGCGAGAGCCCGAAAACTGGACCGCGGGACCCCGCCAACAGACAGCGGGACCCCGGCAACGGACAGCGGCAACCGGCCAACAGTCCGCGGGACCCCGCAAACGAACCTCGGAACCCCGCTAGTGGACCGCGGGACCCCGCCAACTGGACCGCGGGACCCCGCAACTGGACCGCAGGACCCGCAAATGGACTGAGGGACCCCGCAAATGGACCGAGGGACCCCGCAAATGGACCGCGGGAACCGCAAATGGACCGAGGGAACCGGCCAATGGACCGCGGGAACCGGCCAATGGACCGCGGGACCCGCCAATGGACTGCGGGACCCGGCCAATGGACCGTGGGGCCCTCAAATGGTCCGCGGGACCCTCAAATAGACCGAGGAACACTCAAATGGACAGAGGGTCTCTCAAATGGACCGAGGGACCCCGCAAATGAACCGAGGGAACCGACAACGGACCGAGGGAACCTGCAAATGGACCGAGGGAACCGACAATGAACTGAGGGAACCCGCAAATGGACCGAGGGAGCCCGACAATGGGCTGAGGGAGCCCGACAATGGACTGAGGGAGCCCGACAATGGACTGAGGGAACACGCAAATGAAAAGAGGTAACCCAAAATGGACCGAGGGAACCCGAAAATGGACCGAGGGAACCGGCCAATGGACTGAGGGAACTGCCAAATGGACCGAGGGACCTGCAAATGGACCGAGGGACCCCGCAAATGGACCGAGGGAACCGTCAATGGACGGAGGGAACCATCAATGGACCGAGGGAACCCAAAAATGGACCGAGGGAACCCGAAAATGGACCGAGGGAACACGAAAATGGATCGAGGGAACTGCAAATGGACGGAGGGAACCGCAAAGGGACCGACGGACCCGGCCAATGGACCGAGGGACCCGCAAATGGACCGAGGGACCCCGCAAATGGACCGAGGGAACCGCAAATGGACCGAGGGACCCCGCAAATGGACCGAGGGAACCGACAATGGACCGAGGGAACCGACAATGGACCGAGGGAACCCGCAAATGGACCGAGGGAACCGACAATGGACCGAGGGAACCTGCAAATGGACCGAGGGAACCGACAATGAACTGAGGGAACCCGCAAATGGACCGAGGGAGCCCGACAATGGACTGAGGGAGCCCGACAATGGACTGAGGGAGCCCGACAATGGACTGAGGGAACCGACAATGAACTGAGGGAACCCGCAAAAGAACTGAGGGAACCGACAATGAACTGAGGGAACCCGCAAATGGACCGCGGGACCCCTTCAAATGGACCGCGGGACCCCTTCAAATGGACCGTGGAAAGCCTCAAATGGACCGCGGGAAACCTCAAATGGACCGCGGGAACCCGGAAATGGACCGCGGGATCCCGCCAATGGACCGCGGGAACCCGCCAATGGACCGAGGGAACCCGCCAATGGACCGAGGGAACCGGCAAATGGACTGCGGGAACCGCCAATGAACTGAGGGAACCCGCAAATGAACCAAGGGAACCCGGAAATGAACCGAGGGACCCCGCAAATGGACAGAGGGAAGTGCCAACGGACCGAGGGAAGCGCCAACGGACCGAGGGACCCCGCCAACGGACCGAGGGACCCCGCCAACTGGACCGCGGGACCCCGAAAAATGGACCGCGGGACCCCGCCATCGGACAGCGGGACCCCGCCAACGGACAGCGGGAACCGGCCAACGGACCGCGGGACCCCGCCAGCGGACCGCGGGACCCCGCCAGTGGACCGCGAGACTTCGCCAACTGGACCGTGGGACCGCGCCAACTGGACCACGGGACCCCGCCAATGGACCGCGGAGCCCCGCAAATGGACCGAGGGACCCCGCAAATGGACCGCGGGAACCGCCAAATGGACCGCGGGACCCGGCCAATGGACCGCGGGACCCTCAAATGGACCGAGGTACCCTCAAATGGACCGAGGGACCCCGCAAATGGACCGAGGGAACCGACAATGGACCGAAGGAACCAGCCAATGGACCGAGGGACCCGCAAATGGACCGAGGGAACCCGCAAATGGACCGAGGGACCCCGCAAATGGACCGAGGGAACCGCAAATGGACCGAGGGAACCCGACAATGGACCGAGGGAACCCGCAAATTGACCGAGGGAACCGCAAATGGACCGAGGGAACCCGCAAATGGACCGAGGGACCCGAAAATTGACCGAGGAACCGCAAATGGACCGTCGGAACCCGGAAATGGACCGAGGGAACTCGCAAATGGACCGAGGGAACCGCAAATGGACCGAGGGAACCCGACACTGGACCGAGGGACACGCAAATGGACCGAGGTAACCCGCAAATGGACCCAGGGAACCGCAAATGGACCGAGGGAACCCGCAAAAGGACTGAGGGAACCGACAATGGACCGAGGGAACCTGCCAATGTACCGAGGGAATCGCAAATGGACCGAGGGAACCCGCAAATGGACCGAGGGAACCGACAATGGACCGAGGGAACCCGCCAATGGACCGAGGGAACCGAAAATTGACCGAGGGAACCGCAAATGGACCGAGGGAACGGCAAATGGACCGAGGGAACCCGACACTGGACCGAGGGAACCCGACACTGGACCGAGGAAACCGCAAATGGACCGAGGGAACCCGCAAATGGACCGAGGGAAACGCAAATTGACCGAGGGAACCCGCAAATGGACCGAGGGAACCCGCAACTCGACCGCGGGAACCGAGAGTGGACCGAGGGAACCCGCCAATGGACCGAGGGAACCGCAAATGGACCGAGGGAACCCGCCAATGGACCGAGGGAACCGACAATGGACCGAGGGAACCCGCCAGTGGAGCGAGGGAACCGCCAATGGACAAAGGGAACCGCCAATGGACCGAGGGAACCCGCCAATGGACCGAGGGAACCGCCAATGGACCGAGGGAACCGCAAATTGACCGAGGGAAACCGCAAATGGACCGAGGGAACCCGCAACTCGACCGCGGGAACCGACAGTGGACCGAGGGAACCCGCCAATGGACCGAGGGAACCGCAAATGGACCGAGGGAACCCGCCAATGGACCGAGGGAACCGACAATGGACCGAGGGAACCCGCCAGTGGAGCGAGGGAACCGCCAATGGACCGAGGGAACCCGCCAATGGACCGAGGGAACCCGCCAATGGACCGAGGGAACCGCCAATGGACCGAGGGAACCGGCCAATGGACCACGGGAAACCGCAAATGAACCGCGGGCACCCGCAAGTGAACCGAGGTAACCCACAAATGAACCGAGAGAACCCGCAAAAGGACCGAGGGAACCCACCAAAAGGACTGAGGTAACCCGACAAGGGACTGAGGGAACCGACAAGGGACTGAGGGAACGGACAAGGGACTGAGGGAACGGAAAATGAACTGAGAGAACCCGCAAATGGACTGAGGGAACCCGCAAATGGACTGAGGGAACCAACAATGGACTGAGGGAACCCGCAAAAAGACTGAGGGAACCCGCAAAAAGACTGAGGGAACCGACAATGGACTGAGGGAACCGACAGTGGACTGAGGGAACCCGACAATGGACTGAGGGAACCGCCAAATGGACTGAGGGAACCGCCACATGGACTGAGGGAACTCGACAAGGGACTGAGGGAACATGCAAATGGACTGAGGGAACATGCAAATGGACTGAGGGTACCCGCAAATGGACTGAGTGTACGCGCAAATGGACTGAGGGAACCCGCAAAAGGACTGAGGGAACCGACAATGGACTGAGGGAACCGACAATGATCTGAGGGAACCCGCAAAAGGACTGAGGGAACCGACAATGGATTGAGGGAACCCGCAAAAGGACTGAGGGAACCCGCAAATGGACTGAGCGAACCGATAATGGACTGAGGGAACCGACAATGGACTGAGGGAACCGACAATGGACTGAGGGAACCCGCAAATCGACAGAGGGAACCCGCAAAAGGACTGAGGGAACCGATAATGGACTGAGGGAACCGACAATGGACTGAGGGAACCGACAATGGACTGAGGGAACCCGACAATGGAATGAGGGAACCCGCAAATGGACTAAGGGAACCCGCAAATGGACTGAGGGACCCCTTCAAATGGACTGCGGGAGAAGAAGATGGACTGAGGGAACCCGCAAATGGATTGAGGGAACCACAAATGGACTGCGGGAACCGAAAATGAACTGCGGGAACCTGCAAATGGACTGAGAGAACCCGGAAATGGACTGCGGGAACCGAAAATGAACTGCGGGAACCTGCAAATGGACTGAGAGAACCCGCAAATGGACTGAGGGAACCGACAAATTGACTGAGGGAACCTGCAAATGGACTGAGAGAACTTGCAAATGGACTGAGGGAACCCGCAAATGGACTGAGGGAACCGATAAATGGACTGAGAGAACCCGCAAAAGGACTGAGGGAACCCTAAATGAACTGAGGGAACCCACAAATGCAGTGAGGGAACCGGTAAATGGACTGAGGGAACCAGGAAATGAACTGAGGGAACCCGCAAATGGACTGAGGGAACCGACAAATGGACTGTGGGAACCAGCAAATAGACTGATGGAACTGGAAATGGACTGAGGGAACCGATAATGGACTGAGGGAACCCGCAAATGGACTTAGGGAACCCACAAATGGACTGAGGGAACCCGCAAATAGACTGAGGGATCCCGCAAATGGACTGCGGGAACCGAAAATGGACTGAGGGAACCCGCAAATGGACTGAGGGATCCCGCAAATGGACTGCGGGAAACGAAAAGGGACTGAGAGTACCCGCAAATGGACTGAGGGAACCGCAAATCGACTGCGGGAACCGAAAATGGACTGAGGGAACTCGCAGATGGACTGAGGGAACCGACAAATGGAGTGATGGTACCCGCAAAGGGACTGCGGGATCCCGCAAAGGGACTGTGGGAACCCGCAAATGGACTGAGGGAACCCGCAAAAGGACTGCGGGAACCGAAAATGGACTGCGGGAACCGAAAATGAACAGAGGGATCCCGCAAATGGACTGAGGGAACCCGCAAATGGACTGCGGGAAACTTAGATGGACTGAGGGAACCCGCAAATGAACTGAGGGAACCGACAAATGGACTGAGGGAACCCGCAAATGGACTGAGGGAACTTGCAAATGGTCTGAGGGAACCGACAAATGGACTGAGGGAACCCGCAAAAGGAGTGCAGGAACCGACAAATGGACTGAGGGAACCCGCAAATGGACTGAGGGAACCGACAAATGGACTGAGGGAACCCGCAAATGGACTGCGGGAACCCGCAAATGGACTGCAGGTCCCGCAAATGGATTGCGGGAACCGAAAATGGACTGCGGGAACCGAAAATGGACTGCGGGAACCCGCAAATGGACTGAGGGAACCCGCAAATGAACTGCGGGAACCGAAAATGAACTGAGGGTACCCGCAAATGGACTGAGAGAACCCGCAAATGAACTGAGAAAACCTGCAAATGGACTGAGGGAACCGAAAATGAACTGAGGGAACACACAAATGGACTAAGGCAACCCGCAAATGGACTGAGGGAACCCGCAAATGGACTGCGGGATCCGAAAATTAAACTGAGGGAACCTGGAAATGGACTGCGGGAACCCGCAAATGGACAGAGGGAACCGCCAAATGGACTGAGGGAATCGCCAAATGGACTGAGGGAACCTGCAAATGGACTGAGGGAACAAGCAAATGGACTGAGTGTACCGACAAATGGACTGAGGAACCCCCAAATGGACTGAGGGAACCCGCAAATGGACTGGGGGAACCCGCAAATGGACTGCGGGAACCTGCAAATGGACAGAGGGAACCTGCAAATGGACTGCGGGAATCGAAAATGAACAGAGGGAGCCCACAAATGGACTGAAGGAACCCGCAAATGAACTGAGGGAACCCGCAAATGGACTGAGGGAACCCGCAAATGGACTGAGGGAACCGAAAATGGACTGCGGGAACCCGCAAATGGAATGCGGGAACACGCAAATGGTCTAAGGGAACCCGCAAATGGACTGAGGGAACCCACAAATGGACTGCGGGAACCGAAAATGTACTGAGGGAACCCGTAAATGGACTGAGGGAACCCGCAAATCGACTGCGGGAAATGAAAATGGACTGAGGGAACCCGCAAATGGACTGAGGGAACCGCAAATCGACTGCGGGTTCCGAAAATGAACTGCGGGAACCCGGAAATGGACTTAGGGAACCGACAAATGGACTGAGGGAACCCGCAAATGGACTGCGGGATCCCGCAAATGGACTGTGAGAACCGAAAATGGATTGAGGGAACCCGCAAATGTACTGCGGGAACGGAAAATGGCCTGAGGGAACCGAAAATGAACTGAGGGAACCCGCAAATGGACTGAGGGAACCCGCAAATGGACTGCGGGAAACGAAAATGTGCTGAGGGAACCCGCAAATGGACTGAGGGAACCACAAATGGAGTGTGGGAACCGAAAATGAACTGCGGGATCCCGTAAATGGACTGAGAGAACCCGCAAATGGACTGAGGGAACCGACAAACGAACTAAGGGAACCCACAATTGGACTGCGGGAACTGACAAATGGACTGCAGGAACCCGCAAATGGACTGCGGGAACCCGCAAATGGACTGCGGGATCCCGCAAATGGATTGCGGGAACCGAAAATGGACTGCGGGAACCGAAAATGTACTGCGGGAACCCGCAAATGGACTGAGGGAACCTGCAAACGAACTAAGGAAACCCGCAAATGGCCTGCGGGAACCGAAAATGGACTGCGGGATCCTGCAAATGCACTGCGGGAACCCGCAAATGGACTGAGGGAACCCGCAAATGGACTGAGGGAACCGAAAATGAACTGAGAGAACCCACAAATGGACTGAGGCAACCCGCAAATTGACTGAGGGAACCCGCAAATGGACAGCGGGATCCGAAAATTAACTGAGGAA
Source organism: Dromococcyx pavoninus (assembly GCA_033558185.1). Taxonomy (NCBI): domain Eukaryota; kingdom Metazoa; phylum Chordata; class Aves; order Cuculiformes; family Neomorphidae; genus Dromococcyx; species Dromococcyx pavoninus. Next base: position 235,836 of record JAUMJL010001058.1, read on the forward strand.
ACCTGCAAGTGGACTGCGGGAACCCGCAAATGGACAGAGGGAACCCCCAAATGGACTGAGGGAACCCACAAATGGACTGACGGGACCGCCAAATAGACTCAGGGAACCGAAAAATGGACTGAGGGAACCGACAAATGGACTGAGGAACGCCCAAAAGGACTGAGGTAACCCGCAAATGGACTGAGGGAACTGACAAATGGACTCCGGGAACCTGCAAATGGACAGAGGGAACCTGCAAATGGACTGTGGGAACCGAAAATGAACTGAGGGAACCCACAAATGGACTGAAGGAACCCGCAAACCACCTAGAGGGAACCCGCAAATGGACTGAGGTTACCGCAAATGGACTGAGGGAATCGAAAATGGACTGAGGGAACCGAAACTGGACTGAGGGAACCCGCAAAGGGACTGCGGGAACTGAAAATGGTCTGAGGGAACCCGCAAATGGACTGAGGGAAGCCACAAATGGACTGCGGGAACCGAAAATGTACTGAGGGAACCCGCAAATGGACTGAGGGAACCCGCAAATGGACTGTGGGAAACGAAAATGGACTGCGGGAACCCGCAAATGGACTGAGGGAACCGCAAATCGACTGCGTGAACCGAGAATGACCTGCGGGAACCTGCAAATGGACTGAGAGAACCGACAAGTGAACTGAGGGAACCCGCAAATGGACTGACGGAACCCGCAAATGGACTGTGAGAACCGAAAATGGATTGAGGGAACCTGCAAATGTACTGCGGGAACCGAAAATGGCCTGAGGGAACCGAAAATGAACTGAGGGAACCCGCAAATGGACTGAGGGAACCCGCAAATGGACTGCGGGAAACGAAAATGGACTGAGGGAACCACAAATGGAGTGCGGGAACCGAAAATGAACTGCGGGAACCCGCAAAATGAACTGCGGGAACCCGCAAATGGACTGAGGGAACCGAAAAATGGACTGAGGGAACCCGCAATTGGACTGCGGGAACTGACAAATGGACTGCGGGAACCCGCAAAAGGACTGAGGGAACCCGCAAAAGGAATGAGGGAACCCACAAATGGACTGAGGGAACCGACAATGGACTGAGGGAACCCGCAAAAGGACTGTGGGAACCGACAATGGACTGAGGGAACCGACAATGGACTGAGGGAATCCTCAAAAGGACTGAGGGATCCGACAATGATCTGAGGGAACCGACAATGATTTGAGGGAACCGACAATGATCTGAGGGAACCCTCAAAAGGACTGAGGAAACCGACAATGGACTGAGGGAACCGACAATGCACTGAGGGAACCGACAATGGACTGAGGGAACTCGCAAAATGTCTGAGGGAACCCGCAAAGGGACTGAGGGAACCCGACATGGGACTGAGGGAAACCGCAAATGGACTGTGGGAACCCGCCAATGGACTGCGGGAACCCGCCACTGGACCGAGGGAACCGCCAATGGACCGAGGGAACCAGCCAATGGACCGTGGGAACCGCCAATGGACCGAGGGAACCCGCCAATGGACCGAGGGAACCCGCAAATGAACCGAGGGAATCCGCCAATGGACTGAGGGAACCCGCAAATGGACTGAGGGAACCGACAATGGACTGAGGGAACCCGCAAAAGGACTGAGGGAACCTGCAAAAAGACTGAGGGAACCGACAATGGACTGAGGGAACCGACAATGGACTGAGGGAACCCGACAATGGACTGAGGGAACTGCCAAATGGACTGAGGGAACCGCCAAATGGACTGAGGGAACCCGACAAGGGACTGAGGGAACATGCAAATGGACTGAGGGAACATGCAAATGGACTGAGTGTACGCGCAAATGGACTGACGGAACCCGCAAAAGGACTGAGGGAACCGACAATGGACTGAGGGAACCCGACAATGATCTGAGGGAACCCGCAAAAGGACTGAGGGAACCGACAATGGACTGAGGGAACCCGACAATGATCTGAGGCAACCCGCAAAAGGACTGAGGGAACCCGACAATGGACTGAGGGAACCCGACAAAGGACTGAGGGAACCGAAAATGGACTGAGGGAACCCGACAATGGACTGAGGGAACCGCCAAATGGACTGAGGGAACCGCCAAAGGGACTGAGGGAACCGCCAAAGGGACTGAGGGAACCCGACAAGAGACTGAGGGAACATGCAAATGGACTGAGCGAACCCGCAAATGGACTGAGGGAACCCGCAAAAGGACTGCGGGAACAAACAATGGACTGAGGGAACCCGCAAAAGGACTGAGGGAGCCAACAATGGAATGAGGGAACCTGACAATGGACTGAGGGAACCGAAAATGGACTGAGGGAACCCGCAAATGGACTGAGGGAACCGGCAAATGGACTGAAGGAACCGCCAATGAATGAGGGAACCCGCAAATGGACTGAGGGAACCGAAAATGGACCAGGGGAAACCGCAAATGGACCGCGGGACCCGACAACGGACCGCGGGACCCCGCCAACGAACCGCGGGACCTCGCCAACGGACCGCGGGACCCGCCAAATGGACCGCGGGACCCGCAAATGGACGGAGGGACCCCGCAAATGGACGGAGGGAACCCGCCAATGGACCGAGGGAACCGCCAATGGACCGAGGGAACCCGCCAATGGACCGAGGGAACCGCCAATGGACTGAGGGAACCGCCAATGGACAGAGGGAACCCGCCAATGGACCGAGGGAACCCTCAAATGGACCGAGGGAACCGACAATGGAGTGAGGGAACCCGCAAAAGGACTGAGGGAACCCGCAAAAAGACTGAGGGAACCGACAATGGTCTGAGGGAACCCGCAAAAAGACTGAGAGAACCGACAATGGTCTGAGGGATCCCGCAAAAGGACTGAGGGAACCCACAAATGGAGTGAGGGAACCGACAATGGACTTAGGGAACCCGCAAAAGGACTGAGGGAACCGACAATGGACTGAGGGAACCAACAATGGTCTGAGGGAACCCGCAAAAGCACTGAGGGAACATGCAAAAGGACTGAGGGAACCCACAAATGGACTGAGGGAACAGACAATGGACTGAGGGAACCCGCAAAAGGACTGAGGGAACCGACAATGATCTGAGGGAACCGACAATGATCTGAGGGAACCGACAATGATCTGAGGGAACCCGCAAAAGGACTGAGGAAACCGACAATGGACTGAGGGAAACGACAATGCACTGAGGGAACCGACAATGGTCTGAGGGAACCCGCAAATGGACTGAGGGAACCGAAAATGGACTGTGGGAACCCGCAAATGGAATGCGGGAACACGCAAATGGTCTAAGGGAACCCGCAAATGGACTGAGGGAACCCACAAATGGACTGCGGGAACCGAAAATGTACTGAGGGAACCCGTAAATGGACTGAGGGAACCCGCAAATCGACTGCGGGAAACGAAAATGGACTGAGGGACCCCGCAAATGGACTGAGGGAACCGCAAATCGACTGCGGGTTCCGAAAATGAACTGCGGGAACCCGCAAATGGACTTAGGGAACCGACAAATGGACTGAGGGAACCCGCAAATGGACTGCGGGATCCCGCAAATGGACTGTGAGAACCGAAAATGGATTGAGGGAACCCGCAAATGTACTGCGGGAACGGAAAATGGCCTGAGGGAACCGAAAATGAACTGAGGGAACCCGCAAATGGACTGAGGGAACCCGCAAATGGACTGCGGGAAACGAAAATGTGCTGAGGGAACCCGCAAATGGACTGAGGGAACCACAAATGGAGTGTGGGAACCGAAAATGAACTGCGGGATCCCGTAAATGGACTGAGAGAACCCGCAAATGGACTGAGGGAACCGACAAACGAACTAAGGGAACCCACAATTGGACTGCGGGAACTGACAAATGGACTGCAGGAACCCGCAAATGGACTGCGGGAACCCGCAAATGGACTGCGGGATCCCGCAAATGGATTGCGGGAACCGAAAATGGACTGCGGGAACCGAAAATGTACTGCGGGAACCCGCAAATGGACTGAGGGAACCTGCAAACGAACTAAGGAAACCCGCAAATGGCCTGCGGGAACCGAAAATGGACTGCGGGATCCTGCAAATGCACTGCGGGAACCCGCAAATGGACTGAGGGAACCCGCAAATGGACTGAGGGAACCGAAAATGAACTGAGAGAACCCACAAATGGACTGAGGCAACCCGCAAATGGACTGAGGGAACCCGCAAATGGACAGCGGGATCCGAAAATTAACTGAGGAAACCTGCAAGTGGACTGCGGGAACCCGCAAATGGACAGAGGGAACCCCCAAATGGACTGAGGGAACCCACAAATGGACTGACGGGACCGCCAAATAGACTCAGGGAACCGAAAAATGGACTGAGGGAACCGACAAATGGACTGAGGAACGCCCAAAAGGACTGAGGTAACCCGCAAATGGACTGAGGGAACTGACAAATGGACTCCGGGAACCTGCAAATGGACAGAGGGAACCTGCAAATGGACTGTGGGAACCGAAAATGAACTGAGGGAACCCACAAATGGACTGAAGGAACCCGCAAACCACCTAGAGGGAACCCGCAAATGGACTGAGGTTACCGCAAATGGACTGAGGGAATCGAAAATGGACTGAGGGAACCGAAACTGGACTGAGGGAACCCGCAAAGGGACTGCGGGAACTGAAAATGGTCTGAGGGAACCCGCAAATGGACTGAGGGAAGCCACAAATGGACTGCGGGAACCGAAAATGTACTGAGGGAACCCGCAAATGGACTGAGGGAACCCGCAAATGGACTGTGGGAAACGAAAATGGACAGCGGGAACCCGCAAATGGACTGAGGGAACCGCAAATCGACTGCGTGAACCGAGAATGACCTGCGGGAACCTGCAAATGGACTGAGAGAACCGACAAGTGAACTGAGGGAACCCGCAAATGGACTGACGGAACCCGCAAATGGACTGTGAGAACCGAAAATGGATTGAGGGAACCTGCAAATGTACTGCGGGAACCGAAAATGGCCTGAGGGAACCGAAAATGAACTGAGGGAACCCGCAAATGGACTGAGGGAACCCGCAAATGGACTGCGGGAAACGAAAATGGACTGAGGGAACCACAAATGGAGTGCGGGAACCGAAAATGAACTGCGGGAACCCGCAAAATGAACTGCGGGAACCCGCAAATGGACTGAGGGAACCGAAAAATGGACTGAGGGAACCCGCAATTGGACTGCGGGAACTGACAAATGGACTGCGGGAACCCGCAAAAGGACTGAGGGAACCCGCAAAAGGAATGAGGGAACCCACAAATGGACTGAGGGAACCGACAATGGACTGAGGGAACCCGCAAAAGGACTGTGGGAACCGACAATGGACTGAGGGAACCGACAATGGACTGAGGGAATCCTCAAAAGGACTGAGGGATCCGACAATGATCTGAGGGAACCGACAATGATTTGAGGGAACCGACAATGATCTGAGGGAACCCTCAAAAGGACTGAGGAAACCGACAATGGACTGAGGGAACCGACAATGCACTGAGGGAACCGACAATGGACTGAGGGAACTCGCAAAATGTCTGAGGGAACCCGCAAAGGGACTGAGGGAACCCGACATGGGACTGAGGGAAACCGCAAATGGACTGTGGGAACCCGCAAATGGACTGAGGGAACCCGCAAATGGACTGAGGGAACCCGCAAACGGACTGAGGGAACCCGACAATAAACTGAGGGAACCCGCAAAAGGACTGAGGGAACCGACAATGGTCTGAGGGAACTCGCAAAAGGACAGATGGAACCGACAATGGACTGAGGGAACCGACAATGGGCTGCGGGAACCCGCAAATGGACTGAGGGAACCCGCAAATGTACTGAGGGAACCGACAAATAGACTGAGGGAACCCGCAAATGGACCGAGGGACCCGAAAATTGACCGAGGAACCGCAAATGGACCGTCGGAACCCGGAAATGGACCGAGGGAACTCGCAAATGGACCGAGGGAACCGCAAATGGACCGAGGGAACCCGACACTGGACCGAGGGACACGCAAATGGACCGAGGTAACCCGCAAATGGACCGAGGGAACCGCAAATGGACCGAGGGAACCCGCAAAAGGACTGAGGGAACCGACAATGGACCGAGGGAACCTGCCAATGTACCGAGGGAATCGCAAATGGACCGAGGGAACCCGCAAATGGACCGAGGGAACCGACAATGGACCGAGGGAACCCGCCAATGGACCGAGGGAACCGAAAATTGACCGAGGGAACCGCAAATGGACCGAGGGAACGGCAAATGGACCGAGGGAACCCGACACTGGACCGAGGGAACCCGACACTGGACCGAGGAAACCGCAAATGGACCGAGGGAACCCGCAAATGGACCGAGGGAAACGCAAATTGACCGAGGGAACCCGCAAATGGACCGAGGGAACCCGCAACTCGACCGCGGGAAACGAGAGTGGACCGAGGGAACCCGCCAATGGACCGAGGGAACCGCAAATGGACCGAGGGAACCCGCCAATGGACCGAGGGAACCGACAATGGACCGAGGGAACCCGCCAGTGGAGCGAGGGAACCGCCAATGGACCAAGGGAACCGCCAATGGACCGAGGGAACCCGCCAATGGACCGAGGGAACCGCCAATGGACCGAGGGAACCGCAAATTGACCGAGGGAAACCGCAAATGGACCGAGGGAACCCGCAACTCGACCGCGGGAACCGACAGTGGACCGAGGGAACCCGCCAATGGACCGAGGGAACCGCAAATGGACCGAGGGAACCCGCCAATGGACCGAGGGAACCGACAATGGACCGAGGGAACCGACAATGGACCGAGGATACCCGCCAATGGACCGAGGGAACCGCCAATGGACCGAGGGAACCGCCAATGGACCGAGGGAACCGCCAATGGACCGAGGGAACCCGCCAATGGACCGAGGATACCCGCCAATGGACCGAGGGAACCGCCAATGGACCGAGGGAACCGGCCAATGGACCACGGGAAACCGCAAATGAACCGCGGGCACCCGCAAATGAACCGAGGTAACCCACAAATGAACCGAGAGAACCCGCAAAAGGACCGAGGGAACCCACCAAAAGGACTGAGGTAACCCGACAAGGGACTGAGGGAACCGACAAGGGACTGAGGGAACGGACAAGGGACTGAGGGAACGGAAAATGAACTGAGAGAACCCGCAAATGGACTGAGGGAACCCGCAAATGGACTGAGGGAACCGACAATGGACTGAGGGAACCCGCAAAAAGACTGAGGGAACCCGCAAAAAGACTGAGGGAACCGACAATGGACTGAGGGAACCGACAGTGGACTGAGGGAACCCGACAATGGACTGAGGGAACCGCCAAATGGACTGAGGGAACCGCCACATGGACTGAGGGAACTCGACAAGGGACTGAGGGAACATGCAAATGGACTGAGGGAACATGCAAATGGACTGAGGGTACCCGCAAATGGACTGAGTGTACGCGCAAATGGACTGAGGGAACCCGCAAAAGGACTGAGGGAACCGACAATGGACTGAGGGAACTGACAATGATCTGAGGGAACCCGCAAAAGGACTGAGGGAACCGACAATGGATTGAGGGAACCCGCAAAAGGACTGAGGGAACCCGCAAATGGACTGAGCGAACCGATAATGGACTGAGGGAACCGACAATGGACTGAGGGAACCGACAATGGACTGAGGGAACCCGCAAATCGACAGAGGGAACCCGCAAAAGGACTGAGGGAACCGATAATGGACTGAGGGAACCGACAATGGACTGAGGGAACCGACAATGGACTGAGGGAACCCGACAATGGAATGAGGGAACCCGCAAATGGACTAAGGGAACCCGCAAATGGACTGAGGGACCCCTTCAAATGGACTGCGGGAGAAGAAGATGGACTGAGGGAACCCGCAAATGGATTGAGGGAACCACAAATGGACTGCGGGAACCGAAAATGAACTGCGGGAACCTGCAAATGGACTGAGAGAACCCGGAAATGGACTGCGGGAACCGAAAATGAACTGCGGGAACCTGCAAATGGACTGAGAGAACCCGCAAATGGACTGAGGGAACCGACAAATTGACTGAGGGAACCTGCAAATGGACTGAGGGAACTTGCAAATGGACTGAGGGAACCCGCAAATGGACTGAGGGAACCGATAAATGGACTGAGAGAACCCGCAAAGGGACTGAGGGAACCCTAAATGAACTGAGGGAACCCACAAATGCAGTGAGGGAACCGGTAAATGGACTGAGGGAACCAGGAAATGAACTGAGGGAACCCGCAAATGGACTGAGGGAACCGACAAATGGACTGTGGGAACCAGCAAATAGACTGATGGAACTGGAAATGGACTGAGGGAACCGATAATGGACTGAGGGAACCCGCAAATGGACTAAGGGAACCCGCAAATGGACTGAGGGACCCCTTCAAATGGACTGCGGGAGAAGAAGATGGACTGAGGGAACCCGCAAATGGATTGAGGGAACCACAAATGGACTGCGGGAACCGAAAATGAACTGCGGGAACCTGCAAATGGACTGAGAGAACCCGGAAATGGACTGCGGGAACCGAAAATGAACTGCGGGAACCTGCAAATGGACTGAGAGAACCCGCAAATGGACTGAGGGAACCGACAAATTGACTGAGGGAACCTGCAAATGGACTGAGGGAACTTGCAAATGGACTGAGGGAACCCGCAAATGGACTGAGGGAACCGATAAATGGACTGAGAGAACCCGCAAAAGGACTGAGGGAACCCTAAATGAACTGAGGGAACCCACAAATGCAGTGAGGGAACCGGTAAATGGACTGAGGGAACCAGGAAATGAACTGAGGGAACCCGCAAATGGACTGAGGGAACCGACAAATGGACTGTGGGAACCAGCAAATAGACTGATGGAACTGGAAATGGACTGAGGGAACCGATAATGGACTGAGGGAACCCGCAAATGGACTTAGGGAACCCACAAATGGACTGAGGGAACCCGCAAATAGACTGAGGGAACCCGGAAATGGACTGCGGGAACCGAAAATGGACTGAGGGAACCCGCAAATGGACTGAAGGATCCCGCAAATGGACTGCGGGAAACGAAAAGGGACTGAGAGTACCCGCAAATGGACTGAGGGAACCGCAAATCGACTGCGGGAACCGAAAATGGACTGAGGGAACTCGCAGATGGACTGAGGGAACCGACAAATGGAGTGATGGTACCCGCAAAGGGACTGCGGGATCCCGCAAAGGGACTGTGGGAACCCGCAAATGGACTGAGGGAACCCGCAAAAGGACTGCGGGAACCGAAAATGGACTGCGGGAACCGAAAATGAACAGAGGGATCCCGCAAATGGACTGAGGGAACCCGCAAATGGACTGCGGGAAACTTAGATGGACTGAGGGAACCCGCAAATGGACTGAGGGAACCGACAAATGGACTGAGGGAACCCGCAAACAGACTGAGGGAACTTGCAAATGGTCTGAGGGAACCGACAAATGGACTGAGGGAACCCGCAAAAGGAGTGCAGGAACCGACAAATGGACTGAGGGAACCCGCAAATGGACTGAGGGAACCGACAAATGGACTGAGGGAACCCGCAAATGGACTGCGGGAACCCGCAAATGGACTGCAGGTCCCGCAAATGGATTGCGGGAACCGAAAATGGACTGCGGGAACCGAAAATGGATTGCGGGAACCCGCAAATGGCCTGCGGGAAACGAAAATGGACTGCGGGATCCCTGAAATGGACTGCGGGAACCCGCAAATGGACTGAGGGAACCCGCAAAAGGACTGCGGGAACCGAAAATGGACTGCGGGAACCGAAAATGAACAGAGGGATCCCGCAAATGTACTGAGGGAACCCGCAAATGGACTGCGGGAAACTTAGATGGACTGAGGGAACCCGCAAATGGACTGAGGGAACCGACAAATGGACTGAGGGAACCCGCAAATGGACTGAGGGAACTTGCAAATGGTCTGAGGGAACCGACAAATGGACTGAGGGAACCCGCAAAAGGAGTGCAGGAACCGACAAATGGACTGAGGGAACCCGCAAATGGACTGAGGGAACCGACAAATGGACTGAGGGAACCCGCAAATGGACTGCGGGAACCCGCAAATGGACTGCAGGTCCCGCAAATGGATTGCGGGAACCGAAAATGGACTGCGGGAACCGAAAATGGATTGCGGGAACCCGCAAATGGCCTGCGGGAAACGAAAATGGACTGCGGGATCCCTGAAATGGACTGCGGGAACCCGCAAATGGACTGCGGGAACCGAAAATGAACTGAGGGTACCCGCAAATGGACTGAGAGAACCCGCAAATGAACTGAGAAAACCTGCAAATGGACTGAGGGAACCGAAAATGAACTGAGGGAACACACAAATGGACTAAGGCAACCCGCAAATGGACTGAGGGAACCCGCAAATGGACTGCGGGATCCGAAAATTAAACTGAGGGAACCTGGAAATGGACTGCGGGAACCCGCAAATGGACAGAGGGAACCGCCAAATGGACTGAGGGAATCGCCAAATGGACTGAGGGAACCTGCAAATGGACTGAGGGAACAAGCAAATGGACTGAGTGTACCGACAAATGGACTGAGGAACCCCCAAATGGACTGAGGGAACCCGCAAATGGACTGGGGGAACCCGCAAATGGACTGCGGGAACCTGCAAATGGACAGAGGGAACCTGCAAATGGACTGCGGGAATCGAAAATGAACAGAGGGAGCCCACAAATGGACTGAAGGAACCCGCAAATGAACTGAGGGAACCCGCAAATGGACTGAGGGAACCCGCAAATGGACTGAGGGAACCGAAAATGGACTGCGGGAACCCGCAAATGGAATGCGGGAACACGCAAATGGTCTAAGGGAACCCGCAAATGGACTGAGGGAACCCACAAATGGACTGCGGGAACCGAAAATGTACTGAGGGAACCCGCAAATGGACTGAGGGAACCGCAATTCGACTGCGGGTTCCGAAAATGAACTGCGGGAACCCGCAAATGGACTTAGGGAACCGACAAATGGACTGAGGGAACCCGCAAATGGACTGCGGGATCCCGCAAATGGACTGTGAGAACCGAAAATGGATTGAGGGAACCCGCAAATGTACTGCGGGAACGGAAAATGGCCTGAGGGAACCGAAAATGAACTGAGGGAACCCGCAAATGGACTGAGGGAACCCTCAAATGGACTGCGGGAAACGAAAATGTGCTGAGGGAACCCGCAAATGGACTGAGGGAACCACAAATGGAGTGTGGGAACCGAAAATGAACTGCGGGATCCCGTAAATGGACTGAGAGAACCCGCAAATGGACTGAGGGAACCGACAAACGAACTAAGGGAACCCACAATTGGACTGCGGGAACTGACAAATGGACTGCAGGAACCCGCAAATGGACTGCGGGAACCCGCAAATGGACTGCGGGATCCCGCAAATGGATTGCGGGAACCGAAAATGGACTGCGGGAACCGAAAATGTACTGCGGGAACCCGCAAATGGACTGAGGGAACCTGCAAACGAACTAAGGAAACCCGCAAATGGCCTGCGGGAACCGAAAATGGACTGCGGGATCCTGCAAATGCACTGCGGGAACCCGCAAATGGACTGAGGGAACCCGCAAATGGACTGAGGGAACCGAAAATGAACTGAGAGAACCCACAAATGGACTGAGGCAACCCGCAAATGGACTGAGGGAACCCGCAAATGGACAGCGGGATCCGAAAATTAACTGAGGAAACCTGCAAGTGGACTGCGGGAACCCGCAAATGGACAGAGGGAACCCCCAAATGGACTGAGGGAACCCACAAATGGACTGACGGGACCGCCAAATAGACTCAGGGAACCGAAAAATGGACTGAGGGAACCGACAAATGGACTGAGGAACGCCCAAAAGGACTGAGGTAACCCGCAAATGGACTGAGGGAACTGACAAATGGACTCCGGGAACCTGCAAATGGACAGAGGGAACCTGCAAATGGACTGTGGGAACCGAAAATGAACTGAGGGAACCCACAAATGGACTGAAGGAACCCGCAAACCACCTAGAGGGAACCCGCAAATGGACTGAGGTTACCGCAAATGGACTGAGGGAATCGAAAATGGACTGAGGGAACCGAAACTGGACTGAGGGAACCCGCAAAGGGACTGCGGGAACTGAAAATGGTCTGAGGGAACCCGCAAATGGACTGAGGGAAGCCACAAATGGACTGCGGGAACCGAAAATGTACTGAGGGAACCCGCAAATGGACTGAGGGAACCCGCAAATGGACTGTGGGAAACGAAAATGGACTGCGGGAACCCGCAAATGGACTGAGGGAACCGCAAATCGACTGCGTGAACCGAGAATGACCTGCGGGAACCTGCAAATGGACTGAGAGAACCGACAAGTGAACTGAGGGAACCCGCAAATGGACTGACGGAACCCGCAAATGGACTGTGAGAACCGAAAATGGATTGAGGGAACCTGCAAATGTACTGCGGGAACCGAAAATGGCCTGAGGGAACCGAAAATGAACTGAGGGAACCCGCAAATGGACTGAGGGAACCCGCAAATGGACTGCGGGAAACGAAAATGGACTGAGGGAACCACAAATGGAGTGCGGGAACCGAAAATGAACTGCGGGAACCCGCAAAATGAACTGCGGGAACCCGCAAATGGACTGAGGGAACCGAAAAATGGACTGAGGGAACCCGCAATTGGACTGCGGGAACTGACAAATGGACTGCGGGAACCCGCAAAAGGACTGAGGGAACCCGCAAAAGGAATGAGGGAACCCACAAATGGACTGAGGGAACCGACAATGGACTGAGGGAACCCGCAAAAGGACTGTGGGAACCGACAATGGACTGAGGGAACCGACAATGGACTGAGGGAATCCTCAAAAGGACTGAGGGATCCGACAATGATCTGAGGGAACCGACAATGATTTGAGGGAACCGACAATGATCTGAGGGAACCCTCAAAAGGACTGAGGAAACCGACAATGGACTGAGGGAACCGACAATGCACTGAGGGAAACGACAATGGACTGAGGGAACTCGCAAAATGTCTGAGGGAACCCGCAAAGGGACTGAGGGAACCCGACATGGGACTGAGGGAAACCGCAAATGGACTGTGGGAACCCGCCAATGGACTGCGGGAACCCGCCACTGGACCGAGGGAACCGCCAATGGACCGAGGGAACCAGCCAATGGACCGTGGGAACCGCCAATGGACCGAGGGAACCCGCCAATGGACCGAGGGAACCCGCAAATGAAAAGAGGGAACCCGCCAATGGACCGCGGGAACCGCCAATGGACAGAGGGAACCCGCCAATGGACCGAGGGAACCCGCAAATGAACCGAGGGAATCCGCCAATGGACTGAGGGAACCCGCAAATGGACTGAGGGAACCGACAATGGACTGAGGGAACCCGCAAAAGGACTGAGGGAACCTGCAAAAAGACTGAGGGAACCGACAATGGACTGAGGGAACCGACAATGGACTGAGGGAACCCGACAATGGACTGAGGGAACTGCCAAATGGACTGAGGGAACCGCCAAATGGACTGAGGGAACCCGACAAGGGACTGAGGGAACATGCAAATGGACTGAGGGAACATGCAAATGGACTGAGTGTACGCGCAAATGGACTGACGGAACCCGCAAAAGGACTGAGGGAACCGACAATGGACTGAGGGAACCCGACAATGATCTGAGGGAACCCGCAAAAGGACTGAGGGAACCGACAATGGACTGAGGGAACCCGACAATGATCTGAGGGAACCCGCAAAAGGACTGAGGGAACCCGACAATGGACTGAGGGAACCCGACAAAGGACTGAGGGAACCGAAAATGGACTGAGGGAACCCGACAATGGACTGAGGGAACCCGACAATGGACTGAGGGAACCGCCAAATGGACTGAGGGAACCGCCAAAGGGACTGAGGGAACCGCCAAAGGGACTGAGGGAACCCGACAAGAGACTGAGGGAACATGCAAATGGACTGAGGGAACCCGCAAATGGACTGAGGGAACCCGCAAAAGGACTGCGGGAACAAACAATGGACTGAGGGAACCCGCAAAAGGACTGAGGGAGCCAACAATGGAATGAGGGAACCTGACAATGGACTGAGGGAACCGAAAATGGACTGAGGGAACCCGCAAATGGACTGAGGGAACCGGCAAATGGACTGAAGGAACCGCCAATGAATGAGGGAACCCGCAAATGGACTGAGGGAACCGAAAATGGACCAGGGGAAACCGCAAATGGACCGCGGGACCCGACAACGGACCGCGGGACCCCGCCAACGAACCGCGGGACCTCGCCAACGGACCGCGGGACCCGCCAAATGGACCGCGGGACCCGCAAATGGACGGAGGGACCCCGCAAATGGACGGAGGGAACCCGCCAATGGACCGAGGGAACCCGCCAATGGACCGAGGGAACCGCCAATGGACCGAGGGAACCCGCCAATGGACCGAGGGAACCGCCAATGGACTGAGGGAACCGCCAATGGACAGAGGGAACCCGCCAATGGACCGAGGGAACCCTCAAATGGACCGAGGGAACCGACAATGGAGTGAGGGAACCCGCAAAAGGACTGAGGGAACCCGCAAAAAGACTGAGGGAACCGACAATGGTCTGAGGGAACCCGCAAAAAGACTGAGAGAACCGACAATGGTCTGAGGGATCCCGCAAAAGGACTGAGGGAACCCACAAATGGAGTGAGGGAACCGACAATGGACTTAGGGAACCCGCAAAAGGACTGAGGGAACCGACAATGGACTGAGGGAACCAACAATGGTCTGAGGGAACCCGCAAAAGCACTGAGGGAACATGCAAAAGGACTGAGGGAACCCACAAATGGACTGAGGGAACAGACAATGGACTGAGGGAACCCGCAAAAGGACTGTGGGAAACAACAATGGACTGAGGGAACCGACAATGGACTGAGGGAATCCTCAAAAGGACTGAGGGAACCGACAATGATCTGAGGGAACCGACAATGATCTGAGGGAACCGACAATGATCTGAGGGAACCCGCAAAAGGACTGAGGAAACCGACAATGGACTGAGGGAAACGACAATGCACTGAGGGAACCGACAATGGTCTGAGGGAACCCGCAAATGGACTGAGGGAACCGAAAATGGACTGCGGGAACCCGCAAATGGAATGCGGGAACCCACAAATGGACTGCGGGAACCGAAAATGTACTGAGGGAACCCGTAAATGGACTGAGGGAACCCGCAAATCGACTGCGGGAAACGAAAATGGACTGAGGGACCCCGCAAATGGACTGAGGGAACCGCAAATCGACTGCGGGTTCCGAAAATGAACTGCGGGAACCCGCAAATGGACTTAGGGAACCGACAAATGGACTGAGGGAACCCGCAAATGGACTGCGGGATCCCGCAAATGGACTGTGAGAACCGAAAATGGATTGAGGGAACCCGCAAATGTACTGCGGGAACGGAAAATGGCCTGAGGGAACCGAAAATGAACTGAGGGAACCCGCAAATGGACTGCGGGATCCCGCAAATGGACTGTGAGAACCGAAAATGGATTGAGGGAACCCGCAAATGTACTGCGGGAACGGAAAATGGCCTGAGGGAACCGAAAATGAACTGAGGGAACCTGCAAATGGACTGAGGGAACCCGCAAATGGACTGCGGGAAACGAAAATGTGCTGAGGGAACCCGCAAATGGACTGAGGGAACCACAAATGGAGTGTGGGAACCGAAAATGAACTGCGGGATCCCGTAAATGGACTGAGAGAACCCGCAAATGGACTGAGGGAACCGACAAACGAACTAAGGGAACCCACAATTGGACTGCGGGAACTGACAAATGGACTGCAGGAACCCGCAAATGGACTGCGGGAACCCGCAAATGGACTGCGGGATCCCGCAAATGGATTGCGGGAACCGAAAATGGACTGCGGGAACCGAAAATGTACTGCGGGAACCCGCAAATGGACTGAGGGAACCTGCAAACGAACTAAGGAAACCCGCAAATGGCCTGCGGGAACCGAAAATGGACTGCGGGATCCTGCAAATGCACTGCGGGAACCCGCAAATGGACTGAGGGAACCCGCAAATGGACTGAGGGAACCGAAAATGAACTGAGAGAACCCACAAATGGACTGAGGCAACCCGCAAATGGACTGAGGGAACCCGCAAATGGACAGCGGGATCCGAAAATTAACTGAGGAAACCTGCAAGTGGACTGCGGGAACCCGCAAATGGACAGAGGGAACCCCCAAATGGACTGAGGGAACCCACAAATGGACTGACGGGACCGCCAAATAGACTCAGGGAACCGAAAAATGGACTGAGGGAACCGACAAATGGACTGAGGAACGCCCAAAAGGACTGAGGTAACCCGCAAATGGACTGAGGGAACTGACAAATGGACTCCGGGAACCTGCAAATGGACAGAGGGAACCTGCAAATGGACTGTGGGAACCGAAAATGAACTGAGGGAACCCACAAATGGACTGAAGGAACCCGCAAACCACCTAGAGGGAACCCGCAAATGGACTGAGGTTACCGCAAATGGACTGAGGGAATCGAAAATGGACTGAGGGAACCGAAACTGGACTGAGGGAACCCGCAAAGGGACTGCGGGAACTGAAAATGGTCTGAGGGAACCCGCAAATGGACTGAGGGAAGCCACAAATGGACTGCGGGAACCGAAAATGTACTGAGGGAACCCGCAAATGGACTGAGGGAACCCGCAAATGGACTGTGGGAAACGAAAATGGACTGCGGGAACCCGCAAATGGACTGAGGGAACCGCAAATCGACTGCGTGAACCGAGAATGACCTGCGGGAACCTGCAAATGGACTGAGAGAACCGACAAGTGAACTGAGGGAACCCGCAAATGGACTGACGGAACCCGCAAATGGACTGTGAGAACCGAAAATGGATTGAGGGAACCTGCAAATGTACTGCGGGAACCGAAAATGGCCTGAGGGAACCGAAAATGAACTGAGGGAACCCGCAAATGGACTGAGGGAACCCGCAAATGGACTGCGGGAAACGAAAATGGACTGAGGGAACCACAAATGGAGTGCGGGAACCGAAAATGAACTGCGGGAACCCGCAAAATGAACTGCGGGAACCCGCAAATGGACTGAGGGAACCGAAAAATGGACTGAGGGAACCCGCAATTGGACTGCGGGAACTGACAAATGGACTGCGGGAACCCGCAAAAGGACTGAGGGAACCCGCAAAAGGAATGAGGGAACCCACAAATGGACTGAGGGAACCGACAATGGACTGAGGGAACCCGCAAAAGGACTGTGGGAACCGACAATGGACTGAGGGAACCGACAATGGACTGAGGGAATCCTCAAAAGGACTGAGGGATCCGACAATGATCTGAGGGAACCGACAATGATTTGAGGGAACCGACAATGATCTGAGGGAACCCTCAAAAGGACTGAGGAAACCGACAATGGACTGAGGGAACCGACAATGCACTGAGGGAACCGACAATGGACTGAGGGAACTCGCAAAATGTCTGAGGGAACCCGCAAAGGGACTGAGGGAACCCGACATGGGACTGAGGGAAACCGCAAATGGACTGTGGGAACCCGCAAATGGACTGAGGGAACCCGCAAATGGACTGAGGGAACCCGCAAACGGACTGAGGGAACCCGACAATGGACTGAGGGAACCCGCAAAAGGACTGAGGGAACCGACAATGGTCTGAGGGAACTCGCAAAAGGACAGATGGAACCGACAATGGACTGAGGGAACCGACAATGGGCTGCGGGAACCCGCAAATGGACTGAGGGAACCCGCAAATGTACTGAGGGAACCGACAAATAGACTGAGGGAACCCGCAAATGGACTGAGGGAACCCGCAAATGGACTGAGGGAACCGACAATGTACTGAGGGAACTCTCAAATGGACTGAGGGAAACGACAATGGACTGAGGGAACCGATAATGGACTGAGGGAACCCGCAAATGGACTGAGGGAACCCGCAAATGGACCGAGGGACCCCTTCAAATGGACCGCGGGACCCCTTCAAATGGACCGCGGGAAGCCGCAAATGGACCGCGGGAAGCCTCAAATGGACCGAGGGATCCGACAAAGGACCGCGGGAAACCGCAAATGGACGGAGGGAACCCGCCAATGGACCGAGGGAACCCGCCAATGGACTGCGGGAACCCGCCAATGGACTGCGGGAACCCGCCAATGGACTGCGGGAACCCGCCACTGGACCGAGGGAACCGCCAATGGACCGAGGGAACCAGCCAATGGACCGTGGGAACCGCCAATGGACCGAGGGAACCCGCCAATGGACCGAGGGAACCCGCAAATTAACCGAGGGAACCCGCCAATGGACTGCGGGAACCGCCAATGGACAGAGGGAACCCGCCAATGGACCGAGGGAACCCGCAAATGAACCGAGGGAATCCGCCAATGGACTGAGGGAACCCGCAAATGGACTGAGGGAACCGACAATGGACTGAGGGAACCCGCAAAAGGACTGAGGGAACCTGCAAAAAGACTGAGGGAACCGACAATGGACTGAGGGAACCGACAATGGACTGAGGGAACCCGACAATGGACTGAGGGAACTGCCAAATGGACTGAGGGAACCGCCAAATGGACTGAGGGAACCCGACAAGGGACTGAGGGAACATGCAAATGGACTGAGGGAACATGCAAATGGACTGAGTGTACGCGCAAATGGACTGACGGAACCCGCAAAAGGACTGAGGGAACCGACAATGGACTGAGGGAACCCGACAATGATCTGAGGGAACCCGCAAAAGGACTGAGGGAACCGACAATGGACTGAGGGAACCCGCAAAAGGACTGAGGGAACCCGACAATGGACTGAGGGAACCCGACAATGGACTGAGGGAACCGCCAAATGGACTGAGGGAACCGCCAAAGGGACTGAGGGAACCGCCAAAGGGACTGAGGGAACCCGACAAGAGACTGAGGGAACATGCAAATGGACTGAGGGAACCCGCAAATGGACTGAGGGAACCCGCAAAAGGACTGCGGGAACAAACAATGGACTGAGGGAACCCGCAAAAGGACTGAGGGAGCCAACAATGGAATGAGGGAACCTGACAATGGACTGAGGGAACCGAAAATGGACTGAGGGAACCCGCAAATGGACTGAGGGAACCAGCAAATGGACTGAAGGAACCGCCAATGAATGAGGGAACCCGCAAATGGACTGAGGGAACCGAAAATGGACCAGGGGAAACCGCAAATGGACCGCGGGACCCGACAACGGACCGCGGGACCCCGCCAACAAACCGCGGGACCTCGCCAACGGACCGCGGGACCCGCCAAATGGACCGCGGGACCCGCAAATGGACGGAGGGACCCCGCAAATGGACGGAGGGAACCCGCCAATGGACCGAGGGAACCCGCCAATGGACCGAGGGAACCGCCAATGGACCGAGGGAACCCGCCAATGGACCGAGGGAACCGCCAATGGACTGAGGGAACCGCCAATGGACAGAGGGAACCCGCCAATGGACCGAGGGAACCCTCAAATGGACCGAGGGAACCGACAATGGAGTGAGGGAACCCGCAAAAGGACTGAGGGAACCCGCAAAAAGACTGAGGGAACCGACAATGGTCTGAGGGAACCCGCAAAAAGACTGAGAGAACCGACAATGGTCTGAGGGATCCCGCAAAAGGACTGAGGGAACCCACAAATGGAGTGAGGGAACCGACAATGGACTTAGGGAACCCGCAAAAGGACTGAGGGAACCGACAATGGACTGAGGGAACCAACAATGGTCTGAGGGAACCCGCAAAAGCACTGAGGGAACATGCAAAAGGACTGAGGGAACCCACAAATGGACTGAGGGAACAGACAATGGACTGAGGGAACCCGCAAAAGGACTGTGGGAAACAACAATGGACTGAGGGAACCGACAATGGACTGAGGGAATCCTCAAAAGGACTGAGGGAACCGACAATGATCTGAGGGAACCGACAATGATCTGAGGGAACCGACAATGATCTGAGGGAACCCGCAAAAGGACTGAGGAAACCGACAATGGACTGAGGGAAACGACAATGCACTGAGGGAACCGACAATGGTCTGAGGGAACCCGCAAAAGGACTGAGGGAACTGATAATGGTCTGAGGGAAGCCGCAAAAGGTCTGAGGGAACCCACAAAGGGACTGAGGGAACCCGACATGGGACTGAGGGAACCCGCAAATGGACTGAGGGAACCCGCAAATGGACTGAGGGAACCCGCAAAAGGACTGAGGGAACCGATAATGGTCTGAGGGAACTCGCAAAAGGACAGAGGGAACGGAAAATGGACTGAGGGAATCTGCAAATGGACTGAGGGAACCCGGAAATGGACT
The DNA here is from genome assembly GCA_033558185.1 of Dromococcyx pavoninus. Lineage (NCBI taxonomy): Eukaryota > Metazoa > Chordata > Aves > Cuculiformes > Neomorphidae > Dromococcyx > Dromococcyx pavoninus. The sequence continues at coordinate 256,121 of JAUMJL010001058.1, forward strand.
GCGGGAACCGAAAATGGACTGAGCTTACACGCAAATGGACTGAGGGAACCCGCAAATGGACTGCGGAAAACGAAAATATACTGAGAGAACCCGAAAATGGACTGAGGGAACCGGAAATCGACTGCGGGAATTGAAAATGGACTGAGGGAACCCGCAAATGGACTGCGGGAACCGAAAATGGACTGCGGGAACCGAAAATGAACTGAGGGAACCCGCAAATGGACTGAGGGAACCCGCAAATGGACTGTGGGAGACGAAGATGGACTGAGGGAACCCGCAAATGGATTGAGGGAACCACAAATGGACTGCGGGAACCGAAAATGAACTGCGGGAACCCGCAAATGGACTGAGAGAACCCGCAAATGGACTGAAGGAACCGACAAATAGACTGAGGGAACCCGCAAATGGACTGAGGGAACTTGCAAATGGACTGAGGGAACCGACAAATGGACTGAGGGAACCCGCAATTGGACTGCGGGAACCGACAATGGACTGTGGGATCCCGCAAATGGATTTCGGGAACCGGAAATGGACTGCGGGAACCGAAAATGGACTGCGGGAAGCCGCAAATGGACTGCGGGAACCCGCAATCGAACTAAGGGAACCCGCAAATGGCCTGCGGGAACCGAAAATGGACTGCGGGATCCCGCAAATGGACTGCGTGAACCCGCAAATGGACTGCGGGAACCGAAAATGAACTGAGGGAACCCGCAAATGGACTGAGGGAACCCGCAAATGAACTGAGGGAACCCGCAAATGGACTGAGAGAACCGAAAATGAACTGAGGGAACCCACAAATGGACTGAGGGAACCCGCAAATGGACTGAGGGAACCCGCAAATGGACTGCCGGATCCAAAAATTAACTGAGGGAACCCGCAAGTGGACTGTGGGAACCTGCAAATGGACAGAGGGAACCCGCAAATGGACTGAGGGAACCGCCAAATGGACTGAGGGAACCCGCAAATGGACTGAGGGAACCGACAAATGGACTGATGGAACCGACAAATGGACTGATGGAACCGACAAATGGACTGAGGGAATTCGCAAATGGACTGAGGGAACTGACAAATGGACTGCGGGAACCTGGAAATGGACAGAGGGAACCCGCAAATGTACTGCAGGAACCGAAAATGAACTGAGGGAACCCACAAATGGACTGAAGGAACCCGCAAATGGACTGCGGGAACCCGCAAATGGACGAAGGGAACCCGCAAACGAACTAAGGGAACCCGCAAATGGCCTGCGGGAACCGAAAATGGACTGCGGAATCTCGCAAATGTACTTCGGGAACCCGCAAATGGACTGAAGTAACCCGCAAATGGACGGCGGGAACCGAAAATGAACTGAGGGAACCCACAAATGGACTGAGGGAACCCGCAAATGAACTGAGGGAACCCGCAAATGGACTGAGGGAACCGAAAATGAACTGAGGAAACCCACAAATAGACTGAGGGAACCCGGAAATGGACTGAGGGAATCCGCAAATGGACTGCGGGATCCGAAAATGAACTGAGGGAACCCGCAAGTGGACTGCGGGAACCCCCAAATGGACAGAGGGAACCCGCAAATGGACTGAGGGAGCCGCCAAATGGACTGAGGGAACCCGCAAATGGACTGAGGGAACCGAAAATGAACTGAGGGAACCCACAAATAGACTGAGGGAACCCGGAAATGGACTGAGGGAACCCGCAAATGGACTGCGGGATCCGAAAATGAACTGAGGGAACCCGCAAGTGGACTGCGGGAACCCCCAAATGGACAAAGGGAACCCGCAAATGGACTGAGGGAACCGCCAAATGGACTGAGGGAACCCGCAAATGGACTGAGGGAACCGCCAAATGGACTGAGGGAACCGCCAAATGGACTGAGGAACCCCCAAATGGACTGAGGGAACCCGCAAATGGACTGAGGGAACTGACAAAATGAGTGCGGGAACCTGCAAATGGAGAGAGGGAACCCGCAAATGGACTGCGGGAACAGAAAATGAACTGAGGGAAGCCACAAATGGACTGAGGGAACCCGCAAATGTACTGAGGGAACTGACAAACGGACTCCGGGAACCTGCAAAAGGACAGAGGGAACCTGCAAATCGAGTGCTGGAACCAAAAATGAACTGAATGAACCCACAAATGGATTGAAGGAACACGCAAATGACCTGAGGGAACCCGCAAATGGACTGAGGGTACCGCAAATGGACTGAGGGAATCGAAAATAGACTGAGGGAACCGAAAATGGACTGAGGGAACGCGCAAATGAACTGAGGGAACCCGCAAATGGACTGAGGGAACCGAAAATGAACTGAGGGAACCCACAAATAGACTGAGGGAACACGCAAATGGACTGACGGAACCCGCAAATGGACTGCGGGATCCGAAAATGAACTGAGGGAACCCGCAAGTGGACTGCGGGAACCCGCAAATGGACTGCGGGAACCCGCAAATGGACTGAGGGAACCACCAAATGCACTGAGGGAACCCGCAAATGGACTGAGGGAACCGCCAAATGGACTGAGGGAACCGCCAAATGGACTGAGGAACCCCCAAAAGGACTGAGGGAACCCGCAAATGGACTGAGGGAACTGACAAATGGACTGCGGGAACCTGCAAATGGACAGAGGGAACCCGCAAATGGACTGCGGGAACCGAAAATGAACTGAGGGAACCAACAAATGGACTGAGGGAACCCGGAAATGAACTGAGGGAACCCGCAAATGGACTGAGGGAACCAGGAAATGGACTGAGGGAACCCGCAAATGGACTGCGGGGACCGAAAATGAACTGCGGGAACCTACAAATGGAATGCGGGAACCGACAAATGGACTGCGGGAACCGACAAATGGAGTGCGGGAATCGACAAATGGACTGCGCGAACCCGCAAATGGACTGCGGGAATCGACAAATGGACTGAGGGAATCAACAAAAGGACTGCGGGAACCGAAAATGGACTGAGGGAACCAACAAATTGACTGAGGGAACCCGCAAATGGACTGAGGGAACCACAAATGGACTGAGGGAACCGCAAATGGACTGAGGGAACCGACAAATGGACTGAGGGAACCCGCAAATGGACTGAGGGAACCGCAAAGGAACTGAGGGAACCCACAAATGCACTGAGGGAACCGGTAAATTGACTGAGGGAACCGGGAAATGAACTGAGGGAACCCGCAAATGGACTGAGGGAACCGACAAATGGACTGAGGGAACCCGCAAATGGACTTAGGGAACTGAAAATGGACTGAGGGAACCCGCAAATGGACTGAGGGAACCGAAAATGAACTGAGGGAACCCGCAAATGGACTGAGGGAACTGAAAATGGACTGAGGGAACAGAAAATGGACTGAGGGAACCCGCAAATGGACTGAGGGAACCGGCAAATGGACTGAGGGAACCGAAAATGGACTGCGGGAACCGAAAATGAACTGAGGGAACCCGCAAATGGACTGAGGGAACCCGCAAATGGACTGCGGGAGACGAAGATGGACTGAGGGAACCCGCAAATGTATTGAGGGAACCACAAATGGACTGAGGGTACCGAAAATGAACTGCGGGAAACCGCAAATGGACTGAGAGAACACGCAAATGGATTGAAGGAATCGAAAATGAACTGAGGGAACCCACAAATGGACTGAGGGAACCCGGAAATGGACTGAGGGAACCGGCAAATGGACTGCGGGATCCTAAAATTAACTGAGGGAACCTGCAAGTGGACTGCGGGAACCCGCAAATGGATAGAGGGAACCCCCAAATGGACTGAGGGAACCGCCAAATGGACCGAGGGAACCCGCAAATGGACTGAGGGAACCGCCAAATGGACTGAGGGAACCGACAAATGGCCTGAGGGAACCGACAAATGGACTGAGGAACCCCGAAATGGACTGAGGGAACCCGCAAATGTACTGAGGGAACTGACAAATGGACTCCGTGAACCTGCAAATGGACAGAGGGAACCTGCAAATCGAGTGCGGGAACCAAAAATGAACTGAGGGAACCCACAAATGGACTGAAGGAACACGCAAATGACCTGAGGGAACCCGCAAATGGACTGAGGGTACCGCAAATGGACTGAGGGAATCCAAAATAGACTGAGGGAACCGAAAATGGACTGAGGGAACGCGCAAATGAACTGAGGAAACCCGCAAATGGACTGAGGGAACCCGCAAATGGACTGAGGGAACCGCCAAATGGACTGAGGGAACCCGCAAATGGACTGAGGGAACCGCCAAATGGACTGAGGGAACCGCTAAATGGACTGAGGAACCCCCAAATAGACTGAGGGAACCCGCAAATGGACTGAGGGAACTGACAAATGGACTGCAGGAACCTGCAAATGGACAGAGGGAACCTGCAAATGGACTGCGGGAACCGAAAATGAACTGAGGGAACCCACAAATGGACTGAGGGAACCCGGAAATGAACTGAGGGAACCCGCAAATGGACTGAGGGAACCCGCAAATGGACTGCGGGAACCGAAAATGGACTGAGGGAACCCGGAAATGGACTGAGGGAACCCGCAAATGGACTGCGGGGACCGAAAATGAACTGCGGGAACCGACAAATGGACTGCGGGAACCGAAAAATGGACTGCGGGAACCGACAAATGGAGTGCGGGAATCGACAAATGGACTGCGCGAACCCGCAAATCGACTGCGGGAATCAACAAATGGATTGAGGGAATCGACAAAAGGACTGCGGGAACCCGCAAATGGACTCAGGGAACCGACAAAAGGACAGCGGGAACCGAAAATGGACTGAGGGAACCAACAAATTGACTGAGGGAACCCGCAAATGGATTGCGGGAACCACAAATGGACTGAGGGAACCGCAAATGGACTGAGGGAACCGACAAATGGACTGAGGGAACCCGCAAATGGACTGAGGGAACCGCAAATGAACTGAGGGAACCCACAAATGCACTGAGGGTACCGGTAAATGGACCGAGGGAACCGGGAAATGAACTGAGGGAACCCGCAAATGGACTGAGGGAACCGAAAATGGACTGAGGGAACCCGCATATGGACTGAGGGAACCCGCAAATGGACTGCGGGAACCGAAAATGGACTGAGGGAACCTGCAAATGGACTGAGGGACCCCGCAAATGGACTGCGGGAAACGAAAATGGACTGAGAGAACCCGCAAATGGACTGAGGGAACCGCAAATCGACTGCTGGAACCGAAAATGGACTGAGGGAACCCGCAAATGGACTGAGGGAACCCGCAAATGGACTGCGGAAACCGAAAATGGACTGCGGGAACCGAAAATGAACTGAGGGAACCCGCAAATGGAGTGAGGGAACCCGCAAATGGACTGCGGGAGACGAAGATGGACTGAGGGAACCCGCAAATAGATTGAGGGAACCACAAATGGACTGCGGGAACCGAAAATGAACTGCGGGAACCCGCAAATGGACTGAGGGAACCGAAAATGTACTGAGGGAACCGGCAAATGGACTGAGGGAACCCGCAAATGGACTGCGGGAAACAAAAAAGGACTGAGGGAACCCGCAAATGGACTGAGGGAACCGCAAATCGACTGCGGGAACCGAAAATGAACTGCAGGAACCCGCAAATGGACTGAGGGAACCGACAAATGGACTGAGGGAACCCGCAAATGGACTGCGGGAACCCGCAAATGGACTGCGGGAACTGAAAATGGATTGCGGGAACCGAAAATGGACTGCGGGAACCGAAAATGAACTGCTGGAACCCACAAATGGACTGAGGGAACCCGCAAATGGACTGAGGGAACCCGCAAATGGACTGCGGGATCCGATAATTAACTGAGGGAACCTGCAAGTGGACTGCGGGAACCCGCAAATGGACAGAGGGAACCCCCAAATGGACTGAGGGAACCGGCAAATGGACTGAGGGAACCCGCAAATGGACTGAGGGAACCGCCAAATGGACTGAGGAACCCCCAAATGGACTGAGGGAACCCGCAAATGGACTGAGGGAACCGAAAATGAACTGAGGGAACCCACAAATGGACTGAAGGAACCCGCAAATGACCTGAGGGAACCCGCAAATGGACTGAGGGTACCACAAATGGAATGAGGTAATCAAAAATGGACTGAGGGAACCGCCAAATGGACTGAGGAACCCCCAAATGGACTGAGGGAACGGAAAATGTACTGAGGGAACCCGCAAATGGACTGAGAGAACCCGCAAATGGACTGCGGGAAACGAAAATGGATTTAGGGAACCCGCAAATGTACTGCGGGAACCGAAAATGGACTGCGGGAACCGAAAATGTACTGAGGGAACCCGTAAATGGACTGAGGGCACCGAAAATCGACTGCGGGAAACGAAAATGGACTGAGGGAACCCGCAAATGGACTGCGGGAAACGAAAATGTGCTGAGGGAACCCACAAATGGACTGAGGGAACCACTAATGGAGTGTGGGAACCGAAAATGAACTGCGGGATCCCGTAAATGGACTGAGAGAACCCGCAAATGGACTGAGGGAACCGACAAACGAACTAAGGGAACACACAATTGGACTGCGGGAACTGACAAATGGACTGCAGGAACCCGCAAATGGACTGCGGGAACCCGCAAATGGACTGCGGGATCCCGCAAATGGATTGCGGGAACCGAAAATGGACTGCGGGAACCGAAAATGTACTGCGGGAACCCGCAAATGGACTGAGGGAACCTGCAAACGAACTAAGGAAACCCGCAAATGGCCTGCGGGAACCGAAAATGGACTGCGGGATCCTGCAAATGCACTGCGGGAACCCGCAAATGGACTGAGGGAACCCGCAAATGGACTGAGGGAACCGAAAATGAACTGAGAGAACCCACAAATGGACTGAGGCAACCCGCAAATGGACTGAGGGAACCCGCAAATGGACAGCGGGATCCGAAAATTAACTGAGGAAACCTGCAAGTGGACTGCGGGAACCCGCAAATGGACAGAGGGAACCCCCAAATGGACTGAGGGAACCCACAAATGGACTGAGGGGACCGCCAAATAGACTCAGGGAACCGAAAAATGGACTGAGGGAACCGAGAAATGGACTGAGGAACGCCCAAAAGGACTGAGGTAACCCGCAAATGGACTGAGGGAACTGACAAATGGACTCCGGGAACCTGCAAATGGACAGAGGGAACCTGCAAATGGACTGTGGGAACCGAAAATGAACTGAGGGAACCCACAAATGGACTGAAGGAACCCGCAAACCACCTAGAGGGAACCCGCAAATGGACTGAGGTTACCGCAAATGGACTGAGGGAATCGAAAATGGACTGAGGGAACCGACAATGGACTGAGGGAACCCGCAAAAGGATTGTGGGAACCGACAATGGACTGAGGGAACCGACAATGGACTGAGGGAATCCTCAAAAGGACTGAGGGATCCGACAATGATCTGAGGGAACCGACAATGATTTGAGGGAACCGACAATGATCTGAGGGAACCCTCAAAAGGACTGAGGAAACCGACAATGGACTGAGGGAACCGACAATGCACTGAGGGAACCGACAATGGACTGAGGGAACTCGCAAAATGTCTGAGGGAACCCGCAAAGGGACTGAGGGAACCCGACATGGGACTGAGGGAAACCGCAAATGGACTGTGGGAACCCGCAAATGGACTGAGGGAACCCGCAAATGGACTGAGGGAACCCGCAAACGGACTGAGGGAACCCGACAATGGACTGAGGGAACCCGCAAAAGGACTGAGGGAACCGACAATGGTCTGAGGGAACTCGCAAAAGGACAGATGGAACCGACAATGGACTGAGGGAACCGACAATGGGCTGCGGGAACCCGCAAATGGACTGAGGGAACCCGCAAATGTACTGAGGGAACCGACAAATAGACTGAGGGAACCCGCAAATGGACTGAGGGAACCCGCAAATGGACTGAGGGAACCGACAATGTACTGAGGGAACTCTCAAATGGACTGAGGGAAACGACAATGGACTGAGGGAACCGATAATGGACTGAGGGAACCCGCAAATGGACTGAGGGAACCCGCAAATGGACCGAGGGACCCCTTCAAATGGACCGCGGGACCCCTTCAAATGGACCGCGGGAAGCCGCAAATGGACCGCGGGAAGCCTCAAATGGACCGAGGGATCCGACAAAGGACCGAGGGAAACCGCAAATGGACGGAGGGAACCCGCCAATGGACCGAGGGAACCCGCCAATGGACTGCGAGAACCCGCCAATGGACTGCGGGAACCCGCCAATGGACTGCGGGAACCCGCCACTGGACCGAGGGAACCGCCAATGGACCGAGGGAACCAGCCAATGGACCGTGGGAACCGCCAATGGACCGAGGGAACCCGCCAATGGACCGAGGGAACCCGCAAATGAACCGAGGGAACCCGCCAATGGACCGCGGGAACCGCCAATGGACAGAGGGAACCCGCCAATGGACCGAGGGAACCCGCAAATGAACCGAGGGAATCCGCCAATGGACTGAGGGAACCCGCAAATGGACTGAGGGAACCGACAATGGACTGAGGGAACCCGCAAAAGGACTGAGGGAACCTGCAAAAAGACTGAGGGAACCGACAATGGACTGAGGGAACCGACAATGGACTGAGGGAACCCGACAATGGACTGAGGGAACTGCCAAATGGACTGAGGGAACCGCCAAATGGACTGAGGGAACCCGACAAGGGACTGAGGGAACATGCAAATGGACTGAGGGAACATGCAAATGGACTGAGTGTACGCGCAAATGGACTGACGGAACCCGCAAAAGGACTGAGGGAACCGACAATGGACTGAGGGAACCCGACAATGATCTGAGGGAACCCGCAAAAGGACTGAGGGAACCGACAATGGACTGAGGGAACCCGCAAAAGGACTGAGGGAACCCGACAATGGACTGAGGGAACCCGACAAAGGACTGAGGGAACCGAAAATGGACTGAGGGAACCCGACAATGGACTGAGGGAACCCGACAATGGACTGAGGGAACCGCCAAATGGACTGAGGGAACCGCCAAAGGGACTGAGGGAACCGCCAAAGGGACTGAGGGAACCCGACAAGAGACTGAGGGAACATGCAAATGGACTGAGGGAACCCGCAAATGGACTGAGGGAACCCGCAAAAGGACTGCGGGAACAAACAATGGACTGAGGGAACCCGCAAAAGGACTGAGGGAGCCAACAATGGAATGAGGGAACCTGACAATGGACTGAGGGAACCGAAAATGGACTGAGGGAACCCGCAAATGGACTGAGGGAACCGGCAAATGGACTGAAGGAACCGCCAATGAATGAGGGAACCCGCAAATGGACTGAGGGAACCGAAAATGGACCAGGGGAAACCGCAAATGGACCGCGGGACCCGACAACGGACCGCGGGACCCCGCCAACGAACCGCGGGACCTCGCCAACGGACCGCGGGACCCGCCAAATGGACCGCGGGACCCGCAAATGGACGGAGGGACCCCGCAAATGGACGGAGGGAACCCGCCAATGGACCGAGGGAACCCGCCAATGGACCGAGGGAACCGCCAATGGACCGAGGGAACCCGCCAATGGACCGAGGGAACCGCCAATGGACTGAGGGAACCGCCAATGGACAGAGGGAACCCGCCAATGGACCGAGGGAACCCTCAAATGGACCGAGGGAACCGACAATGGAGTGAGGGAACCCGCAAAAGGACTGAGGGAACCCGCAAAAAGACTGAGGGAACCGACAATGGTCTGAGGGAACCCGCAAAAAGAGTGAGAGAACCGACAATGGTCTGAGGGATCCCGCAAACGGACTGAGGGAACCCACAAATGGAGTGAGGGAACCGACAATGGACTTAGGGAACCCGCAAAAGGACTGAGGGAACCGACAATGGACTGAGGGAACCAACAATGGTCTGAGGGAACCCGCAAAAGCACTGAGGGAACATGCAAAAGGACTGAGGGAACCCACAAATGGACTGAGGGAACAGACAATGGACTGAGGGAACCCGCAAAAGGACTGTGGGAAACAACAATGGACTGAGGGAACCGACAATGGACTGAGGGAATCCTCAAAAGGACTGAGGGAACCGACAATGATCTGAGGGAACCGACAATGATCTGAGGGAACCGACAATGATCTGAGGGAACCCGCAAAAGGACTGAGGAAACCGACAATGGACTGAGGGAAACGACAATGCACTGAGGGAACCGACAATGGTCTGAGGGAACCCGCAAAAGGACTGAGGGAACTGATAATGGTCTGAGGGAAGCCGCAAAAGGTCTGAGGGAACCCACAAAGGGACTGAGGGAACCCGACATGGGACTGAGGGAACCCGCAAATGGACTGAGGGAACCCGCAAATGGACTGAGGGAACCCGCAAAAGGACTGAGGGAACCGATAATGGTCTGAGGGAACTCGCAAAAGGACAGAGGGAACGGAAAATGGACTGAGGGAATCTGCAAATGGACTGAGGGAACCCGGAAATGGACTGCGGGAACCGAAAATGGACTGAGCTTACACGCAAATGGACTGAGGGAACCCGCAAATGGACTGCGGGAACCGAAAATGGACTGAGCTTACACGCAAATGGACTGAGGGAACCCGCAAATGGACTGCGGAAAACGAAAATATACTGAGAGAACCCGAAAATGGACTGAGGGAACCGCAAATCGACTGCGGGAATTGAAAATGGACTGAGGGAACCCGCAAATGGACTGCGGGAACCGAAAATGGACTGCGGGAACCGAAAATGAACTGAGGGAACCCGCAAATGGACTGAGGGAACCCGCAAATGGACTGTGGGAGACGAAGATGGACTGAGGGAACCCGCAAATGGATTGAGGGAACCACAAATGGACTGCGGGAACCGAAAATGAACTGCGGGAACCCGCAAATGGACTGAGAGAACCCGCAAATGGACTGAAGGAACCGACAAATGGACTGAGGGAACCCGCAAATGGACTGAGGGAACTTGCAAATGGACTGAGGGAACCGACAAATGGACTGAGGGAACCCGCAATTGGACTGCGGGAACCGACAATGGACTGCGGGATCCCGCAAATGGATTTCGGGAACCGGAAATGGACTGCGGGAACCGAAAATGGACTGCGGGAACCCGCAATCGAACTAAGGGAACCCGCAAATGGCCTGCGGGAACCGAAAATGGACTGCGGGATCCCGCAAATGGACTGCGTGAACCCGCAAATGGACTGCGGGAACCGAAAATGAACTGAGGGAACCCGCAAATGGACTGAGGAAACCCGCAAATGAACTGAGGGAACCCGCAAATGGACTGAGGGAACCGAAAATGAACTGAGGGAACCCACAAATGGACTGAGGGAACCCGCAAATGGACTGCCGGATCCAAAAATTAACTGAGGGAACCCGCAAGTGGACTGTGGGAACCTGCAAATGGACAGAGGGAACCCGCAAATGGACTGAGGGAACCGCCAAATGGACTGAGGGAACCCGCAAATGGACTGAGGGAACCGACAAATGGACTGATGGAACCGACAAATGGACTGATGGAACCGACAAATGGACTGAGGATCCCCCAAATGGACTGAGGGAATTCGCAAATGGACTGAGGGAACTGACAAATGGACTGCGGGAACCTGGAAATGGACAGAGGGAACCCGCAAATGTACTGCAGGAACCGAAAATGAACTGAGGGAACCCACAAATGGACTGAAGGAACCCGCAAATGGACTGCGGGAACCCGCAAATGGACGAAGGGAACCCGCAAACGAACTAAGGGAACCCGCAAATGGCCTGCGGGAACCGAAAATGGACTGCGGGATCTCGCAAATGTACTGCGGGAACCCGCAAATGGACTGAAGTAACCCGCAAATGGACTGCGGGAACCGAAAATGAACTGAGGGAACCCACAAATGGACTGAGGGAACCCGCAAATGAACTGAGGGAACCCGCAAATGGACTGAGGGAACCGAAAATGAACTGAGGGAACCCAGAAATAGACTGAGGGAACCCGGAAATGGACTGAGGGAACCCGCAAATGGACTGCGGGATCCGAAAATGAACTGAGGGAACCCGCAAGTGGACTGCGGGAACCCCCAAATGGACAGAGGGAACCCGCAAATGGACTGAGGGAACCGCCAAATGGACTGAGGGAACCCGCAAATGGACTGAGGGAACCGCCAAATGGACTGAGGGAACCGCCAAATGGACTGAGGAACCCCCAAATGGACTGAGGGAACCAGCAAATGGATTGAGGGAACTGACAAAATGAGTGCGGGAACCTGCAAATGGAGAGAGGGAACCCGCAAATGGACTGCGGGAACAGAAAATGAACTGAGGGAAGCCACAAATGGACTGAGGGAACCCGCAAATGTACTGAGGGAACTGACAAACGGACTCCGGGAACCTGCAAAAGGACAGAGGGAACCTGCAAATCGAGTGCTGGAACCAAAAATGAACTGAATGAACCCACAAATGGATTGAAGGAACACGCAAATGACCTGAGGGAACCCGCAAATGGACTGAGGGTACCGCAAATGGACTGAGGGAATCGAAAATAGACTGAGGGAACCGAAAATGGACTGAGGGAACGCGCAAATGAACTGAGGGAACCCGCAAATGGACTGAGTGAACCGAAAATGAACTGAGGGAACCCACAAATAGACTGAGGGAACACGCAAATGGACTGACGGAACCCGCAAATGGACTGCGGGATCCGAAAATGAACTGAGGGAACCCGCAAGTGGACTGCGGGAACCCGCAAATGGACTGCGGGAACCCGCAAATGGACTGAGGGAACCACCAAATGCACTGAGGGAACCCGCAAATGGACTGAGGGAACCGCCAAATGGACTGAGGGAACCGCCAAATGGACTGAGGAACCCCCAAAAGGACTGAGGGAACCCGCAAATGGACTGAGGGAACCGAAAATGAACTGAGGGAACCCACAAATGGACTGAGGGAACTGACAAATGGACTGCGGGAACCTGCAAATGGACAGAGGGAACCCGCAAATGGACTGTGGGAACCGAAAATGAACTGAGGGAACCCACAAATGGACTGAGGGAACCCGGAAATGAACTGAGGGAACCCGCAAATGGACTGAGGGAACCGGCAAACGGACTGCGGGAACCGAAAATGGACTGAGGGAACCAGGAAATGGACTGAGGGAACCCGCAAATGGACTGCGGGGACCGAAAATGAACTGCGGGAACCTACAAATGGAATGCGGGAACCGACAAATGGACTGCGGGAACCGACAAATGGAGTGCGGGAATCGACAAATGGACTGCGCGAACCCGCAAATGGACTGCGGGAATCGACAAATGGACTGAGGGAATCAACAAAAGGACTGCGGGAACCGAAAATGGACTGAGGGAACCAACAAATTGACTGAGGGAACCCGCAAATGGACTGAGGGAACCACAAATGGACTGAGGGAACCGCAAATGGACTGAGAGAACCGACAAATGGACTGAGGGAACCCGCAAATGGACTGAGGGAACCGCAAAGGAACTGAGGGAACCCACAAATGCACTGAGGGAACCGGTAAATTGACTGAGGGAACCGGGAAATGAACTGAGGGAACCCGCAAATGGACTGAGGGAACCGACAAATGGACTGAGGGAACCCGCAAATGGACTTAGGGAACTGAAAATGGACTGAGGGAACCCGCAAATGGACTGAGGGAACCGAAAATGAACTGAGGGAACCCGCAAATGGACTGAGGGAACTGAAAATGGACTGAGGGAACAGAAAATGGACTGAGGGAACCCGCAAATGGACTGAGGGAACCGGCAAATGGACTGAGGGAACCGAAAATGGACTGCGGGAACCGAAAATGAACTGAGGGAACCCGCAAATGGACTGAGGGAACCCGCAAATGGACTGCGGGAGACGAAGATGGACTGAGGGAACCCGCAAATGTATAGAGGGAACCACAAATGGACTGAGGGTACCGAAAATGAACTGCGGGAAACCGCAAATGGACTGAGAGAACCCGCAAATGGATTGAGGGAATCGAAAATGAACTGAGGCAACCGAAAATGAACTGAGGGAACCCACAAATGGACTGAGGGAACCCGGAAATGGACTGAGGGAACCGGCAAATGGACTGCGGGATCCTAAAATTAACTGAGGGAACCTGCAAGTGGACTGCGGGAACCCGCAAATGGATAGAGGGAACCCCCAAATGGACTGAGGGAACCGCCAAATGGACCGAGGGAACCCGCAAATGGACTGAGGGAACCGCCAAATGGACTGAGGGAACCGACAAATGGCCTGAGGGAACCGACAAATGGACTGAGGAACCCCGAAATGGACTGAGGGAACCCGCAAATGTACTGAGGGAACTGACAAATGGACTCCGTGAACCTGCAAATGGACAGAGGGAACCTGCAAATCGAGTGCGGGAACCAAAAATGAACTGAGGGAACCCACAAATGGACTGAAGGAACACGCAAATGACCTGAGAGAACCCGCAAATGGACTGAGGGTACCGCAAATGGACTGAGGGAATCCAAAATAGACTGAGGGAACCGAAAATGGACTGAGGGAACGCGCAAATGAACTGAGGAAACCCGCAAATGGACTGAGGGAACCCGCAAATGGACTGAGGGAACCGCCAAATGGACTGAGGGAACCCGCAAATGGACTGAGGAAACCGCCAAATGGACTGAGGGAACCGCCAAATGGACTGAGGAACCCCCAAATAGACTGAGGGAATCCGCAAATGGACTGAGGGAACTGACAAATGGACTGCAGGAACCTGCAAATGGACAGAGGGAACCTGCAAATTGACTGCGGGAACCGAAAATGAACTGAGGGAACCCACAAATGGACTGAGGGAACCCGGAAATGAACTGAGGGAACCCGCAAATGGACTGAGGGAACCCGCAAATGGACTGCGGGAACCGAAAATGGACTGAGGGAACCCGGAAATGGACTGAGGGAACCCGCAAATGGACTGCGGGGACCGAAAATGAACTGCGGGAACCGACAAATGGACTGCGGGAACCGAAAAATTGACTGCGGGAACCGACAAATGGAGTGCGGGAATCGACAAATGGACTGCGCGAACCCGCAAATCGACTGCGGGAATCAACAAATGGATTGAGGGAATCGACAAAAGGACTGCGGGAACCCGCAAATGGACTCAGGGAACCGACAAAAGGACAGCGGGAACCGAAAATGGACTGAGAGAACCAACAAATTGACTGAGGGAACCCGCAAATGGATTGCGGGAACCACAAATGGACTGAGGGAACCGCAAATGGACTGAGGGAACCGACAAATGGACTGAGGGAACCCGCAAATGGACTGAGGGAACCGCAAATGAACTGAGGGAACCCACAAATGCACTGAGGGTACCGGTAAATGGACCGAGGGAACCGGGAAATGAACTGAGGGAACCCGCAAATGGACTGAGGGAACCGAAAATGGACTGAGGGAACCCGCATATGGACTGAGGGAACCCGCAAATGGACTGCGGGAACCGAAAATGGACTGAGGGAACCTGCAAATGGACTGAGGGACCCCGCAAATGGACTGCGGGAAACGAAAATGGACTGAGAGAACCCGCAAATGGACTGAGGGAACCGCAAATCGACTGCTGGAACCGAAAATGGACTGAGGGAACCCGCAAATGGACTGAGGGAACCCGCAAATGGACTGCGGAAACCGAAAATGGACTGCGGGAACCGAAAATGAACTGAGGGAACCCGCAAATGGAGTGAGGGAACCCGCAAATGGACTGCGGGAGACGAAGATGGACTGAGGGAACCCGCAAATAGATTGAGGGAACCACAAATGGACTGCGGGAACCGAAAATGAACTGCGGGAACCCGCAAATGGACTGAGGGAACCGAAAATGTACTGCGGGAACCCGCAAATGGACTGAGGGAACCCGCAAATGGACTGCGGGAAACAAAAAAGGACTGAGGGAACCCGCAAATGGACTGAGGGAACCGCAAATCGACTGCGGGAACCGAAAATGAACTGCAGGAACCCGCAAATGGACTGAGGGAACCGACAAATGGACTGAGGGAACCCGCAAATGGACTGCGGGAACCCGCAAATGGACTGCGGGAACTGAAAATGGATTGCGGGAACCGAAAATGGACTGCGGGAACCGAAAATGAACTGCTGGAACCCACAAATGGACTGAGGGAACCCGCAAATGGACTGAGGGAACCCGCAAATGGACTGCGGGATCCGATAATTAACTGAGGGAACCTGCAAGTGGACTGCGGGAACCCACAAATGGACAGAGGGAACCCCCAAATGGACTGAGGGAACCGGCAAATGGACTGAGGGAACCCGCAAATGGACTGAGGGAACCGCCAAATGGACTGAGGAACCCCCAAATGGACTGAGGGAACCCGCAAATGGACTGAGGGAACCGAAAATGAACTGAGGGAACCCACAAATGGACTGAAGGAACCCGCAAATGACCTGAGGGAACTTGCAAATGGACTGAGGGTACCACAAATGGACTGAGGTAATCGAAAATGGACTGAGGGAACCGCCAAATGGACTGAGGAACCCCCAAATGGACTGAGGGAACGGAAAATGTACTGAGGGAACCCGCAAATGGACTGAGAGAACCCGCAAATGGACTGCGGGAAACGAAAATGGACTTAGGGAACCCGCAAATGTACTGCGGGAACCGAAAATGGCCTGAGGGAACCGAAAATGAACTGAGGGAACCCGCAAATGGAGTGAGGGAACCCGCAAATGGACTGCGGGAAACGGAAATGGACTGATGGAACCCGCAAATGGACTGAGGGAACCGAAAATAAACTGAGGGAACCGAAAATGAACTGCGGGAACCCGCAAATGGACTGAGGGAACCGACAAATGGTCTGAGGGAACCCGGAATTGGACTGCGGGAACTGACAAATGGACTGCGGGAACCCGCAAATTAACTGAGGGAACCGACAAATGGACTGAGGGAACCCGCAAATGAACTGCGGGAACCCGCAAATGGACTGCGGGATCCCGCAAATGGATTGCGGGAACCGAAAATGGACTGCGGGAACCCGCAAATGGACTGAGGGAACCCGCAAACGAACTAAGGGAACCCGCAAATGGCCTGCGGGAACCGAAAATGGACTGCGGGGTCCCGCAAATGGACTGTGGGAACGGAGAATGAACTGAGGGAACCCACAAATAGACTGAGGGAACCCGCAAATGGACTGAGGGAACCCGCAAATCGACTTTGGGATCCAAAAATGAACTGAGGGAACCCGCAAGTTGACTGCGGGAACCCGCAAATGGACAGAGGAAACCTGCAAATGGACTGAGGGAACCAACAAATGGACTGAGGGAACCCGCAAATGGACTGAGGGAACCCTAAATGAACTGAGGGAACCCACAAATGCACCTAGGGAACCGGTAAATGTACCGAGGGAACCGAATAATGAACTGAGGGAACCCACAAATGGACTGAGGGAACCGACAAATGGACTGAGGGAAGCCGCAAATGGACTGAGGGAACTGAAAATGGACTGAGGGAACCGAAAATGGACTGAGGGAACCCGCAAATGGACTTAGGGAACCGAAAATGGACTGAGAGAACCCGCAAATGGACTGAGGGAACCGACAAATGGACTGAGGGAACCCGCAAATGGACTGAGGGAACTTGCAAATGGACTGAGGGAACCGACAAATGGACTGAGGGAACCCGCAATTGGACTGCGGGAGCCGACAAATGGACTGAGGGAACCCGCAAATGGACTGAGGGAACCGACAAATGGACTGCGGGAACCCGCAAATGGACTGCGGGAACCCGCAAATGGATTGCGGGAACCGAAAATGGAGTGCGGGAACCCGCAAATGGACTGAGGGAACCCGCAAACGAACTAAGGGAACCCGCAAATGGCCTGCGGGAACCGAAAATGGACTGCGGGATCTCGCAAATGGACTGCGGGAACCCGCAAATGGACTGAGGGAACCCGCAAATGGACTGCGGGAACCGAAAATGAACTGAGGGAACCCACAAATGGACTGAGGGAGCCCGCAAATGAACTGAGGGAACCCGCAAATGGACTGAGAGAACCGAAAATGGACTGAGGGAACCCACAAATAGACTGAGGGAACCCGCAAATGGACTGAGGGAACCCGCAAATGGACTGCGGGATCCGAAAATGAACTGAGGGAACCCGCAAGTTGACTGCGGGAACCCGCAAATGGACAGAGGGAACCCGCAAATGGACAGAGGGAACCGCCAAATGGACTGAGGGAACCCGCAAATGGACTGAGGGAACCGTCAAATGGACTTAGGGAACCGCCAAATGGACTGAGGAACCCCCTAATGGACTGAGGGAACCCGCAAATGGACTGAGGGAACTGACAAATGGACTGCGGGAACCTGCAAATGGACAGAGGGAACCCGCAAATGGACTGCGGGAACCGAAAATGAACTGAGGGAACCCGCAAATGGACTGAGGGAACCGGCAAATGGTCTGCGGGAACCGAAAATGGACTGAGGGAACCCGGAAATGGACTGAGGGAACCCGCAAATGGACTGCGGGAACCGACAAATGGAGTGCGGGAACCGAAAAATGGACTGCGCGAACCCGCAAATGGACTGCAGGTATCGACAAATGGACTGCGGGAATCGACAAAAGGACTGCGGGAACCCGCAAATGGACTCAGGGAACCGACAAATGGACTGCGGGAACCGAAAATGGACTGAGGGAACCAACAAATTGACTGAGGGAACCCGCAAATGGACTGAGGGAACCACAAATGGACTGAGGGAACCGCAAATGGACTGAGGGAACCAACAAATGGACTGAGGGAACCAACAAATGGACTGAGGGAACCCGCAAATGGACTGAGGGAACCGTAAATGAACTGAGGGAACCCACAAATGCACTGAGGGAACCGGTAAATGGACTGAGGGAACCGGGAAATTAACTGTGGGAACCCGTAAATGGACTGAGGGAACCGACAAATGGACTGAGGGAACCCGCAAATGGACTGAGGGAACCCGGAAATGGACTGCGGAAACCGAAAATGGACTGAGGAAACCCACAAATCAGATTGAGGAATCCAGAAACGAACTGAGTGATGCAGAAATTGCCTGAGGAACACAAAAATGAACTGAGGCACCCAGTAATGGGCTCAGAAATCAAAAAAATGGCTTGAGGAACCCAAAAATGGGCGGAGGAAGGGTTGGCGTTAGGGTTAGTGTTGGGTTAGGGTGGGAGATGAGGTTAGGGTTTGGGTTAGGGTTGCATTAGAGTTGGGGTTAGTGTTAGGGTAAGGGTTAGGTTTGGTGTTAGGTTTGGGTTAGGGTTAAGGTTATGGTTGTGTTAGATATGGGGTTAGGGTTGCATTTAGCTTTAGGGTTAGGATTAGGTTAGGGTTTTGTTTAGGTTAAGGTTAGGGTTAGATTTAGGGTTATAGATTCAAGGATCTAAAAACGGATTGTGGAATCCAAAAATCGTCCGAGGAATCCAAAAATCAGCCGAGGGACCAAAAATCGGCCAAGCGACCCAAGAATGGATTGAGGGAACCAAGAATGGATTGAGGGACCCAGAAATGGGCTGAGGAACCCAAAAGTGCATTGAGGGACCCAAGAATGGGCTGAGAGACCAAAAAATGGATTGAGGAACCCAAAAATAGACCGCGGGACAAAAAAATGTGCTGAGGAACCCAGAAATAGACTGCGGGACAAAAAAATGGAATGAGGGGCCAAAAAATGGATTGAGGAAACCAAAAAGGATTCAGGGACCCAAGAATGGGCTGAGGGACCCAAGAATGGATTGAGGAATCAAAAAACGGCTTGAGGAACCGAAAAATTGATTGAATAACCCCAAAATGGGCTGAGGAACACAAAAATGCCTCGAGGGAACAAAAAATGGATTGAGGAACCCAAAAATGGGCTAAGGGACGAAAAAATGGATTGAGAGACCAGAAAATGTGCTGAGGAACCCAAAAATGGTCTTAGGGACCCAAAAATGGGCTGAGGAACCAAAAAATGGTCTTAGGGATCCCTAACATGGGCTGAGGATCCCTGACATGGGCTGAGGGACCAAAAATTGGATTGAGGAAGCCAAAAATGGATTGAAGAACTCAAAAATGGATTGAGGAATAAAAAAATGGATTGAGGAACCCAAAAATGGATTGAGGAAACCAAAGAGAGGCTGTGGAACCCAAAAATGCATTGAGGAACACAAAAATAAGCTGAGGAGCCAAAAAAGCATTGAGGGACCAAAAAATGGATTGCGGAACCCAAAAATGTTCTGACGAACCTGGAAATGGGCTGTGGAACCCAGAAATGGGCTGAGGGAACCCAAGAATGGATTGAGGAACCCAAGAATGGATTGAGGAACCCAAAAATGGATTGAGGAACCCAAAAATGGTCTGAGGAACCCAGAAGTGCATTGAGAGAAAAAAAAAATGGCTTGAGGAACCCAACAATGGGCTGAGGAAGCCAAAAATGGATTGAGGAACTAAAAAATGTGCTGAGGAACCCAAAAATGGATAGAGGGACCAGAAAATGGATAGAGGGACCCGAAAATGGATTGAGGAACTCAAAAATGGGCTGAGGAACCCAGAAATGGTCTTAGGGACCCAAAAATGGATAGAGGAACCCAAAAAAGGGCCGAGGCCCCAAAAAAGGGCCGAGGCCCCAAACATGGGCTGAGGAACCCGAAACATGGGCTGAGGAACCTGAAACATGGGCTGAGGAACCCAAAACATGGGCCGAGGGACCAAAAAACGCATAGAGGAACCCAAGCATGGGCCGCGGGACCAAAAAACGCATAGAGGAACCCAAACATGGGCCGCGGGACCCAAAAACGCATAGAGGAACCCAAACATGGGCCGCGGGACCCAAAAATGCATAGAGGAACCCAAACATGGGCCGCGGGACCCAAAAACGCATAGAGGAACCCAAACATGGGCCGCGGGACCAAAAAATAGATTGAGGGACCCAAAAATAGACTGCGGGATAAAAAAATGTGCTGAGGAACTCAAAAATGTGCTGAGGAAGCCAAAAATGGATTCAGGAACCCAAAAATGGAACGAAGGGCCAAAAAATGGATTGAGGAAACCAAAAAGGATTCAGGGACCCAAAAATGGGCTGAGGAACCGAAAGATGGGCTGAGGAACCGAAAGATGGGCTGAGGGACCCAAAACTGGACTGAGGGACCCAAAACTGGACTGAGGGTCCCAAAACTGGATTGAGGGACCCAAAAATAAGTTGAGGAACCCAAGGATGTTTTGAGGAACCCAAGGATGGATTGAGGGACCAAAAATGTGCTGAGGGACCAAAAATGTGCTGAGGGACCCAAAAATTGATTGAGGAACCCAAAAATGTGCTGAGGGACCCAAAAACGGATTGAGAAAACTAAAAACGGATTGAGGGACAAAAAACGGATTGAGAAAACTAAAAACGGATTGAGGGACAAAAAACGGATTGAGGGACAAAAAACGGATTGAGGGACAAAAAACGGATTGAGAAAACTAAAAACGGATTGAGGGACAAAACACGGATTGAGAAAACTAAAAACGGATTGAGGGACAAAACACGGATTGAGAAAACTAAAAACGGATTGAGGGACAAAAACCGGATTCAGAAAACTAAAAACGGATTGAGGGACAAAAAACGGAATGAGAAAACTAAAAACGGATTGAGGGACAAAAAACGGATTGAGAAAACTAAAAACGGATTGAGGGACAAAAAAAATATTGAGAAAACTAAAAACGGATTGAGGGACAAAAAACGGATTGAGAAAACCCCAAAATGGGCTGAGGAACACAAAAACGCCTTGAGGGAACAAAAAATGGATTGAGGAACCAAAAAATGGGCTGAGGGATGAAAAAATGGATTGAGAGACCAGAAAATGGGCTGAGGGACCCGAACATGGGCTGAGGGACCAAAAATTGGATTGAGGAACTCAAAAATGGATTGAGGAACCCAAAAATGGATTGAGGAAACCAAAGATAGGCTGTGGAACCCAAAAATGCATTGAGGGACCAAAAAATGGATTGAGGAACATCATAAACATGGATTGAGGAACATCATAAACATGGATTGAGGAACATAAACATGGATTGAGGAACATAAACATGGACTGAGGAACACAAAAATAGGCTGAGGAGCCAAAAAAGCATTGAGGGACCAAAAAATGGATTGAGGAACATAAACATGGATTGAGGAACATAAACATGGATTGAGGAACATAAACATGGATTGAGGAACACAAGTATGTTCTAGAGGGACCCAAAAATGGAATTCGGGACAAAAAAAATGGGCTGAGGAACCCAAAAATGGGCTGAGGAACCCAAAAAAAGGATTCAGGGAACAAAAAATCAGCTGAGGAACCCAAAAAGAAATTGAGAAACAAAAAAATGGTCTGAGGAACCCAGAAATGTGCTGAGGAATCTAAAAATGGATTGAGGGACCCAAAAATGGATTGTTGAAAACCAAAAATATTCTGAGGAACCCCAAAATGGATTGCGGGATCCAAAAAAGTATTGAGGAACCCAAAAATGGATTGAGGGTTCGAAAAATGTATTGAGGGTCTGAAAAATGCATTGAGGGTCCAAAAAATGGGCTGAGGAACCCTAAAATGGGCTGAGGGACCAAAAATGGGCTGAGGGACCCTAAAATTCATTGAGGAACCAAAAAAATGGATTGAGGAACCCAAGAATGGATTGAGGGACCAAAAAATGGATTGAGGAAGCCAAAAATGGGCTGAGGGACCCGAAAATGGGCTGAGGGACCCGAAAATGGGCGGAGGGACCCAAAAATGGGCTGAGGGACCCGAAAATGGGCTGAGGAAGCCGAAAATGGGCTGAGAAAGCCAAAAATGGGCTGAGGAAGCCAAAAATGGTTTCAGGGACCAAAAAATGGATTGACGAAACCAAAAATGGATTGACGAAACCAAAAATGGATTGAGGAACAAAAAAAAGGTCTTATGAAATGTGCTGAGGAACCCAAAAATGGATTGATGAAAACCAAAAATGTTCTGAGGATTCCAAAAATGGGCTGAGAAAAGCCAAAATGGATTGTGGGACCCAAAAAATGATTGAGGAACCCAAGAATGGGCTGAGGAACCCCAAAATGGATTGTGAGACACAAAAAAAGGATTGAGGGAACCTAAAATGGGCTGAAGAACACAAAAATGGATTGACGGACCCAAAAATGGCCTGAGGAACCCAAAAAATGGCCTGAGGAAGCCAAAAATGGATTGAGGAAACCAAAAATGTGCTGAGGAACCCCAAAATTGGCTGAGAGACCATAAAATGGGCTCAGGGACCAAAAAAATGGATTGAGGGACCAGAAAATGGATTGAGGAAACCTAAAATGGTTTGAGGAACCCCAAAATGTTCTGACGAACCCTAAAATGGGCTGTGGAACCCCAAATGGGCTGAAGGACCCCAAAATGGATTGAGGAACCCAAAAATAGGTTGAGGGACCAAAAAATGGATTGAGGGACCAAAAATGGTCTGAGAGACAAAAAATGGATTAAGGAACTCAAAAATGTGTTGAGGAATCAAAAAACGGATTGAGGAAACCAAAAATGGGCTGAGACACCAAAAAATGAATAGAGGAACCCAAAAATGGGCTGAGGGTCCAAAAAATGGATTGAGGAACCAAAAAATGAACTGTGGGACAAAAAAATGGATTGAAGAACCCAAAAATGGGCTGAAAAACCCAAAAATCGGTCGAGGGACCAAAAATCGGCCGAGCGACCCAAGAATGGATTGAAGAACCCCAACATGGATTGAGGAACCCAAAAATGGGCTGAGGAACCCAAAAATGGATTGAAAAACTCAAAAATGGATTGAGGAATCAAAAAAAAATCTGAGGAACCGAAAAACAGATTGAGGAACCGAAAAACGGATTGAGGAACCGAAAAACGGATTGAGGAGCACAAAAACGGATTGAGGAGCACAAAAACGGATTGAGGAGCACAAAAACGGATTGAGGAGCACAAAACGGGATTGAGGAGCACAAAAATGGCCTGAGGAACCGAGAAATGGATTGAGGAACCCAAAAATGGGGAGAGGAACCCAAAAATGGCCTGAAGAACCCAAAAATCAGCTCAGGAAAACAAAAATACATTAAGGAATCCAAAACTGGATTGAGGAACCCCAAAAATAGGATGAAGAACCTCAAAAATGGTCTGAGGAATTAAAAAATGGTCTGAGGAACCCAGAAACGTATTGAGAAACCCAACAATGGGCTGAAGAACCCAACAATGGGCTGAAGAACCCAACAACGGAATGAGGTAACCAACAACGGAATGAGGTAACCAAAAATGGGCTGAAGAACCCAACAACGGAATGAGGTAACCAAAAATGGCCTGAAGAACCCAACAACGGAATGAGGTAACCAAAAATGGGCTCAGGAACCCAAAAATGGGCTCAGGAACCCAAAAATGGATTGAGAAACCCAAAAATGGATTAATGAAACAAAAAATGGATTGAGGAACACAAAAATGGATAGAGGAACCTAAAAATTGGCTGAGGAAACCAAAAATGGGCTGAAGAACCCAAAAATGGATAGAGGAACCTAAAAATTGGCTGAAGAACCCAAAAATGGGCTGAGGAACCCAAAAATGGACTGAGGAACACAAAAATGTGCTCAGGAATCCAAAAATGGAATGAGGAACCCAAAAGTGGCTTGAAGAACCCGAAAACGGGCTGAAGGACCCCCAAAAATGGATTAAAGAACCGAAAAATGGATTGAGGATCCCAAAAATGGATTGAGGACCCCAAAAATGGATTGAGGTCCCCAAAAATGGGCTGAGGAACCCTAAATGGGCTTAAGAACCAAAAAATGGTCTGAGGAACCCAAAGATGGGCTGAAGGAGACAAAAATGGGCTGCAGAACCTAAAAAATGGGATGAGGAACCCAAAGATGGGCTGAAGGAGACAAAAATGGGATGCAGAACCTAAAAAATGGGATGAGGAACCCAAAGATGGGCTGAAGGAGACAAAAATGGGCTGCAGAACCTAAAAAATGGGATGAGGAACCCAAAGATGGGCTGAAGGAGACAAAAATGGGCTGCAGAACCTAAAAAATGGGATGAGGAATCCAAAGATGGGCTGAAGGAGACAAAAATGGGCTGAAGAATCCAAAAATGGATTGAGGACCACAAAAATGGATTGAGAAACCCAAAATTGGGCTGAGGAAACTAAAACGGGCTGAAGAACAAAAAAATGGATTGATGAACCAAAAAAGGATTGAAGAACCAAAAAATGGAATGAGGAACCAAAAAATGCATAGAGGAACCCAAAAATGGGCTGAGGAACCCAAAAATGGATTGAGGAACCCAAAAATGGGCTGAAGAACCCAAAAATGGATTGAGAACCAAAAAATGGATTGAGGAACCTCAAAAATGGATTGAGGAATCCAAAAATGGATTGAGGAACCTCAAAAATGGATTGAGGAATCCAAAAATGGATTGAGGAATCCAAAAATGGATTGAGGAATCCAGTAATGGTCTGAGTAAACCAAAAATGGATTGAGGACCACAAAATTGGATTGAGAAACCCCAAAATGGGCTGAGGAAAGTAAAACGGGCTCATGAACAAAAAAATGGATTGATGAATCAAAAATGGATTGAGGAATCCAAAAATGGTTTGAGGAACGCAAAAATGGATTGAGAAACCAAAAAATGGGCTGAGGAAAGTAAAACGGGCTAAAGAACAAAAACATGGATTGATGAATCAAAAATGGATTGAGGAATCCAAAAATGGTTTGAGGAACGCAAAAATGGATTGAGAAACCCAAAAATGGGCTGAGGAAACGAAAACGGGCTGAAGAACAAAAAAATGATTGATGAACCAAAAATGGATTGAGGAATCATAAAATGGGCTCAGGAACAGAAAAATACATAGAAGAACCCAAAAATGGCTGAGAAAACCAAAGATGGGCTGAAGAAGCCAAAAATGGGCTAAGGAACCCAAAAATGGATTGAATGGGCTGAAGACCCCAAAAATAAATTGAGGAAACCAAAAATGGATTGAGATACCCAAAAATAGATTGAGGAACTAAGAAATGGATTGAGGAACCCAAAAATGGGATCAGGAACCCCAAAATGGCCTGAAAAACCCAAAAATGGATTGAGAAACCCCAAAATGGCCTGAAGAACCCAAAAACGGATTGAGGAACCCAAAAATGGCCTGAAGAACCCCAAAACGGATTGAGGAACCCCAAAAAGGCCTGAAGAACCCCAAAACGGATTGAGGAACCCCAAAATGGCCTGAAGAACCCAAAAATGGCCCGAGAAACCAAAAAACGGATTGAGGAACCCAAAAACGGATTGAGGAACCCAAAAATGGCCCGAGGAACCCAAAAACGGATTGAGGAACCCAAAAACGGATTGAGGAACCCAAAAATGGCCTGAGGAACCCAAAAACGGATTGAGGAACCCAAAAACGGCCTGAGGAACCCAAAAACGGTTTGAGGAACCCCAAAATGGCCTGAAGAACCCAAAAACGGATTGAGGAACCCCAAAACGGCCTGAAGAACTCCAAAACGGATTGAGGAACCCAAAAATGGCCTGAAGAACCCCAAAACGGATTGAGGAACCCCAAAATGGCCTGAGAACCCCAAAACGGATTGAGGAACCCCAAAATGGCCTGAAGAACCCAAAAACGGATTGAGGAATCAAAAAAAAATCTGAGGAATCGAAAAATGGATGGAGGAACCAAAAAATTGTCTGAGGAAACCAAAAATCGGCTCAGGAAAACAAAAATGCATTGAGGAATCCAAAAATGGATTGAGGAACCTAAAAATTGGCTCAGGAACCCAAAAATGGATTGAGAAACCCAAAAATGGATTAATGAAACAAAAAATGGATTGAGGAACACAAAAATGGTCTGAAGGAAACGAAAAATGGATTGAGGAACCCAAAAATGGATAGAGGAACCTAAAAATTGGCTGAGGAAACCAAAAATGGGCTGAAGAACCCAAAAATGGATAGAGGAACCTAAAAATTGGCTGAAGAACCCAAAAATGGGCTGAAGAACCCAAAAATGGATTGAGGAACCAAAAAATGGGCTGAGGAACCCAAAAATGGACTGAGGAACACAAAAATGTGCTCAGGAATCCAAAAATGGAATGAGGAACCCAAAAGTGGCTTGAAGAACCCGAAAACGGGCTGAAGGACCCCCAAAAATGGATTAAAGAACCAAAAAATGGATTGAGGACCCCAAAAATGGATTGAGGACCCCAAAAATGGATTGAGGTCCCCAAAGATGGGCTGAGGAACCCTAAATGGGCTTAAGAACCAAAAAATGGTCTGAGGAACCCAAAGATGGGCTGAAGGAGACAAAAATGGGCTGCAGAACCTAAAAAATGGGATGAGGAATCCAAAAATGGATTGAGGAACCCAAAAATGGATAGAGGAACCAAAAAATTGTCTGAGGAAACCAAAAATGGACTGAAGAACCCAATAATCGGCTCTGGAAAACAAAAATGCATTGAGGAATCCAAAAATGGATTGAGGAAACCAAAAATGGGGTGAAGAACCTCAAAAAATGGAATGAGGAATACAAAAATGGATTGAGGAACCAAAAAATGGTCTGAGGAACCCAAAAATGAGTTGAGAAACCCAAAATTGGGCTGAGGAAACTAAAACGAGCTGAAGAACAAAAAAATGGATTGACGAACCAAAAATGGATTGAGGAACACAAAAGTATAGAGGAATCTAAAAATGGGCTGAGGAACCTAAAAATGGATTGAGGAACCCAAAAATGAATTGAGGAACCCAGAAATGGGCTGAAGAACCCAAAAATGGATTGAGGAGACCAAAAATGGGTTGAGGAACCAAAAAATGGGCTGAGGAAACAAAAAATGGATTGAGAAATCCGAAAATGGATTTGGATTCCTCAATGCATTTTTGGGTTCCTGAGCCCAGTTTTTGTTTCCTCGGGCTATTTTTGGTTTCCTTAGACCATTTTTGGACTCCTCAATCCATTTTTGGGTTCCTCAAAGCATTTTTGGGTGCCTCAGCCCATTTTTAGGTTCCTCATTCCATTTTTGTTTCCTCGGCCCATTTTTGGGTTTCTCAATAAATTTTTGCGTTCCTCAATCCATTTTTGGTTTCCTCACTCCACTTTTGGGTTCCTCAGCCCATTTTTGGTTTCTATAAACCATTTTTGGGTTCCTCAATCCATTTTTGGTTTCCTCAATGTGTTTTGGGGTCCTTCAGGCCATTTTTGGGTTCCTCAGTCCATTTTTAGGTCCCTCAATCCATTTTTGGGTTCCTCAATCCATTTTTGGCTTCTTCAGCCCATCTGTGGGTTCCTCAGCCCATTTTTGGGTTCCTCTATGCATTTTTCTTTTCCTGAGCCCATTTTATGGTTCCTCAATCCATTTTTGGTTCATCAATCCATTTTTTTGTTCAATAGCCCGGGATAAATCGGTTCATATCTAGCAGCCAAACGCACGCGTTTTACAGTCATGCGGAAGAGCTGTGGCAGAGACGACAGAAGAGAGCAGACAAGGCACGGCTCCGAGGCAAGAAGCAGACTGGAAGGCGTACCTGTGTGTGATGAACAGATGCCTGATGAATAAACTGGAAAGGAACCCATTTCAGATCTAACAGTACACAGAGAGACTTATCTCTCGATGTAAAGCTTCCGTGCATCCCGAGTCTGCTAGGAAGCACATGAAAATATGAATCGCTCCTCTCTGGACTATTACCAGTTCGTTTGATTACTTGTGCTGCGCAGACGAAGGCAGAGGATGATCTTGCAGGGTGAAACATTTCTCGTCTGACAGGTTTCTTTTCTGAGCAACAGCTAGACGTTTTACAGTGATGCGGCTGCTTAAGGCTGAGATGGATGAAGATTTAAATGACTGCTGCTGTCGGAGGGCAGGAAGAGACCTTTTCTGTGACTATGGAACCGGCTGTAAAAGGGGCTCCGTTAGGAGGGACATTAAGAGTTGTAATAGGGGCTGTAGAGACGGCTCCATAGGAGAGACAAAGAGCGAGATAGGGACTCAAGAGAGGGTCCCATATGCGCGACTTATCGCAGGGATAGGAACTTTATAGGGGGTTTCACTGGGGCGACACAGGGCGCGAGAGGGGCTCAATAGAGGGCGGCATAAGGTGTCGAGAGGGTTCGACAGGTGCTCTTCGGAGGGCTCCATAGCGGGATCATAAGGGGAGCGATATGGGCTCTCCAGGAGGCTTCAGAAGTGCGACCGAGTGTGCCGTAGAGGCTGTACAAGAGGCTCCATAGGAGGAAGATAGGGAGCAAGAAACGGGCTCTATAGAGGGCTGCATAGTGGAGAGAAAGATAGAGATAGGGGCTCGATAGCAGGGAATTCTTGGCGGCGATAGAAGATCTAGAGGGAGTTCCGTGGAGGAGAGAGCAAGAGCGAGATAAGGACTATGTAGAAGACCCCACAGCGAGGACCATGTGTAGAGGGTTCCATGGGGAGTGAGAGGGCGTGATAGGGTCTCTAGGGGGTGCCCCTTTCGGGATAGAGAGGGCGTGATAAGTGCTCTATCGGGGTTCGATAGCGTAGACCTAGGGGGCGAGATAGGGGCTTTCTATAGAGCTCTAGAAGGGAGACAAAGAGCAAGAAAGGGGCTCCATATGTCGGACTTATTGGTCGTGAGTGGAGCTCTATAGACGTTTCCATGGGTGCAAGACAGGGCATGAGAGGGTCTTTGTAGGAAGATGTAAAAGGGGTACAGAAGGTGCTCTCCAAGGGGGCACAATATCAGGAACTTAGGGGGCGCTCGAGGGGCTCTCTAGAGTGCTCTAGAGGCACAATACCGGAGGCGATAGGGGCTGTTTAATGGGTTCCGTGGGGAAGGTGAAGGGGACTCTATAGAGTGTTGCCTACGGGAGACAATAAGCGAGATAAGGACTCTAGAGAGGGCTCCACGTGTGGGACTTATTAGCCGTGATAGGAGATCTACAGGGGCTTCCATGGGGGCGACGTAGGGTATGATGGGGGCGACGTAGGGTATGATAGGGGCTCCGTAAGTGGCTCCATAGGTGGGATATTGGGAGCCCCTAATGGGTTCTATACAGGGCTCCATTGGCGAAACAGAGCAAGATAGGGACTCTGGAGGGGGCGCCACAAGCCCACTGCAGGGCGCGGTAATGGTCGTAGAAGGGACTCCGTAGGAGGGACGCAGGGACAGTGAAAACACCTCTCTAGAAGACTCCATAGGGGAGAGAAAGAGCGAGATAGGGGCTCCATAGCACACTCCATATGCGGCACTTTTTTGGCCATTATGGGAGCTCTCCGTATCAACAGAGGGTGCGATAAGGGCTGTTAAAGGGGCTCCATAGGAGGGACATTGAGAGCGCGATAGGGACTCTAGAGAGAGGTCCGTAGGGGAGACAGAGAGAGATCGGGGCTCTAGGTGTGGCGCCTTATGCCAACTACAGGGCACGATAACGCCATACGAGGGACAGTGGAAGAGTGATAGCACCTCTCTAGAAGGCACCATAGGCGAGAGAAAGTGTGAAAGAGGGGCTCTAGAGAGGGCTCCATATGCGGGACATATCGGCTGCGATGGGAGCTCTGTAGGGGGTTCCACTGGGGTGAAAAAGGGCGTGATAGGAGCTGAATACGGGGCAGCATATGGGTTAGAGAGGGGTCGATACGTGCTCTGCAAGTGACTCCACAGCGGGATCATAAGGGGAGAGATAAGGGCTCTCTAGGGGGCACCAGAAGTGCGACTGAGTGTTCCAAAGAGTCTATCCATGCGGCTCGATAGGAAAAAGAAAAGGAGTAAGAAACGGGCTCTATAGAGGGCTGCAGAACCCCAAAACGGGCTCAGAAACCCAAAAATGGATTGAGGAACCCCCAAAAAAGCTGAGGAACACAAAAATTGGCTGAGGAATCCAAAAATAGATTGAGGAACCAAAAATTTGCTGAGGAACCCAAAAATGGATTGAGAAACCCAAAAAGGGGTTGAAGAACCCAAAAATGGATTGAGGACCACAAAAATGGATTGAGAAACCCCAAAATGGGCTGAGGAAACTAAAACGGGCTCATGAACAAAAAAATGGGTTGATGAACCAAAAATGGATTGAGGAACCATAAAATGGGCTCAGGAAAAGAAAAATGCATAGAGGAACCCAAAAATGGGCTGAGGAACCCACAGATGGGCTGAAGAAGCCAAAAATGGATTGAGGGACCCAAAAATGGATTGAGGGACCTAAAAATGGACTGAGGAACCCAAAAATGGCCTGAAGAACCCAAAAACACATTGAGGAAACCAAAAATGGATTGAGGAACCCAAAAGTGGGTTGAGGAATCCAAAAATGGGCTCAGGAACACAAAAAATGGATTGAGGAACCCAAAAATGGTTTGAAGAAACCAAAAATGGGCTGAGGAACCCAAAAGTGGAGTGAGGAAACCAAAAATGGATTGAGAAACCGAAAAAATGGATTGAGGAGTCCAAAAATGGTCTAAGGAAACCAAAAATTCCTCAGCCCATTTTTTGGTTCCTCAGCCCATTTTTGGTCTCCTCAACCCATTTTTGGTCTCTTCAATCCATTTTTGGGTTCTTCAGCCCGTTTTTAGGTTCCTCAATCCATTTTTGGGTTCCTCAATCCATTTTTGGGTTCCTCAACCCATTTTTGGTGTCCTGAGCCACTTTTTGGTTGCCTCAATCCTTTTTTAGGTTTCTCAGCCCATTTTTGGTTTTTCAGCCCATTTTTGGGTTCCTCAATCCAGTTTTTTGGTTCCTCAATCCATTTTTTGTTTCTTCAGCCCATTTTTGGTTCCTCAGCCCATTTTTTCGGTTCTTCAGCTCATCTTTCTCTCCACTCTGCCGCTTGCTCCTTTTCTCCACTCTGCCGTTTCTTGCTCCTTTTCTTCCTCCTTTAGAGCCGCATGTATAGACTCCTTGGAACACTCAGTCGCACTTCTGGTCTACGCTATCGAACCCCGATAGAGCACTTATCACGCCCTCTCTATCCCGAAAGGGGCACCCCCTAGAGACCCTATCACGCCCTCTCTCCCCATGGAACCCTCTACACATGCCCCTATCGTGCCCCTCAGGTCCTCGCTGTGGGGTCTTATACATAGTCCTTATCTCGCTCTTGCTCTCTCCTCCACGGAACTCCCTCTAGATCTTCTATCGCCGCCAAGAATTCCCTGCTATCGAGCCCCTATCTCTATCTTTCTCTCCACTATGCAGCCCTCTATAGAGCCCGTTTCTTGCTCCCTATCTTCCTCCTATGGAGCCTCTTGTACAGCCTCTACGGCACACTCAGTCGCACTTCTGAAGCCTCCTGGAGAGCCCATATCGCTCCCCTTATGATCCCGCTATGGAGCCCTCCGAAGAGCACCTGTCGAACCCTCTCGACACCTTATGCCGCCCTCTATTGAGCCCCTCTCGCGCCCTGTGTCGCCCCAGTGGAACCCCCTATAAAGTTCCTATCCCTGCGATAAGTCGCGCATATGGGACCCTCTCTTGAGTCCCTATCTCGCTCTTTGTCTCTCCTATGGAGCCGTCTCTACAGCCCCTATTACAACTCTTAATGTCCCTCCTAACGGAGCCCCTTTTACAGCCGGTTCCATAGTCACAGAAAAGGTCTCTTCCTGCCCTTTGACAGCAGCAGTCATTTAAATCTTCATCCATCTCAGCCGTAAGCAGCCGCATCACTGTAAAACGTCTAGCTGTTGCTCAGAAAAGAAACCTGTCAGACGAGAAATGTTTCACCCTGCAAGATCATCCTCTGCCTTCGTCTGCGCAGCACAAGTAATCAAACGAACTGGTAATAGTCCAGAGAGGAGCGATTCATATTTTCATGTGCTTCCTAGCAGACTCGGGATGCACGGAAGCTTTACATCGAGAGATAAGTCTAACTGTGTACTGTTAGATCTGAAATGGGTTCCTTTCCAGTTTATTCATCAGGCATCTGTTCATCACACACAGGTACGCCTTCCAGTCTGCTTCTTGCCTCGGAGCCGTGCCTTCTCTGCTCTCTTCTGCCGTCTCTGCCACAGCTCTTCCGCATGACTGTAAAACGCGTGCGTTTGGCCGCTAGATATGAACCGATTTATCCCGCAAGGTCATTCGTCCGCGGAGGTTGAAACCTCCGTAGAGAGAGCCTGTGTTGTCTTTCTTAGCCGAGCAAGTTCCGCGCGCATTCTTGGGCATTTTCAGCAGACTCCGGTTCCACAGGTTCTTTACACAAAGAGGTAAAGCTGTCTGAGAACTGCTAGGGCTGAAACGTGTTGCTGTCAAAAGTTTTCTTCGTGCACCCGTTTCAAAGCCACAGAAAAGCAGTCGCTCTGCTCCTTCCCTCCGATAGCAGCCGTCATTTGAGTCTTCATCCACCTCTGCACTTAGCAGCCACATCACCTCAGTGGGAATTCTCAGCCGCTGGTGAATCTCTTTCCGTAGAAGGCATTAAATCACTCAAAAAAAGCAGCAGGTTCTTCAGCGCTCGCCTGTCTCCTCGGAAGATCAACACCCAGGGAATGCATTGTTAATCACCCTGCTTGTCCGCAAGGCTGACAATGTCTGGGACGGGGGAGAGAGATAGAGGGTGGCATAAGGTGTCCAGACGATTCGACAGGTGCTCTTCGCAAGGCTCCTTAGCGGGATCATAAGGGGAGCGATATGGGCTCTCCAGGAGGCTTCAGAAGTGCGACCGAGTGTGCCGTAGAGGCTGTACAAGAGGCTCCATAGGAGGAAGATAGGGAGCAAGAAACGGGCTCTATAGAGGGCTGCATAGTGGAGAGAAAGATAGAGATAGGGGCTCGATAGCAGGGAATTCTTGGCGCCGATAGAAGATCTAGAGGGAGTTTCGTGGAGGAGAGAGCAAGAGCGAGATAAGGACTATGTAGAAGACCCCACAGCGAGGACCATGTGTAGAGGGTTCCATGGGGAGTGAGAGGGCGTGATAGGGTCTCTAGGGGGTGCCCCTTTCGGGATAGAGAGGGCGTGATAAGTGCTCTATCGGGGTTCGATAGCGTAGACCTAGGGGGCGAGATAGGGGCTTTCTATAGAGCTCTAGAAGGGAGACAAAGAGCAAGAAAGGGGCTCCATATGTCGGACTTATTGGTCGTGAGTGGAGCTCTATAGACGTTTCCATGGGTGCAAGACAGGGCATGAGAGGGTCTTTGTAGGAAGATGTAAAAGGGGTACAGAAGGTGCTCTCCAAGGGGGCACAATATCAGGAACTTAGGGGGCGCTCGAGGGGCTCTCTAGAGTGCTCTAGAGGCACAATACCGGAGGCGATAGGGGCTGTTTAATGGGTTCCGTGGGGAAGGTGAAGGGGACTCTATAGAGTGTTGCCTACGGGAGACAATAAGCGAGATAAGGACTCTAGAGAGGGCTCCACGTGTGGGACTTATTAGCCGTGATAGGAGATCTACAGGGGCTTCCATGGGGGCGACGTAGGGTATGATGGGGGCGACGTAGGGTATGATAGGGGCTCCGTAAGTGGCTCCATAGGTGGGATATTGGGAGCCCCTAATGGGTTCTATACAGGGCTCCATTGGCGAAACAGAGCAAGATAGGGACTCTGGAGGGGGCGCCACAAGCCCACTGCAGGGCGCGGTAATGGTCGTAGAAGGGACTCCGTAGGAGGGACGCAGGGACAGTGAAAACACCTCTCTAGAAGACTCCATAGGGGAGAGAAAGAGCGAGATAGGGGCTCCATAGCACACTCCATATGCGGCACTTTTTTGGCCATTATGGGAGCTCTCCGTATCAACAGAGGGTGCGATAAGGGCTGTTAAAGGGGCTCCATAGGAGGGACATTGAGAGCGCGATAGGGACTCTAGAGAGAGGTCCGTAGGGGAGACAGAGAGAGATCGGGGCTCTAGGTGTGGCGCCTTATGCCAACTACAGGGCACGATAACGCCATACGAGGGACAGTGGAAGAGTGATAGCACCTCTCTAGAAGGCACCATAGGCGAGAGAAAGTGTGAAAGAGGGGCTCTAGAGAGGGCTCCATATGCGGGACATATCGGCTGCGATGGGAGCTCTGTAGGGGGTTCCACTGGGGTGAAAAAGGGCGTGATAGGAGCTGAATACGGGGCAGCATATGGGTTAGAGAGGGGTCGATACGTGCTCTGCAAGTGACTCCACAGCGGGATCATAAGGGGAGAGATAAGGGCTCTCTAGGGGGCACCAGAAGTGCGACTGAGTGTTCCAAAGAGTCTATCCATGCGGCTCGATAGGAAAAAGAAAAGGAGTAAGAAACGGGCTCTATAGAGGGCTGCAGAACCCCAAAACGGGCTCAGAAACCCAAAAATGGATTGAGGAACCCCCAAAAAAGCTGAGGAACACAAAAATTGGCTGAGGAATCCAAAAATAGATTGAGGAACCAAAAATTTGCTGAGGAACCCAAAAATGGATTGAGAAACCCAAAAAGGGGTTGAAGAACCCAAAAATGGATTGAGGACCACAAAAATGGATTGAGAAACCCCAAAATGGGCTGAGGAAACTAAAACGGGCTCATGAACAAAAAAATGGGTTGATGAACCAAAAATGGATTGAGGAACCATAAAATGGGCTCAGGAAAAGAAAAATGCATAGAGGAACCCAAAAATGGGCTGAGGAACCCACAGATGGGCTGAAGAAGCCAAAAATGGATTGAGGGACCCAAAAATGGATTGAGGGACCTAAAAATGGACTGAGGAACCCAAAAATGGCCTGAAGAACCCAAAAACACATTGAGGAAACCAAAAATGGATTGAGGAACCCAAAAGTGGGTTGAGGAATCCAAAAATGGGCTCAGGAACACAAAAAATGGATTGAGGAACCCAAAAATGGTTTGAAGAAACCAAAAATGGGCTGAGGAACCCAAAAGTGGAGTGAGGAAACCAAAAATGGATTGAGAAACCGAAAAAATGGATTGAGGAGTCCAAAAATGGTCTAAGGAAACCAAAAATTCCTCAGCCCATTTTTTGGTTCCTCAGCCCATTTTTGGTCTCCTCAACCCATTTTTGGTCTCTTCAATCCATTTTTGGGTTCTTCAGCCCGTTTTTAGGTTCCTCAATCCATTTTTGGGTTCCTCAATCCATTTTTGGGTTCCTCAACCCATTTTTGGTGTCCTGAGCCACTTTTTGGTTGCCTCAATCCTTTTTTAGGTTTCTCAGCCCATTTTTGGTTTTTCAGCCCATTTTTGGGTTCCTCAATCCAGTTTTTTGGTTCCTCAATCCATTTTTTGTTTCTTCAGCCCATTTTTGGTTCCTCAGCCCATTTTTTCGGTTCTTCAGCTCATCTTTCTCTCCACTCTGCCGCTTGCTCCTTTTCTCCACTCTGCCGTTTCTTGCTCCTTTTCTTCCTCCTTTAGAGCCGCATGTATAGACTCCTTGGAACACTCAGTCGCACTTCTGGTCTACGCTATCGAACCCCGATAGAGCACTTATCACGCCCTCTCTATCCCGAAAGGGGCACCCCCTAGAGACCCTATCACGCCCTCTCTCCCCATGGAACCCTCTACACATGCCCCTATCGTGCCCCTCAGGTCCTCGCTGTGGGGTCTTATACATAGTCCTTATCTCGCTCTTGCTCTCTCCTCCACGGAACTCCCTCTAGATCTTCTATCGCCGCCAAGAATTCCCTGCTATCGAGCCCCTATCTCTATCTTTCTCTCCACTATGCAGCCCTCTATAGAGCCCGTTTCTTGCTCCCTATCTTCCTCCTATGGAGCCTCTTGTACAGCCTCTACGGCACACTCAGTCGCACTTCTGAAGCCTCCTGGAGAGCCCATATCGCTCCCCTTATGATCCCGCTATGGAGCCCTCCGAAGAGCACCTGTCGAACCCTCTCGACACCTTATGCCGCCCTCTATTGAGCCCCTCTCGCGCCCTGTGTCGCCCCAGTGGAACCCCCTATAAAGTTCCTATCCCTGCGATAAGTCGCGCATATGGGACCCTCTCTTGAGTCCCTATCTCGCTCTTTGTCTCTCCTATGGAGCCGTCTCTACAGCCCCTATTACAACTCTTAATGTCCCTCCTAACGGAGCCCCTTTTACAGCCGGTTCCATAGTCACAGAAAAGGTCTCTTCCTGCCCTCCGACAGCAGCAGTCATTTAAATCTTCATCCATCTCAGCCGTAAGCAGCCGCATCACTGTAAAACGTCTAGCTGTTGCTCAGAAAAGAAACCTGTCAGACGAGAAATGTTTCACCCTGCAAGATCATCCTCTGCCTTCGTCTGCGCAGCACAAGTAATCAAACGAACTGGTAATAGTCCAGAGAGGAGCGATTCATATTTTCATGTGCTTCCTAGCAGACTCGGGATGCACGGAAGCTTTACATCGAGAGATAAGTCTAACTGTGTACTGTTAGATCTGAAATGGGTTCCTTTCCAGTTTATTCATCAGGCATCTGTTCATCACACACAGGTACGCCTTCCAGTCTGCTTCTTGCCTCGGAGCCGTGCCTTCTCTGCTCTCTTCTGCCGTCTCTGCCACAGCTCTTCCGCATGACTGTAAAACGCGTGCGTTTGGCCGCTAGATATGAACCGATTTATCCCGCAAGGTCATTCGTCCGCGGAGGTTGAAACCTCCGTAGAGAGAGCCTGTGTTGTCTTTCTTAGCCGAGCAAGTTCCGCGCGCATTCTTGGGCATTTTCAGCAGACTCCGGTTCCACAGGTTCTTTACACAAAGAGGTAAAGCTGTCTGAGAACTGCTAGGGCTGAAACGTGTTGCTGTCAAAAGTTTTCTTCGTGCACCCGTTTCAAAGCCACAGAAAAGCAGTCGCTCTGCTCC
Source organism: Dromococcyx pavoninus (assembly GCA_033558185.1). Lineage (NCBI taxonomy): Eukaryota > Metazoa > Chordata > Aves > Cuculiformes > Neomorphidae > Dromococcyx > Dromococcyx pavoninus. The sequence continues at coordinate 293,705 of JAUMJL010001058.1, forward strand.
TTCCCTCCGATAGCAGCCGTCATTTGAGTCTTCATCCACCTCTGCACTTAGCAGCCACATCACCTCAGTGGGAATTCTCAGCCGCTGGTGAATCTCTTTCCGTAGAAGGCATTAAATCACTCAAAAAAAGCAGCAGGTTCTTCAGCGCTCGCCTGTCTCCTCGGAAGATCAACACCCAGGGAATGCATTGTTAATCACCCTGCTTGTCCGCAAGGCTGACAATGTCTGGGACGGGGGAGAGAGATAGAGGGTGGCATAAGGTGTCCAGACGATTCGACAGGTGCTCTTCGCAAGGCTCCTTAGCGGGATCATAAGGGGAGCGATATGGGCTCTCCAGGAGGCTTCAGAAGTGCGACCGAGTGTGCCGTAGAGGCTGTACAAGAGGCTCCATAGGAGGAAGATAGGGAGCAAGAAACGGGCTCTATAGAGGGCTGCATAGTGGAGAGAAAGATAGAGATAGGGGCTCGATAGCAGGGAATTCTTGGCGGCGATAGAAGATCTAGAGGGAGTTCCGTGGAGGAGAGAGCAAGAGCGAGATAAGGACTATGTAGAAGACCCCACAGCGAGGACCATGTGTAGAGGGTTCCATGGGGAGTGAGAGGGCGTGATAGGGTCTCTAGGGGGTGCCCCTTTCGGGATAGAGAGGGCGTGATAAGTGCTCTATCGGGGTTCGATAGCGTAGACCTAGGGGGCGAGATAGGGGCTTTCTATAGAGCTCTAGAAGGGAGACAAAGAGCAAGAAAGGGGCTCCATATGTCGGACTTATTGGTCGTGAGTGGAGCTCTATAGACGTTTCCATGGGTGCAAGACAGGGCATGAGAGGGTCTTTGTAGGAAGATGTAAAAGGGGTACAGAAGGTGCTCTCCAAGGGGGCACAATATCAGGAACTTAGGGGGCGCTCGAGGGGCTCTCTAGAGTGCTCTAGAGGCACAATACCGGAGGCGATAGGGGCTGTTTAATGGGTTCCGTGGGGAAGGTGAAGGGGACTCTATAGAGTGTTGCCTACGGGAGACAATAAGCGAGATAAGGACTCTAGAGAGGGCTCCACGTGTGGGACTTATTAGCCGTGATAGGAGATCTACAGGGGCTTCCATGGGGGCGACGTAGGGTATGATGGGGGCGACGTAGGGTATGATAGGGGCTCCGTAAGTGGCTCCATAGGTGGGATATTGGGAGCCCCTAATGGGTTCTATACAGGGCTCCATTGGCGAAACAGAGCAAGATAGGGACTCTGGAGGGGGCGCCACAAGCCCACTGCAGGGCGCGGTAATGGTCGTAGAAGGGACTCCGTAGGAGGGACGCAGGGACAGTGAAAACACCTCTCTAGAAGACTCCATAGGGGAGAGAAAGAGCGAGATAGGGGCTCCATAGCACACTCCATATGCGGCACTTTTTTGGCCATTATGGGAGCTCTCCGTATCAACAGAGGGTGCGATAAGGGCTGTTAAAGGGGCTCCATAGGAGGGACATTGAGAGCGCGATAGGGACTCTAGAGAGAGGTCCGTAGGGGAGACAGAGAGAGATCGGGGCTCTAGGTGTGGCGCCTTATGCCAACTACAGGGCACGATAACGCCATACGACGGACAGTGGAAGAGTGATAGCACCTCTCTAGAAGGCACCATAGGCGAGAGAAAGTGTGAAAGAGGGGCTCTAGAGAGGGCTCCATATGCGGGACATATCGGCTGCGATGGGAGCTCTGTAGGGGGTTCCACTGGGGTGAAAAAGGGCGTGATAGGAGCTGAATACGGGGCAGCATATGGGTTAGAGAGGGGTCGATACGTGCTCTGCAAGTGACTCCACAGCGGGATCATAAGGGGAGAGATAAGGGCTCTCTAGGGGGCACCAGAAGTGCGACTGAGTGTTCCAAAGAGTCTATCCATGCGGCTCGATAGGAAAAAGAAAAGGAGTAAGAAACGGGCTCTATAGAGGGCTGCAGAACCCCAAAACGGGCTCAGAAACCCAAAAATGGATTGAGGAACCCCCAAAAAAGCTGAGGAACACAAAAATTGGCTGAGGAATCCAAAAATAGATTGAGGAACCAAAAATTTGCTGAGGAACCCAAAAATGGATTGAGAAACCCAAAAAGGGGCTGAAGAACCCAAAAATGGATTGAGGACCACAAAAATGGATTGAGAAACCCCAAAATGGGCTGAGGAAACTAAAACGGGCTCATGAACAAAAAAATGGGTTGATGAACCAAAAATGGATTGAGGAACCATAAAATGGGCTCAGGAAAAGAAAAATGCATAGAGGAACCCAAAAATGGGCTGAGGAACCCACAGATGGGCTGAAGAAGCCAAAAATGGATTGAGGGACCCAAAAATGGATTGAGGGACCTAAAAATGGACTGAGGAACCCAAAAATGGCCTGAAGAACCCAAAAACACATTGAGGAAACCAAAAATGGATTGAGGAACCCAAAAGTGGGTTGAGGAATCCAAAAATGGGCTCAGGAACACAAAAAATGGATTGAGGAACCCAAAAATGGTTTGAAGAAACCAAAAATGGGCTGAGGAACCCAAAAGTGAGTGAGGAAACCAAAAATGGATTGAGAAACCGAAAAAATGGATTGAGGAGTCCAAAAATGGTCTAAGGAAACCAAAAATTCCTCAGCCCATTTTTTGGTTCCTCAGCCCATTTTTGGTCTCCTCAACCCATTTTTGGTCTCTTCAATCCATTTTTGGGTTCTTCAGCCCGTTTTTAGGTTCCTCAATCCATTTTTGGGTTCCTCAATCCATTTTTGGGTTCCTCAACCCATTTTTGGTGTCCTGAGCCACTTTTTGGTTGCCTCAATCCTTTTTTAGGTTTCTCAGCCCATTTTTGGTTTTTCAGCCCATTTTTGGGTTCCTCAATCCAGTTTTTTGGTTCCTCAATCCATTTTTTGTTTCTTCAGCCCATTTTTGGTTCCTCAGCCCATTTTTTCGGTTCTTCAGCTCATCTTTCTCTCCACTCTGCCGCTTGCTCCTTTTCTCCACTCTGCCGTTTCTTGCTCCTTTTCTTCCTCCTTTAGAGCCGCATGTATAGACTCCTTGGAACACTCAGTCGCACTTCTGGTCTACGCTATCGAACCCCGATAGAGCACTTATCACGCCCTCTCTATCCCGAAAGGGGCACCCCCTAGAGACCCTATCACGCCCTCTCTCCCCATGGAACCCTCTACACATGCCCCTATCGTGCCCCTCAGGTCCTCGCTGTGGGGTCTTATACATAGTCCTTATCTCGCTCTTGCTCTCTCCTCCACGGAACTCCCTCTAGATCTTCTATCGCCGCCAAGAATTCCCTGCTATCGAGCCCCTATCTCTATCTTTCTCTCCACTATGCAGCCCTCTATAGAGCCCGTTTCTTGCTCCCTATCTTCCTCCTATGGAGCCTCTTGTACAGCCTCTACGGCACACTCAGTCGCACTTCTGAAGCCTCCTGGAGAGCCCATATCGCTCCCCTTATGATCCCGCTATGGAGCCCTCCGAAGAGCACCTGTCGAACCCTCTCGACACCTTATGCCGCCCTCTATTGAGCCCCTCTCGCGCCCTGTGTCGCCCCAGTGGAACCCCCTATAAAGTTCCTATCCCTGCGATAAGTCGCGCATATGGGACCCTCTCTTGAGTCCCTATCTCGCTCTTTGTCTCTCCTATGGAGCCGTCTCTACAGCCCCTATTACAACTCTTAATGTCCCTCCTAACGGAGCCCCTTTTACAGCCGGTTCCATAGTCACAGAAAAGGTCTCTTCCTGCCCTTTGACAGCAGCAGTCATTTAAATCTTCATCCATCTCAGCCGTAAGCAGCCGCATCACTGTAAAACGTCTAGCTGTTGCTCAGAAAAGAAACCTGTCAGACGAGAAATGTTTCACCCTGCAAGATCATCCTCTGCCTTCGTCTGCGCAGCACAAGTAATCAAACGAACTGGTAATAGTCCAGAGAGGAGCGATTCATATTTTCATGTGCTTCCTAGCAGACTCGGGATGCACGGAAGCTTTACATCGAGAGATAAGTCTAACTGTGTACTGTTAGATCTGAAATGGGTTCCTTTCCAGTTTATTCATCAGGCATCTGTTCATCACACACAGGTACGCCTTCCAGTCTGCTTCTTGCCTCGGAGCCGTGCCTTCTCTGCTCTCTTCTGCCGTCTCTGCCACAGCTCTTCCGCATGACTGTAAAACGCGTGCGTTTGGCCGCTAGATATGAACCGATTTATCCCGCAAGGTCATTCGTCCGCGGAGGTTGAAACCTCCGTAGAGAGAGCCTGTGTTGTCTTTCTTAGCCGAGCAAGTTCCGCGCGCATTCTTGGGCATTTTCAGCAGACTCCGGTTCCACAGGTTCTTTACACAAAGAGGTAAAGCTGTCTGAGAACTGCTAGGGCTGAAACGTGTTGCTGTCAAAAGTTTTCTTCGTGCACCCGTTTCAAAGCCACAGAAAAGCAGTCGCTCTGCTCCTTCCCTCCGATAGCAGCCGTCATTTGAGTCTTCATCCACCTCTGCACTTAGCAGCCACATCACCTCAGTGGGAATTCTCAGCCGCTGGTGAATCTCTTTCCGTAGAAGGCATTAAATCACTCAAAAAAAGCAGCAGGTTCTTCAGCGCTCGCCTGTCTCCTCGGAAGATCAACACCCAGGGAATGCATTGTTAATCACCCTGCTTGTCCGCAAGGCTGACAATGTCTGGGACGGGGGAGAGAGATAGAGGGTGGCATAAGGTGTCCAGAGGGTTCGAGAGGTGCTCTTCGCAAGGCTCCATAGCGGGATCATAAGGGGAGCGATATGGGCTCTCCAGGAGGCTTCAGAAGTGCGACCGAGTGTGCCGTAGAGGCTGTACAAGAGGCTCCATAGGAGGAAGATAGGGAGCAAGAAACGGGCTCTATAGAGGGCTGCATAGTGGAGAGAAAGATAGAGATAGGGGCTCGATAGCAGGGAATTCTTGGCGGCGATAGAAGATCTAGAGGGAGTTCCGTGGAGGAGAGAGCAAGAGCGAGATAAGGACTATGTAGAAGACCCCACAGCGAGGACCATGTGTAGAGGGTTCCATGGGGAGTGAGAGGGCGTGATAGGGTCTCTAGGGGGTGCCCCTTTCGGGATAGAGAGGGCGTGATAAGTGCTCTATTGGGGTTCGATAGCGTAGACCTAGGGGGCGAGATAGGGGCTTTCTATAGAGCTCTAGAAGGGAGACAAAGAGCAAGAAAGGGGCTCCATATGTCGGACTTATTGGTCGTGAGTGGAGCTCTATAGACGTTTCCATGGGTGCAAGACAGGGCATGAGAGGGTCTTTGTAGGAAGATGTAAAAGGGGTACAGAAGGTGCTCTCCAAGGGGGCACAATATCAGGAACTTAGGGGGCGCTCGAGGGGCTCTCTAGAGTGCTCTAGAGGCACAATACCGGAGGCGATAGGGGCTGTTTAATGGGTTCCGTGGGGAAGGTGAAGGGGACTCTATAGAGTGTTGCCTACGGGAGACAATAAGCGAGATAAGGACTCTAGAGAGGGCTCCACGTGTGGGACTTATTAGCCGTGATAGGAGATCTACAGGGGCTTCCATGGGGGCGACGTAGGGTATGATGGGGGCGACGTAGGGTATGATAGGGGCTCCGTAAGTGGCTCCATAGGTGGGATATTGGGAGCCCCTAATGGGTTCTATACAGGGCTCCATTGGCGAAACAGAGCAAGATAGGGACTCTGGAGGGGGCGCCACAAGCCCACTGCAGGGCGCGGTAATGGTCGTAGAAGGGACTCCGTAGGAGGGACGCAGGGACAGTGAAAACATCTCTCTAGAAGACTCCATAGGGGAGAAAAAGAGCGAGATAGGGGCTCCATAGCACACTCCATATGCGGCACTTTTTTGGCCATTATGGGAGCTCTCCGTATCAACAGAGGGTGCGATAAGGGCTGTTAAAGGGGCTCCATAGGAGGGACATTGAGAGCGCGATAGGGACTCTAGAGAGAGGTCCGTAGGGGAGACAGAGAGAGATCGGGGCTCTAGGTGTGGCGCCTTATGCCAACTACAGGGCACGATAACGCCATACGAGGGACAGTGGAAGAGTGATAGCACCTCTCTAGAAGGCACCATAGGCGAGAGAAAGTGTGAAAGAGGGGCTCTAGAGAGGGCTCCATATGCGGGACATATCGGCTGCGATGGGAGCTCTGTAGGGGGTTCCACTGGGGTGAAAAAGGGCGTGATAGGAGCTGAATACGGGGCAGCATATGGGTTAGAGAGGGGTCGATACGTGCTCTGCAAGTGACTCCACAGCGGGATCATAAGGGGAGAGATAAGGGCTCTCTAGGGGGCACCAGAAGTGCGACTGAGTGTTCCAAAGAGTCTATCCATGCGGCTCGATAGGAAAAAGAAAAGGAGTAAGAAACGGGCTCTATAGAGGGCTGCAGAACCCCAAAACGGGCTCAGAAACCCAAAAATGGATTGAGGAACCCCCAAAAAAGCTGAGGAACACAAAAATTGGCTGAGGAATCCAAAAATAGATTGAGGAACCAAAAATTTGCTGAGGAACCCAAAAATGGATTGAGAAACCCAAAAAGGGGTTGAAGAACCCAAAAATGGATTGAGGACCACAAAAATGGATTGAGAAACCCCAAAATGGGCTGAGGAAACTAAAACGGGCTCATGAACAAAAAAATGGGTTGATGAACCAAAAATGGATTGAGGAACCATAAAATGGGCTCAGGAAAAGAAAAATGCATAGAGGAACCCAAAAATGGGCTGAGGAACCCACAGATGGGCTGAAGAAGCCAAAAATGGATTGAGGGACCTAAAAATGGACTGAGGAACCCAAAAATGGCCTGAAGAACCCCAAAACACATTGAGGAAACCAAAAATGGATTGAGGAACCTAAAAGTGGGTTGAGGAATCCAAAAATGGGCTCAGGAACACAAAAAATGGATTGAGGAACCCAAAAATGGTTTGAAGAAACCAAAAATGGGCTGAGGAACCCAAAAGTGGAGTGAGGAAACCAAAAATGGATTGAGAAACCGAAAAAATGGATTGAGGAGTCCAAAAATGGTCTAAGGAAACCAAAAATTCCTCAGCCCATTTTTTGGTTCCTCAGCCCATTTTTGGTCTCCTCAACCCATTTTTGGTCTCTTCAATCCATTTTTGGGTTCTTCAGGCCGTTTTTATGTTCCTCAATCCATTTTTGGGTTCCTCAATCCATTTTTGGGTTCCTCAACCCATTTTTGGTGTCCTGAGCCACTTTTTGGTTGCCTCAATCCTTTTTTAGGTTTCTCAGCCCATTTTTGGTTTTTCAGCCCATTTTTGGGTTCCTCAATCCAGTTTTTTGGTTCCTCAATCCATTTTTTGTTTCTTCAGCCCATTTTTGGTTCCTCAGCCCATTTTTTCGGTTCTTCAGCTCATCTTTCTCTCCACTCTGCCGCTTGCTCCTTTTCTCCACTCTGCCGTTTCTTGCTCCTTTTCTTCCTCCTTTAGAGCCGCATGTATAGACTCCTTGGAACACTCAGTCGCACTTCTGGTCTACGCTATCGAACCCCGATAGAGCACTTATCACGCCCTCTCTATCCCGAAAGGGGCACCCCCTAGAGACCCTATCACGCCCTCTCTCCCCATGGAACCCTCTACACATGCCCCTATCGTGCCCCTCAGGTCCTCGCTGTGGGGTCTTATACATAGTCCTTATCTCGCTCTTGCTCTCTCCTCCACGGAACTCCCTCTAGATCTTCTATCGCCGCCAAGAATTCCCTGCTATCGAGCCCCTATCTCCATCTTTCTCTCCACTATGCAGCCCTCTATAGAGCCCGTTTCTTGCTCCCTATCTTCCTCCTATGGAGCCTCTTGTACAGCCTCTACGGCACACTCAGTCGCACTTCTGAAGCCTCCTGGAGAGCCCATATCGCTCCCCTTATGATCCCGCTATGGAGCCCTCCGAAGAGCACCTGTCGAACCCTCTCGACACCTTATGCCGCCCTCTATTGAGCCCCTCTCGCGCCCTGTGTCGCCCCAGTGGAACCCCCTATAAAGTTCCTATCCCTGCGATAAGTCGCGCATATGGGACCCTCTCTTGAGTCCCTATCTCGCTCTTTGTCTCTCCTATGGAGCCGTCTCTACAGCCCCTATTACAACTCTTAATGTCCCTCCTAACGGAGCCCCTTTTACAGCCGGTTCCATAGTCACAGAAAAGGTCTCTTCCTGCCCTCCGACAGCAGCAGTCATTTAAATCTTCATCCATCTCAGCCGTAAGCAGCCGCATCACTGTAAAATGTCTAGCTGTTGCTCAGAAAAGAAACCTGTCAGACGAGAAATGTTTCACCCTGCAAGATCATCCTCTGCCTTCGTCTGCGCAGCACAAGTAATCAAACGAACTGGTAATAGTCCAGAGAGGAGCGATTCATATTTTCATGTGCTTCCTAGCAGACTCGGGATGCACGGAAGCTTTACAGGGAGAGATAAGTCTCTCTGTGTACTGTTAGATCTGAAATGGGTTCCTTTCCAGTTTATTCATCAGGCATCTGTTCATCACACACAGGTACGCATTCCAGTCTGCTTCTTGCCTCGGAGCCGTGCCTTGTCTGCTCTCTTCTGCCGTCTCTGCCACAGCTCTTCCGCATGACTGTAAAACGCGTGCGTTTGGCCGCTAGATATGAACCGATTTATCCCGCAAGGTCGTTCGTCCGCGGAGGTTGAAACCTCCGGAGAGAGAGCCTGTGTTGTCTTTCTTAGCCGAGCAAGTTCCGCGCGCATTCTTGGGCATTTTCAGCAGACTCCGGTTCCACAGGTTCTTTACACAAAGAGGTAAAGCTGTCTGAGAACTGCTAGGGCTGAAACGTGTTGCTGTCAAAAGTTTTCTTCGTGCACCCGTTTCAAAGCCACAGAAAAGCAGTCGCTCTGCTCCTTCCCTCCGATAGCAGCCGTCATTTGAGTCTTCATCCATCTCTGCACTTAGCAGCCACATCACCGCAGTGGGAATTCTCAGCCGCTGGTGAATCTCTTTCCGTAGAAGGCATTAAATCACTCAAAAAAAGCAGCAGGTTCTTCAGCGCTCGCCTGTCTCCTCGGAAGACCAACACCCAGGGAATGCATTGTTAATCACCCTGCTTGTCCGCAAGGCTGACAATGTCTGGGACGGGGGAGAGAGATAGAGGGTGGCATAAGGTGTCCAGAGGGTTCGACAGTTGCTCTTCGCAAGGCTCCATAGCGGGATCATAAGGGGAGCGATATGGGCTCTCCAGGAGGCTTCAGAAGTGCGACCGAGTGTGCCGTAGAGGCTGTACAAGAGGCTCCATAGGAGGAAGATAGGGAGCAAGAAACGGGCTCTATAGAGGGCTGCATAGTGGAGAGAAAGATAGAGATAGGGGCTCGATAGCAGGGAATTCTTGGCGGCGATAGAAGATCTAGAGGGAGTTCCGTGGAGGAGAGAGCAAGAGCGAGATAAGGACTATGTAGAAGACCCCACAGCGAGGACCATGTGTAGAGGGTTCCATGGGGAGTGAGAGGGCGTGATAGGGTCTCTAGGGGGTGCCCCTTTCGGGATAGAGAGGGCGTGATAAGTGCTCTATCGGGGTTCGATAGCGTAGACCTAGGGGGCGAGATAGGGGCTTTCTATAGAGCTCTAGAAGGGAGACAAAGAGCAAGAAAGGGGCTCCATATGTCGGACTTATTGGTCGTGAGTGGAGCTCTATAGACGTTTCCATGGGTGCAAGACAGGGCATGAGAGGGTCTTTGTAGGAAGATGTAAAAGGGGTACAGAAGGTGCTCTCCAAGGGGGCACAATATCAGGAACTTAGGGGGCGCTCGAGGGGCTCTCTAGAGTGCTCTAGAGGCACAATACCGGAGGCGATAGGGGCTGTTTAATGGGTTCCGTAGGGAAGGTGAAGGGGGCTCTATAGAGTGTTGCCTACGGGAGACAATAAGCGAGATAAGGACTCTAGAGAGGGCTCCACGTGTGGGACTTATTAGCCGTGATAGGAGATCTACAGGGGCTTCCATGGGGGCGACGTAGGGTATGATGGGGGCGACGTAGGGTATGATAGGGGCTCCGTAAGTGGCTCCATAGGTGGGATATTGGGAGCCCCTAATGGGTTCTATACAGGGCTCCATTGGCGAAACAGAGCAAGATAGGGACTCTGGAGGGGGCGCCACAAGCCCACTGCAGGGCGCGGTAATGGTCGTAGAAGGGACTCCGTAGGAGGGACGCAGGGACAGTGAAAACACCTCTCTAGAAGACTCCATAGGGGAGAAAAAGAGCGAGATAGGGGCTCCATAGCACACTCCATATGCGGCACTTTTTTGGCCATTATGGGAGCTCTCCGTATCAACAGAGGGTGCGATAAGGGCTGTTAAAGGGGCTCCATAGGAGGGACATTGAGAGCGCGATAGGGACTCTAGAGAGAGGTCCGTAGGGGAGACAGAGAGAGATCGGGGCTCTAGGTGTGGCGCCTTATGCCAACTACAGGGCACGATAACGCCATACGAGGGACAGTGGAAGAGTGATAGCACCTCTCTAGAAGGCACCATAGGCGAGAGAAAGTGTGAAAGAGGGGCTCTAGAGAGGGCTCCATATGCGGGACATATCGGCTGCGATGGGAGCTCTGTAGGGGGTTCCACTGGGGTGAAAAAGGGCGTGATAGGAGCTGAATACGGGGCAGCATATGGGTTAGAGAGGGGTCGATACGTGCTCTGCAAGTGACTCCACAGCGGGATCATAAGGGGAGAGATAAGGGCTCTCTAGGGGGCACCAGAAGTGCGACTGAGTGTTCCAAAGAGTCTATCCATGCGGCTCGATAGGAAAAAGAAAAGGAGTAAGAAACGGGCTCTATAGAGGGCTGCAGAACCCCAAAACGGGCTCAGAAACCCAAAAATGGATTGAGGAACCCCAAAAAAAGCTGAGGAACACAAAAATTGGCTGAGGAATCCAAAAATAGATTGAGGAACCAAAAATTTGCTGAGGAACCCAAAAATGGATTGAGAAACCCAAAAAGGGGTTGAAGAACCCAAAAATGGATTGAGGACCACAAAAATGGATTGAGAAACCCCAAAATGGGCTGAGGAAACTAAAACGGGCTCATGAACAAAAAAATGGGTTGATGAACCAAAAATGGATTGAGGAACCATAAAATGGGCTCAGGAAAAGAAAAATGCTTAGAGGAACCCAAAAATGGGCTGAGGAACCCACAGATGGGCTGAAGAAGCCAAAAATGGATTGAGGGACCTAAAAATGGACTGAGGAACCCAAAAATGGCCTGAAGAACCCAAAAACACATTGAGGAAACCAAAAATGGATTGAGGAACCCAAAAGTGGGTTGAGGAATCCAAAAATGGGCTCAGGAACACAAAAAATGGATTGAGGAACCCAAAAATGGTTTGAAGAAACCAAAAATGGGCTGAGGAACCCAAAAGTGGAGTGAGGAAACCAAAAATGGATTGAGAAACCGAAAAAATGGATTGAGGAGTCCAAAAATGGTCTAAGGAAACCAAAAATTCCTCAGCCCATTTTTTGGTTCCTCAGCCCATTTTTGGTCTCCTCAACCCATTTTTGGTCTCTTCAATCCATTTTTGGGTTCTTCAGGCCGTTTTTATGTTCCTCAATCCATTTTTGGGTTCCTCAATCCATTTTTGGGTTCCTCAACCCATTTTTGGTGTCCTGAGCCACTTTTTGGTTGCCTCAATCCTTTTTTAGGTTTCTCAGCCCATTTTTGGTTTTTCAGCCCATTTTTGGGTTCCTCAATCCAGTTTTTTGGTTCCTCAATCCATTTTTTGTTTCTTCAGCCCATTTTTGGTTCCTCAGCCCATTTTTTCGGTTCTTCAGCTCATCTTTCTCTCCACTCTGCCGCTTGCTCCTTTTCTCCACTCTGCCGTTTCTTGCTCCTTTTCTTCCTCCTTTAGAGCCGCATGTATAGACTCCTTGGAACACTCAGTCGCACTTCTGGTCTACGCTATCGAACCCCGATAGAGCACTTATCACGCCCTCTCTATCCCGAAAGGGGCACCCCCTAGAGACCCTATCACGCCCTCTCTCCCCATGGAACCCTCTACACATGCCCCTATCGTGCCCCTCAGGTCCTCGCTGTGGGGTCTTATACATAGTCCTTATCTCGCTCTTGCTCTCTCCTCCACGGAACTCCCTCTAGATCTTCTATCGCCGCCAAGAATTCCCTGCTATCGAGCCCCTATCTCCATCTTTCTCTCCACTATGCAGCCCTCTATAGAGCCCGTTTCTTGCTCCCTATCTTCCTCCTATGGAGCCTCTTGTACAGCCTCTACGGCACACTCAGTCGCACTTCTGAAGCCTCCTGGAGAGCCCATATCGCTCCCCTTATGATCCCGCTATGGAGCCCTCCGAAGAGCACCTGTCGAACCCTCTCGACACCTTATGCCGCCCTCTATTGAGCCCCTCTCGCGCCCTGTGTCGCCCCAGTGGAACCCCCTATAAAGTTCCTATCCCTGCGATAAGTCGCGCATATGGGACCCTCTCTTGAGTCCCTATCTCGCTCTTTGTCTCTCCTATGGAGCCGTCTCTACAGCCCCTATTACAACTCTTAATGTCCCTCCTAACGGAGCCCCTTTTACAGCCGGTTCCATAGTCACAGAAAAGGTCTCTTCCTGCCCTCCGACAGCAGCAGTCATTTAAATCTTCATCCATCTCAGCCGTAAGCAGCCGCATCACTGTAAAACGTCTAGCTGTTGCTCAGAAAAGAAACCTGTCAGACGAGAAATGTTTCACCCTGCAAGATCATCCTCTGCCTTCGTCTGCGCAGCACAAGTAATCAAACGAACTGGTAATAGTCCAGAGAGGAGCGATTCATATTTTCATGTGCTTCCTAGCAGACTCGGGATGCACGGAAGCTTTACAGGGAGAGATAAGTCTCTCTGTGTACTGTTAGATCTGAAATGGGTTCCTTTCCAGTTTATTCATCAGGCATCTGTTCATCACACACAGGTACGCCTTCCAGTCTGCTTCTTGCCTCGGAGCCGTGCCTTGTCTGCTCTCTTCTGCCGTCTCTGCCACAGCTCTTCCGCATGACTGTAAAACGCGTGCGTTTGGCCGCTAGATATGAACCGATTTATCCCGCAAGGTCGTTCGTCCGCGGAGGTTGAAACCTCCGGAGAGAGAGCCTGTGTTGTCTTTCTTAGCCGAGCAAGTTCCGCGCGCATTCTTGGGCATTTTCAGCAGACTCCGGTTCCACAGGTTCTTTACACAAAGAGGTAAAGCTGTCTGAGAACTGCTAGGGCTGAAACGTGTTGCTGTCAAAAGTTTTCTTCGTGCACCCGTTTCAAAGCCACAGAAAAGCAGTCGCTCTGCTCCTTCCCTCCGATAGCAGCCGTCATTTGAGTCTTCATCCATCTCTGCACTTAGCAGCCACATCACCGCAGTGGGAATTCTCAGCCGCTGGTGAATCTCTTTCCGTAGAAGGCATTAAATCACTCAAAAAAAGCAGCAGGTTCTTCAGCGCTCGCCTGTCTCCTCGGAAGACCAACACCCAGGGAATGCATTGTTAATCACCCTGCTTGTCCGCAAGGCTGACAATGTCTGGGACGGGGGAGAGAGATAGAGGGTGGCATAAGGTGTCCAGAGGGTTCGACAGTTGCTCTTCGCAAGGCTCCATAGCGGGATCATAAGGGGAGCGATATGGGCTCTCCAGGAGGCTTCAGAAGTGCGACCGAGTGTGCCGTAGAGGCTGTACAAGAGGCTCCATAGGAGGAAGATAGGGAGCAAGAAACGGGCTCTATAGAGGGCTGCATAGTGGAGAGAAAGATAGAGATAGGGGCTCGATAGCAGGGAATTCTTGGCGGCGATAGAAGATCTAGAGGGAGTTCCGTGGAGGAGAGAGCAAGAGCGAGATAAGGACTATGTAGAAGACCCCACAGCGAGGACCATGTGTAGAGGGTTCCATGGGGAGTGAGAGGGCGTGATAGGGTCTCTAGGGGGTGCCCCTTTCGGGATAGAGAGGGCGTGATAAGTGCTCTATCGGGGTTCGATAGCGTAGACCTAGGGGGCGAGATAGGGGCTTTCTATAGAGCTCTAGAAGGGAGACAAAGAGCAAGAAAGGGGCTCCATATGTCGGACTTATTGGTCGTGAGTGGAGCTCTATAGACGTTTCCATGGGTGCAAGACAGGGCATGAGAGGGTCTTTGTAGGAAGATGTAAAAGGGGTACAGAAGGTGCTCTCCAAGGGGGCACAATATCAGGAACTTAGGGGGCGCTCGAGGGGCTCTCTAGAGTGCTCTAGAGGCACAATACCGGAGGCGATAGGGGCTGTTTAATGGGTTCCGTAGGGAAGGTGAAGGGGGCTCTATAGAGTGTTGCCTACGGGAGACAATAAGCGAGATAAGGACTCTAGAGAGGGCTCCACGTGTGGGACTTATTAGCCGTGATAGGAGATCTACAGGGGCTTCCATGGGGGCGACGTAGGGTATGATGGGGGCGACGTAGGGTATGATAGGGGCTCCGTAAGTGGCTCCATAGGTGGGATATTGGGAGCCCCTAATGGGTTCTATACAGGGCTCCATTGGCGAAACAGAGCAAGATAGGGACTCTGGAGGGGGCGCCACAAGCCCACTGCAGGGCGCGGTAATGGTCGTAGAAGGGACTCCGTAGGAGGGACGCAGGGACAGTGAAAACACCTCTCTAGAAGACTCCATAGGGGAGAAAAAGAGCGAGATAGGGGCTCCATAGCACACTCCATATGCGGCACATTTTTGGCCATTATGGGAGCTCTCCGTATCAACAGAGGGTGCGATAAGGGCTGTTAAAGGGGCTCCATAGGAGGGACATTGAGAGCGCGATAGGGACTCTAGAGAGAGGTCCGTAGGGGAGACAGAGAGAGATCGGGGCTCTAGGTGTGGCGCCTTATGCCAACTACAGGGCACGATAACGCCATACGAGGGACAGTGGAAGAGTGATAGCACCTCTCTAGAAGGCACCATAGGCGAGAGAAAGTGTGAAAGAGGGGCTCTAGAGAGGGCTCCATATGCGGGACATATCGGCTGCGATGGGAGCTCTGTAGGGGGTTCCACTGGGGTGAAAAAGGGCGTGATAGGAGCTGAATACGGGGCAGCATATGGGTTAGAGAGGGGTCGATACGTGCTCTGCAAGTGACTCCACAGCGGGATCATAAGGGGAGAGATAAGGGCTCTCTAGGGGGCACCAGAAGTGCGACTGAGTGTTCCAAAGAGTCTATCCATGCGGCTCGATAGGAAAAAGAAAAGGAGTAAGAAACGGGCTCTATAGAGGGCTGCAGAACCCCAAAACGGGCTCAGAAACCCAAAAATGGATTGAGGAACCCCCCAAAAAGCTGAGGAACACAAAAATTGGCTGAGGAATCCAAAAATAGATTGAGGAACCAAAAATTTGCTGAGGAACCCAAAAATGGATTGAGAAACCCAAAAAGGGGTTGAAGAACCCAAAAATGGATTGAGGACCACAAAAATGGATTGAGAAACCCCAAAATGGGCTGAGGAAACTAAAACGGGCTCATGAACAAAAAAATGGGTTGATGAACCAAAAATGGATTGAGGAACCATAAAATGGGCTCAGGAAAAGAAAAATGCATAGAGGAACCCAAAAATGGGCTGAGGAACCCACAGATGGGCTGAAGAAGCCAAAAATGGATTGAGGGACCCAAAAATGGATTGAGGGACCTAAAAATGGACTGAGGAACCCAAAAATGGCCTGAAGAACCCAAAAACACATTGAGGAAACCAAAAATGGATTGAGGAACCCAAAAGTGGGTTGAGGAATCCAAAAATGGGCTCAGGAACACAAAAAATGGATTGAGGAACCCAAAAATGGTTTGAAGAAACCAAAAATGGGCTGAGGAACCCAAAAGTGGAGTGAGGAAACCAAAAATGGATTGAGAAACCGAAAAAATGGATTGAGGAGTCCAAAAATGGTCTAAGGAAACCAAAAATTCCTCAGCCCATTTTTTGGTTCCTCAGCCCATTTTTGGTCTCCTCAACCCATTTTTGGTCTCTTCAATCCATTTTTGGGTTCTTCAGCCCGTTTTTAGGTTCCTCAATCCATTTTTGGGTTCCTCAATCCATTTTTGGGTTCCTCAACCCATTTTTGGTGTCCTGAGCCACTTTTTGGTTGCCTCAATCCTTTTTTAGGTTTCTCAGCCCATTTTTGGTTTTTCAGCCCATTTTTGGGTTCCTCAATCCAGTTTTTTGGTTCCTCAATCCATTTTTTGTTTCTTCAGCCCATTTTTGGTTCCTCAGCCCATTTTTTCGGTTCTTCAGCTCATCTTTCTCTCCACTCTGCCGCTTGCTCCTTTTCTCCACTCTGCCGTTTCTTGCTCCTTTTCTTCCTCCTTTCGAGCCGCATGTATAGACTCCTTGGAACACTCAGTCGCACTTCTGGTCTACGCTATCGAACCCCGATAGAGCACTTATCACGCCCTCTCTATCCCGAAAGGGGCACCCCCTAGAGACCCTATCACGCCCTCTCTCCCCATGGAACCCTCTACACATGCCCCTATCGTGCCCCTCAGGTCCTCGCTGTGGGGTCTTATACATAGTCCTTATCTCGCTCTTGCTCTCTCCTCCACGGAACTCCCTCTAGATCTTCTATCGCCGCCAAGAATTCCCTGCTATCGAGCCCCTATCTCCATCTTTCTCTCCACTATGCAGCCCTCTATAGAGCCCGTTTCTTGCTCCCTATCTTCCTCCTATGGAGCCTCTTGTACAGCCTCTACGGCACACTCAGTCGCACTTCTGAAGCCTCCTGGAGAGCCCATATCGCTCCCCTTATGATCCCGCTATGGAGCCCTCCGAAGAGCACCTGTCGAACCCTCTCGACACCTTATGCCGCCCTCTATTGAGCCCCTCTCGCGCCCTGTGTCGCCCCAGTGGAACCCCCTATAAAGTTCCTATCCCTGCGATAAGTCGCGCATATGGGACCCTCTCTTGAGTCCCTATCTCGCTCTTTGTCTCTCCTATGGAGCCGTCTCTACAGCCCCTATTACAACTCTTAATGTCCCTCCTAACGGAGCCCCTTTTACAGCCGGTTCCATAGTCACAGAAAAGGTCTCTTCCTGCCCTCCGACAGCAGCAGTCATTTAAATCTTCATCCATCTCAGCCGTAAGCAGCCGCATCACTGTAAAACGTCTAGCTGTTGCTCAGAAAAGAAACCTGTCAGACGAGAAATGTTTCACCCTGCAAGATCATCCTCTGCCTTCGTCTGCGCAGCACAAGTAATCAAACGAACTGGTAATAGTCCAGAGAGGAGCGATTCATATTTTCATGTGCTTCCTAGCAGACTCGGGATGCACGGAAGCTTTACAGGGAGAGATAAGTCTCTCTGTGTACTGTTAGATCTGAAATGGGTTCCTTTCCAGTTTATTCATCAGGCATCTGTTCATCACACACAGGTACGCCTTCCAGTCTGCTTCTTGCCTCGGAGCCGTGCCTTGTCTGCTCTCTTCTGCCGTCTCTGCCACAGCTCTTCCGCATGACTGTAAAACGCGTGCGTTTGGCCGCTAGATATGAACCGATTTATCCCGCAAGGTCGTTCGTCCGCGGAGGTTGAAACCTCCGGAGAGAGAGCCTGTGTTGTCTTTCTTAGCCGAGCAAGTTCCGCGCGCATTCTTGGGCATTTTCAGCAGACTCCGGTTCCACAGGTTCTTTACACAAAGAGGTAAAGCTGTCTGAGAACTGCTAGGGCTGAAACGTGTTGCTGTCAAAAGTTTTCTTCGTGCACCCGTTTCAAAGCCACAGAAAAGCAGTCGCTCTGCTCCTTCCCTCCGATAGCAGCCGTCATTTGAGTCTTCATCCATCTCTGCACTTAGCAGCCACATCACCGCAGTGGGAATTCTCAGCCGCTGGTGAATCTCTTTCCGTAGAAGGCATTAAATCACTCAAAAAAAGCAGCAGGTTCTTCAGCGCTCGCCTGTCTCCTCGGAAGACCAACACCCAGGGAATGCATTGTTAATCACCCTGCTTGTCCGCAAGGCTGACAATGTCTGGGACGGGGGAGAGAGATAGAGGGTGGCATAAGGTGTCCAGAGGGTTCGACAGTTGCTCTTCGCAAGGCTCCATAGCGGGATCATAAGGGGAGCGATATGGGCTCTCCAGGAGGCTTCAGAAGTGCGACCGAGTGTGCCGTAGAGGCTGTACAAGAGGCTCCATAGGAGGAAGATAGGGAGCAAGAAACGGGCTCTATAGAGGGCTGCATAGTGGAGAGAAAGATAGAGATAGGGGCTCGATAGCAGGGAATTCTTGGCGGCGATAGAAGATCTAGAGGGAGTTCCGTGGAGGAGAGAGCAAGAGCGAGATAAGGACTATGTAGAAGACCCCACAGCGAGGACCATGTGTAGAGGGTTCCATGGGGAGTGAGAGGGCGTGATAGGGTCTCTAGGGGGTGCCCCTTTCGGGATAGAGAGGGCGTGATAAGTGCTCTATCGGGGTTCGATAGCGTAGACCTAGGGGGCGAGATAGGGGCTTTCTATAGAGCTCTAGAAGGGAGACAAAGAGCAAGAAAGGGGCTCCATATGTCGGACTTATTGGTCGTGAGTGGAGCTCTATAGACGTTTCCATGGGTGCAAGACAGGGCATGAGAGGGTCTTTGTAGGAAGATGTAAAAGGGGTACAGAAGGTGCTCTCCAAGGGGGCACAATATCAGGAACTTAGGGGGCGCTCGAGGGGCTCTCTAGAGTGCTCTAGAGGCACAATACCGGAGGCGATAGGGGCTGTTTAATGGGTTCCGTAGGGAAGGTGAAGGGGGCTCTATAGAGTGTTGCCTACGGGAGACAATAAGCGAGATAAGGACTCTAGAGAGGGCTCCACGTGTGGGACTTATTAGCCGTGATAGGAGATCTACAGGGGCTTCCATGGGGGCGACGTAGGGTATGATGGGGGCGACGTAGGGTATGATAGGGGCTCCGTAAGTGGCTCCATAGGTGGGATATTGGGAGCCCCTAATGGGTTCTATACAGGGCTCCATTGGCGAAACAGAGCAAGATAGGGACTCTGGAGGGGGCGCCACAAGCCCACTGCAGGGCGCGGTAATGGTCGTAGAAGGGACTCCGTAGGAGGGACGCAGGGACAGTGAAAACATCTCTCTAGAAGACTCCATAGGGGAGAAAAAGAGCGAGATAGGGGCTCCATAGCACACTCCATATGCGGCACTTTTTTGGCCATTATGGGAGCTCTCCGTATCAACAGAGGGTGCGATAAGGGCTGTTAAAGGGGCTCCATAGGAGGGACATTGAGAGCGCGATAGGGACTCTAGAGAGAGGTCCGTAGGGGAGACAGAGAGAGATCGGGGCTCTAGGTGTGGCGCCTTATGCCAACTACAGGGCACGATAACGCCATACGAGGGACAGTGGAAGAGTGATAGCACCTCTCTAGAAGGCACCATAGGCGAGAGAAAGTGTGAAAGAGGGGCTCTAGAGAGGGCTCCATATGCGGGACATATCGGCTGCGATGGGAGCTCTGTAGGGGGTTCCACTGGGGTGAAAAAGGGCGTGATAGGAGCTGAATACGGGGCAGCATATGGGTTAGAGAGGGGTCGATACGTGCTCTGCAAGTGACTCCACAGCGGGATCATAAGGGGAGAGATAAGGGCTCTCTAGGGGGCACCAGAAGTGCGACTGAGTGTTCCAAAGAGTCTATCCATGCGGCTCGATAGGAAAAAGAAAAGGAGTAAGAAACGGGCTCTATAGAGGGCTGCAGAACCCCAAAACGGGCTCAGAAACCCAAAAATGGATTGAGGAACCCCCAAAAAAGCTGAGGAACACAAAAATTGGCTGAGGAATCCAAAAATAGATTGAGGAACCAAAAATTTGCTGAGGAACCCAAAAATGGATTGAGAAACCCAAAAAGGGGTTGAAGAACCCAAAAATGGATTGAGGACCACAAAAATGGATTGAGAAACCCCAAAATGGGCTGAGGAAACTAAAACGGGCTCATGAACAAAAAAATGGGTTGATGAACCAAAAATGGATTGAGGAACCATAAAATGGGCTCAGGAAAAGAAAAATGCATAGAGGAACCCAAAAATGGGCTGAGGAACCCACAGATGGGCTGAAGAAGCCAAAAATGGATTGAGGGACCCAAAAATGGATTGAGGGACCTAAAAATGGACTGAGGAACCCAAAAATGGCCTGAAGAACCCAAAAACACATTGAGGAAACCAAAAATGGATTGAGGAACCCAAAAGTGGGTTGAGGAATCCAAAAATGGGCTCAGGAACACAAAAAATGGATTGAGGAACCCAAAAATGGTTTGAAGAAACCAAAAATGGGCTGAGGAACCCAAAAGTGGAGTGAGGAAACCAAAAATGGATTGAGAAACCGAAAAAATGGATTGAGGAGTCCAAAAATGGTCTAAGGAAACCAAAAATTCCTCAGCCCATTTTTTGGTTCCTCAGCCCATTTTTGGTCTCCTCAACCCATTTTTGGTCTCTTCAATCCATTTTTGGGTTCTTCAGCCCGTTTTTAGGTTCCTCAATCCATTTTTGGGTTCCTCAATCCATTTTTGGGTTCCTCAACCCATTTTTGGTGTCCTGAGCCACTTTTTGGTTGCCTCAATCCTTTTTTAGGTTTCTCAGCCCATTTTTGGTTTTTCAGCCCATTTTTGGGTTCCTCAATCCAGTTTTTTGGTTCCTCAATCCATTTTTTGTTTCTTCAGCCCATTTTTGGTTCCTCAGCCCATTTTTTCGGTTCTTCAGCTCATCTTTCTCTCCACTCTGCCGCTTGCTCCTTTTCTCCACTCTGCCGTTTCTTGCTCCTTTTCTTCCTCCTTTCGAGCCGCATGTATAGACTCCTTGGAACACTCAGTCGCACTTCTGGTCTACGCTATCGAACCCCGATAGAGCACTTATCACGCCCTCTCTATCCCGAAAGGGGCACCCCCTAGAGACCCTATCACGCCCTCTCTCCCCATGGAACCCTCTACACATGCCCCTATCGTGCCCCTCAGGTCCTCGCTGTGGGGTCTTATACATAGTCCTTATCTCGCTCTTGCTCTCTCCTCCACGGAACTCCCTCTAGATCTTCTATCGCCGCCAAGAATTCCCTGCTATCGAGCCCCTATCTCCATCTTTCTCTCCACTATGCAGCCCTCTATAGAGCCCGTTTCTTGCTCCCTATCTTCCTCCTATGGAGCCTCTTGTACAGCCTCTACGGCACACTCAGTCGCACTTCTGAAGCCTCCTGGAGAGCCCATATCGCTCCCCTTATGATCCCGCTATGGAGCCCTCCGAAGAGCACCTGTCGAACCCTCTCGACACCTTATGCCGCCCTCTATTGAGCCCCTCTCGCGCCCTGTGTCGCCCCAGTGGAACCCCCTATAAAGTTCCTATCCCTGCGATAAGTCGCGCATATGGGACCCTCTCTTGAGTCCCTATCTCGCTCTTTGTCTCTCCTATGGAGCCGTCTCTACAGCCCCTATTACAACTCTTAATGTCCCTCCTAACGGAGCCCCTTTTACAGCCGGTTCCATAGTCACAGAAAAGGTCTCTTCCTGCCCTCCGACAGCAGCAGTCATTTAAATCTTCATCCATCTCAGCCGTAAGCAGCCGCATCACTGTAAAACGTCTAGCTGTTGCTCAGAAAAGAAACCTGTCAGATGAGAAATGTTTCACCCTGCAAGATCATCCTCTGCCTTCGTCTGCGCAGCACAAGTAATCAAACGAACTGGTAATAGTCCAGAGAGGAGCGATTCATATTTTCATGTGCTTCCTAGCAGACTCGGGATGCACGGAAGCTTTACAGGGAGAGATAAGTCTCTCTGTGTACTGTTAGATCTGAAATGGGTTCCTTTCCAGTTTATTCATCAGGCATCTGTTCATCACACACAGGTACGCCTTCCAGTCTGCTTCTTGCCTCGGAGCCGTGCCTTGTCTGCTCTCTTCTGCCGTCTCTGCCACAGCTCTTCCGCATGACTGTAAAACGCGTGCGTTTGGCCGCTAGATATGAACCGATTTATCCCGCAAGGTCGTTCGTCCGCGGAGGTTGAAACCTCCGTAGAGAGAGCCTGTGTTGTCTTTCTTAGCCG
Source organism: Dromococcyx pavoninus (assembly GCA_033558185.1). Taxonomy (NCBI): domain Eukaryota; kingdom Metazoa; phylum Chordata; class Aves; order Cuculiformes; family Neomorphidae; genus Dromococcyx; species Dromococcyx pavoninus. The sequence continues at coordinate 315,645 of JAUMJL010001058.1, forward strand.
AGCAAGTTCCGCGCGCATTCTTGGGCATTTTCAGCAGACTCCGGTTCCACAGGTTCTTTACACAAAGAGGTAAAGCTGTCTGAGAACTGCTAGGGCTGAAACGTGTTGCTGTCAAAAGTTTTCTTCGTGCACCCGTTTCAAAGCCACGGAAAAGCAGTCGCTCTGCTCCTTCCCTCCGATAGCAGCCGTCATTTGAGTCTTCATCCATCTCTGCACTTAGCAGCCACATCACCGCAGTGGGAATTCTCAGCCGCTGGTGAATCTCTTTCCGTAGAAGGCATTAAATCACTCAAAAAAAGCAGCAGGTTCTTCAGCGCTCGCCTGTCTCCTCGGAAGACCAACACCCAGGGAATGCATTGTTAATCACCCTGCTTGTCCGCAAGGCTGACAATGTCTGGGACGGGGGAGAGAGATAGAGGGTGGCATAAGGTGTCCAGAGGGTTCGACAGTTGCTCTTCGCAAGACTCCATAGCGGGATCATAAGGGGAGCGATATGGGCTCTCCAGGAGGCTTCAGAAGTGCGACCGAGTGTGCCGTAGAGGCTGTACAAGAGGCTCCATAGGAGGAAGATAGGGAGCAAGAAACGGGCTCTATAGAGGACTGCATAGTGGAGAGAAAGACAGAGATAGGGGCTCGATAGCAGGGAATTCTTGGCGGCGATAGAAGATCTAGAGGGAGTTCCGTGGAGGAGAGAGCAAGAGCGAGATAAGGACTATGTAGAAGACCCCACAGCGAGGACCATGTGTAGAGGGTTCCATGGGGAGTGAGAGGGCGTGATAGGGTCTCTAGGGGGTGCCCCTTTCGGGATAGAGAGGGCGTGATAAGTGCTCTATCGGGGTTCGATAGCGTAGACCTAGGGGGCGAGATAGGGGCTTTCTATAGAGCTCTAGAAGGGAGACAAAGAGCAAGAAAGGGGCTCCATATGTCGGACTTATTGGTCGTGAGTGGAGCTCTATAGACGTTTCCATGGGTGCAAGACAGGGCATGAGAGGGTCTTTGTAGGAAGATGTAAATGGGGTACAGAAGGTGCTCTCCAAGGGGGCACAATATCAGGAACTTAGGGGGCGCTCGAGGGGCTCTCTAGAGTGCTCTAGAGGCACAATACCGGAGGCGATAGGGGCTGTTTAATGGGTTCCGTAGGGAAGGTGAAGGGGGCTCTATAGAGTGTTGCCTACGGGAGACAATAAGCGAGATAAGGACTCTAGAGAGGGCTCCACGTGTGGGACTTATTAGCCGTGATAGGAGATCTACAGGGGCTTCCATGGGGGCGACGTAGGGTATGATGGGGGCGACGTAGGTTATGATAGGGGCTCCGTAAGTGGCTCCATAGGTGGGATATTGGGAGCCCCTAATGGGTTCTATACAGGGCTCCATTGGCGAAACAGAGCAAGATAGGGACTCTGGAGGGGGCGCCACAAGCCCACTGCAGGGCGCGGTAATGGTCGTAGAAGGGACTCCGTAGGAGGGACGCAGGGACAGTGAAAACACCTCTCTAGAAGACTCCATAGGGGAGAAAAAGAGCGAGATAGGGGCTCCATAGCACACTCCATATGCGGCACATTTTTGGCCATTATGGGAGCTCTCCGTATCAACAGAGGGTGCGATAAGGGCTGTTAAAGGGGCTCCATAGGAGGGACATTGAGAGCGCGATAGGGACTCTAGAGAGAGGTCCGTAGGGGAGACAGAGAGAGATCGGGGCTCTAGGTGTGGCGCCTTATGCCAACTACAGGGCACGATAACGCCATACGAGGGACAGTGGAAGAGTGATAGCACCTCTCTAGAAGGCACCATAGGCGAGAGAAAGTGTGAAAGAGGGGCTCTAGAGAGGGCTCCATATGCGGGACATATCGGCTGCGATGGGAGCTCTGTAGGGGGTTCCACTGGGGTGAAAAAGGGCGTGATAGGAGCTGAATACGGGGCAGCATATGGGTTAGAGAGGGGTCGATACGTGCTCTGCAAGTGACTCCACAGCGGGATCATAAGGGGAGAGATAAGGGCTCTCTAGGGGGCACCAGAAGTGCGACTGAGTGTTCCAAAGAGTCTATCCATGCGGCTCGATAGGAAAAAGAAAAGGAGTAAGAAACGGGCTCTATAGAGGGCTGCAGAACCCCAAAACGGGCTCAGAAACCCAAAAATGGATTGAGGAACCCCCAAAAAAGCTGAGGAACACAAAAATTGGCTGAGGAATCCAAAAATAGATTGAGGAACCAAAAATTTGCTGAGGAACCCAAAAATGGATTGAGAAACCCAAAAAGGGGTTGAAGAACCCAAAAATGGATTGAGGACCACAAAAATGGATTGAGAAACCCCAAAATGGGCTGAGGAAACTAAAACGGGCTCATGAACAAAAAAATGGGTTGATGAACCAAAAATGGATTGAGGAACCATAAAATGGGCTCAGGAAAAGAAAAATGCATAGAGGAACCCAAAAATGGGCTGAGGAACCCACAGATGGGCTGAAGAAGCCAAAAATGGATTGAGGGACCCAAAAATGGATTGAGGGACCTAAAAATGGACTGAGGAACCCAAAAATGGCCTGAAGAACCCAAAAACACATTGAGGAAACCAAAAATGGATTGAGGAACCCAAAAGTGGGTTGAGGAATCCAAAAATGGGCTCAGGAACACAAAAAATGGATTGAGGAACCCAAAAATGGTTTGAAGAAACCAAAAATGGGCTGAGGAACCCAAAAGTGGAGTGAGGAAACCAAAAATGGATTGAGAAACCGAAAAAATGGATTGAGGAGTCCAAAAATGGTCTAAGGAAACCAAAAATTCCTCAGCCCATTTTTTGGTTCCTCAGCCCATTTTTGGTCTCCTCAACCCATTTTTGGTCTCTTCAATCCATTTTTGGGTTCTTCAGCCCGTTTTTAGGTTCCTCAATCCATTTTTGGGTTCCTCAATCCATTTTTGGGTTCCTCAACCCATTTTTGGTGTCCTGAGCCACTTTTTGGTTGCCTCAATCCTTTTTTAGGTTTCTCAGCCCATTTTTGGTTTTTCAGCCCATTTTTGGGTTCCTCAATCCAGTTTTTTGGTTCCTCAATCCATTTTTTGTTTCTTCAGCCCATTTTTGGTTCCTCAGCCCATTTTTTCGGTTCTTCAGCTCATCTTTCTCTCCACTCTGCCGCTTGCTCCTTTTCTCCACTCTGCCGTTTCTTGCTCCTTTTCTTCCTCCTTTAGAGCCGCATGTATAGACTCCTTGGAACACTCAGTCGCACTTCTGGTCTACGCTATCGAACCCCGATAGAGCACTTATCACGCCCTCTCTATCCCGAAAGGGGCACCCCCTAGAGACCCTATCACGCCCTCTCTCCCCATGGAACCCTCTACACATGCCCCTATCGTGCCCCTCAGGTCCTCGCTGTGGGGTCTTATACATAGTCCTTATCTCGCTCTTGCTCTCTCCTCCACGGAACTCCCTCTAGATCTTCTATCGCCGCCAAGAATTCCCTGCTATCGAGCCCCTATCTCTATCTTTCTCTCCACTATGCAGCCCTCTATAGAGCCCGTTTCTTGCTCCCTATCTTCCTCCTATGGAGCCTCTTGTACAGCCTCTACGGCACACTCAGTCGCACTTCTGAAGCCTCCTGGAGAGCCCATATCGCTCCCCTTATGATCCCGCTATGGAGCCCTCCGAAGAGCACCTGTCGAACCCTCTCGACACCTTATGCCGCCCTCTATTGAGCCCCTCTCGCGCCCTGTGTCGCCCCAGTGGAACCCCCTATAAAGTTCCTATCCCTGCGATAAGTCGCGCATATGGGACCCTCTCTTGAGTCCCTATCTCGCTCTTTGTCTCTCCTATGGAGCCGTCTCTACAGCCCCTATTACAACTCTTAATGTCCCTCCTAACGGAGCCCCTTTTACAGCCGGTTCCATAGTCACAGAAAAGGTCTCTTCCTGCCCTCCGACAGCAGCAGTCATTTAAATCTTCATCCATCTCAGCCGTAAGCAGCCGCATCACTGTAAAACGTCTAGCTGTTGCTCAGAAAAGAAACCTGTCAGACGAGAAATGTTTCACCCTGCAAGATCATCCTCTGCCTTCGTCTGCGCAGCACAAGTAATCAAACGAACTGGTAATAGTCCAGAGAGGAGCGATTCATATTTTCATGTGCTTCCTAGCAGACTCGGGATGCACGGAAGCTTTACATCGAGAGATAAGTCTAACTGTGTACTGTTAGATCTGAAATGGGTTCCTTTCCAGTTTATTCATCAGGCATCTGTTCATCACACACAGGTACGCCTTCCAGTCTGCTTCTTGCCTCGGAGCCGTGCCTTCTCTGCTCTCTTCTGCCGTCTCTGCCACAGCTCTTCCGCATGACTGTAAAACGCGTGCGTTTGGCCGCTAGATATGAACCGATTTATCCCGCAAGGTCATTCGTCCGCGGAGGTTGAAACCTCCGTAGAGAGAGCCTGTGTTGTCTTTCTTAGCCGAGCAAGTTCCGCGCGCATTCTTGGGCATTTTCAGCAGACTCCGGTTCCACAGGTTCTTTACACAAAGAGGTAAAGCTGTCTGAGAACTGCTAGGGCTGAAACGTGTTGCTGTCAAAAGTTTTCTTCGTGCACCCGTTTCAAAGCCACAGAAAAGCAGTCGCTCTGCTCCTTCCCTCTGATAGCAGCCGTCATTTGAGTCTTCATCCACCTCTGCACTTAGCAGCCACATCACCTCAGTGGGAATTCTCAGCCGCTGGTGAATCTCTTTCCGTAGAAGGCATTAAATCACTCAAAAAAAGCAGCAGGTTCTTCAGCGCTCGCCTGTCTCCTCGGAAGATCAACACCCAGGGAATGCATTGTTAATCACCCTGCTTGTCCGCAAGGCTGACAATGTCTGGGACGGGGGAGAGAGATAGAGGGTGGCATAAGGTGTCCAGAGGGTTCGACAGGTGCTCTTCGCAAGGCTCCATAGCGGGATCATAAGGGGAGCGATATGGGCTCTCCAGGAGGCTTCAGAAGTGCGACCGAGTGTGCCGTAGAGGCTGTACAAGAGGCTCCATAGGAGGAAGATAGGGAGCAAGAAACGGGCTCTATAGAGGGCTGCATAGTGGAGAGAAAGATAGAGATAGGGGCTCGATAGCAGGGAATTCTTGGCGGCGATAGAAGATCTAGAGGGAGTTCCGTGGAGGAGAGAGCAAGAGCGAGATAAGGACTATGTAGAAGACCCCACAGCGAGGACCATGTGTAGAGGGTTCCATGGGGAGTGAGAGGGCGTGATAGGGTCTCTAGGGGGTGCCCCTTTCGGGATAGAGAGGGCGTGATAAGTGCTCTATCGGGGTTCGATAGCGTAGACCTAGGGGGCGAGATAGGGGCTTTCTATAGAGCTCTAGAAGGGAGACAAAGAGCAAGAAAGGGGCTCCATATGTCGGACTTATTGGTCGTGAGTGGAGCTCTATAGACGTTTCCATGGGTGCAAGACAGGGCATGAGAGGGTCTTTGTAGGAAGATGTAAAAGGGGTACAGAAGGTGCTCTCCAAGGGGGCACAATATCAGGAACTTAGGGGGCGCTCGAGGGGCTCTCTAGAGTGCTCTAGAGGCACAATACCGGAGGCGATAGGGGCTGTTTAATGGGTTCCGTAGGGAAGGTGAAGGGGGCTCTATAGAGTGTTGCCTACGGGAGACAATAAGCGAGATAAGGACTCTAGAGAGGGCTCCACGTGTGGGACTTATTAGCCGTGATAGGAGATCTACAGGGGCTTCCATGGGGGCGACGTAGGGTATGATGGGGGCGACGTAGGGTATGATAGGGGCTCCGTAAGTGGCTCCATAGGTGGGATATTGGGAGCCCCTAATGGGTTCTATACAGGGCTCCATTGGCGAAACAGAGCAAGATAGGGACTCTGGAGGGGGCGCCACAAGCCCACTGCAGGGCGCGGTAATGGTCGTAGAAGGGACTCCGTAGGAGGGACGCAGGGACAGTGAAAACATCTCTCTAGAAGACTCCATAGGGGAGAAAAAGAGCGAGATAGGGGCTCCATAGCACACTCCATATGCGGCACTTTTTTGGCCATTATGGGAGCTCTCCGTATCAACAGAGGGTGCGATAAGGGCTGTTAAAGGGGCTCCATAGGAGGGACATTGAGAGCGCGATAGGGACTCTAGAGAGAGGTCCGTAGGGGAGACAGAGAGAGATCGGGGCTCTAGGTGTGGCGCCTTATGCCAACTACAGGGCACGATAACGCCATACGAGGGACAGTGGAAGAGTGATAGCACCTCTCTAGAAGGCACCATAGGCGAGAGAAAGTGTGAAAGAGGGGCTCTAGAGAGGGCTCCATATGCGGGACATATCGGCTGCGATGGGAGCTCTGTAGGGGGTTCCACTGGGGTGAAAAAGGGCGTGATAGGAGCTGAATACGGGGCAGCATATGGGTTAGAGAGGGGTCGATACGTGCTCTGCAAGTGACTCCACAGCGGGATCATAAGGGGAGAGATAAGGGCTCTCTAGGGGGCACCAGAAGTGCGACTGAGTGTTCCAAAGAGTCTATCCATGCGGCTCGATAGGAAAAAGAAAAGGAGTAAGAAACGGGCTCTATAGAGGGCTGCAGAACCCCAAAACGGGCTCAGAAACCCAAAAATGGATTGAGGAACCCCAAAAAAAGCTGAGGAACACAAAAATTGGCTGAGGAATCCAAAAATAGATTGAGGAACCAAAAATTTGCTGAGGAACCCAAAAATGGATTGAGAAACCCAAAAAGGGGTTGAAGAACCCAAAAATGGATTGAGGACCACAAAAATGGATTGAGAAACCCCAAAATGGGCTGAGGAAACTAAAACGGGCTCATGAACAAAAAAATGGGTTGATGAACCAAAAATGGATTGAGGAACCATAAAATGGGCTCAGGAAAAGAAAAATGCATAGAGGAACCCAAAAATGGGCTGAGGAACCCACAGATGGGCTGAAGAAGCCAAAAATGGATTGAGGGACCCAAAAATGGATTGAGGGACCTAAAAATGGACTGAGGAACCCAAAAATGGCCTGAAGAACCCAAAAACACATTGAGGAAACCAAAAATGGATTGAGGAACCCAAAAGTGGGTTGAGGAATCCAAAAATGGGCTCAGGAACACAAAAAATGGATTGAGGAACCCAAAAATGGTTTGAAGAAACCAAAAATGGGCTGAGGAACCCAAAAGTGGAGTGAGGAAACCAAAAATGGATTGAGAAACCGAAAAAATGGATTGAGGAGTCCAAAAATGGTCTAAAGAAACCAAAAATTCCTCAGCCCATTTTTTGGTTCCTCAGCCCATTTTTGGTCTCCTCAACCCATTTTTGGTCTCTTCAATCCATTTTTGGGTTCTTCAGGCCGTTTTTAGGTTCCTCAATCCATTTTTGGGTTCCTCAATCCATTTTTGGGTTCCTCAACCCATTTTTGGTGTCCTGAGCCACTTTTTGGTTGCCTCAATCCTTTTTTAGGTTTCTCAGCCCATTTTTGGTTTTTCAGCCCATTTTTGGGTTCCTCAATCCAGTTTTTTGGTTCCTCAATCCATTTTTTGTTTCTTCAGCCCATTTTTGGTTCCTCAGCCCATTTTTTCGGTTCTTCAGCTCATCTTTCTCTCCACTCTGCCGCTTGCTCCTTTTCTCCACTCTGCCGTTTCTTGCTCCTTTTCTTCCTCCTTTCGAGCCGCATGTATAGACTCCTTGGAACACTCAGTCGCACTTCTGGTCTACGCTATCGAACCCCGATAGAGCACTTATCACGCCCTCTCTATCCCGAAAGGGGCACCCCCTAGAGACCCTATCACGCCCTCTCTCCCCATGGAACCCTCTACACATGCCCCTATCGTGTCCCTCAGGTCCTCGCTGTGGGGTCTTATACATAGTCCTTATCTCGCTCTTGCTCTCTCCTCCACGGAACTCCCTCTAGATCTTCTATCGCCGCCAAGAATTCCCTGCTATCGAGCCCCTATCTCCATCTTTCTCTCCAGTATGCAGCCCTCTATAGAGCCCGTTTCTTGCTCCCTATCTTCCTCCTATGGAGCCTCTTGTACAGCCTCTACGGCACACTCAGTCGCACTTCTGAAGCCTCCTGGAGAGCCCATATCGCTCCCCTTATGATCCCGCTATGGAGCCCTCCGAAGAGCACCTGTCGAACCCTCTCGACACCTTATGCCGCCCTCTATTGAGCCCCTCTCGCGCCCTGTGTCGCCCCAGTGGAACCCCCTATAAAGTTCCTATCCCTGCGATAAGTCGCGCATATGGGACCCTCTCTTGAGTCCCTATCTCGCTCTTGTCTCTCCTATGGAGCCGTCTCTACAGCCCCTATTACAACTCTTAATGTCCCTCCTAACGGAGCCCCTTTTACAGCCGGTTCCATAGTCACAGAAAAGGTCTCTTCCTGCCCTCCGACAGCAGCAGTCATTTAAATCTTCATCCATCTCAGCCGTAAGCAGCCGCATCACTGTAAAACGTCTAGCTGTTGCTCAGAAAAGAAACCTGTCAGACGAGAAATGTTTCACCCTGCAAGATCATCCTCTGCCTTCGTCTGCGCAGCACAAGTAATCAAACGAACTGGTAATAGTCCAGAGAGGAGCGATTCATATTTTCATGTGCTTCCTAGCAGACTCGGGATGCACGGAAGCTTTACATCGAGAGATAAGTCTAACTGTGTACTGTTAGATCTGAAATGGGTTCCTTTCCAGTTTATTCATCAGGCATCTGTTCATCACACACAGGTACGCCTTCCAGTCTGCTTCTTGCCGCGGAGCCGTGCCTTCTCTGCTCTCTTCTGCCGTCTCTGCCACAGCTCTTCCGCATGACTGTAAAATGCGTGCGTTTGGCCGCTAGATATGAACCGATTTATCCCGCAAGGTCATTCGTCCGCGGAGGTTGAAACCTCCGGAGAGAGAGCCTGTGTTGTCTTTCTTAGCCGAGCAAGTTCCGCGCGCATTCTTGGGCATTTTCAGCAGACTCCGGTTCCACAGGTTCTTTACACAAAGAGGTAAAGCTGTCTGAGAACTGCTAGGGCTGAAACGTGTTGCTGTCAAAAGTTTTCTTCGTGCACCCGTTTCAAAGCCACAGAAAAGCAGTCGCTCTGCTCCTTCCCTCTGATAGCAGCCGTCATTTGAGTCTTCATCCACCTCTGCACTTAGCAGCCACATCACCTCAGTGGGAATTCTCAGCCGCTGGTGAATCTCTTTCCGTAGAAGGCATTAAATCACTCAAAAAAAGCAGCAGGTTCTTCAGCGCTCGCCTGTCTCCTCGGAAGATCAACACCCAGGGAATGCATTGTTAATCACCCTGCTTGTCCGCAAGGCTGACAATGTCTGGGACGGGGGAGAGAGATAGAGGGTGGCATAAGGTGTCCAGACGGTTCGACAGGTGCTCTTCGCAAGGCTCCATAGCGGGATCATAAGGGGAGCGATATGGGCTCTCCAGGAGGCTTCAGAAGTGCGACCGAGTGTGCCGTAGAGGCTGTACAAGAGGCTCCATAGGAGGAAGATAGGGAGCAAGAAACGGGCTCTATAGAGGGCTGCATAGTGGAGAGAAAGATAGAGATAGGGGCTCGATAGCAGGGAATTCTTGGCGGCGATAGAAGATCTAGAGGGAGTTCCGTGGAGGAGAGAGCAAGAGCGAGATAAGGACTATGTAGAAGACCCCACAGCGAGGACCATGTGTAGAGGGTTCCATGGGGAGTGAGAGGGCGTGATAGGGTCTCTAGGGGGTGCCCCTTTCGGGATAGAGAGGGCGTGATAAGTGCTCTATCGGGGTTCGATAGCGTAGACCTAGGGGGCGAGATAGGGGCTTTCTATAGAGCTCTAGAAGGGAGACAAAGAGCAAGAAAGGGGCTCCATATGTCGGACTTATTGGTCGTGAGTGGAGCTCTATAGACGTTTCCATGGGTGCAAGACAGGGCATGAGAGGGTCTTTGTAGGAAGATGTAAAAGGGGTACAGAAGGTGCTCTCCAAGGGGGCACAATATCAGGAACTTAGGGGGCGCTCGAGGGGCTCTCTAGAGTGCTCTAGAGGCACAATACCGGAGGCGATAGGGGCTGTTTAATGGGTTCCGTAGGGAAGGTGAAGGGGGCTCTATAGAGTGTTGCCTACGGGAGACAATAAGCGAGATAAGGACTCTAGAGAGGGCTCCACGTGTGGGACTTATTAGCCGTGATAGGAGATCTACAGGGGCTTCCATGGGGGCGACGTAGGGTATGATGGGGGCGACGTAGGGTATGATAGGGGCTCCGTAAGTGGCTCCATAGGTGGGATATTGGGAGCCCCTAATGGGTTCTATACAGGGCTCCATTGGCGAAACAGAGCAAGATAGGGACTCTGGAGGGGGCGCCACAAGCCCACTGCAGGGCGCGGTAATGGTCGTAGAAGGGACTCCGTAGGAGGGACGCAGGGACAGTGAAAACATCTCTCTAGAAGACTCCATAGGGGAGAAAAAGAGCGAGATAGGGGCTCCATAGCACACTCCATATGCGGCACTTTTTTGGCCATTATGGGAGCTCTCCGTATCAACAGAGGGTGCGATAAGGGCTGTTAAAGGGGCTCCATAGGAGGGACATTGAGAGCGCGATAGGGACTCTAGAGAGAGGTCCGTAGGGGAGACAGAGAGAGATCGGGGCTCTAGGTGTGGCGCCTTATGCCAACTACAGGGCACGATAACGCCATACGAGGGACAGTGGAAGAGTGATAGCACCTCTCTAGAAGGCACCATAGGCGAGAGAAAGTGTGAAAGAGGGGCTCTAGAGAGGGCTCCATATGCGGGACATATCGGCTGCGATGGGAGCTCTGTAGGGGGTTCCACTGGGGTGAAAAAGGGCGTGATAGGAGCTGAATACGGGGCAGCATATGGGTTAGAGAGGGGTCGATACGTGCTCTGCAAGTGACTCCACAGCGGGATCATAAGGGGAGAGATAAGGGCTCTCTAGGGGGCACCAGAAGTGCGACTGAGTGTTCCAAAGAGTCTATCCATGCGGCTCGATAGGAAAAAGAAAAGGAGTAAGAAACGGGCTCTATAGAGGGCTGCAGAACCCCAAAACGGGCTCAGAAACCCAAAAATGGATTGAGGAACCCCAAAAAAAGCTGAGGAACACAAAAATTGGCTGAGGAATCCAAAAATAGATTGAGGAACCAAAAATTTGCTGAGGAACCCAAAAATGGATTGAGAAACCCAAAAAGGGGTTGAAGAACCCAAAAATGGATTGAGGACCACAAAAATGGATTGAGAAACCCCAAAATGGGCTGAGGAAACTAAAACGGGCTCATGAACAAAAAAATGGGTTGATGAACCAAAAATGGATTGAGGAACCATAAAATGGGCTCAGGAAAAGAAAAATGCATAGAGGAACCCAAAAATGGGCTGAGGAACCCACAGATGGGCTGAAGAAGCCAAAAATGGATTGAGGGACCCAAAAATGGATTGAGGGACCTAAAAATGGACTGAGGAACCCAAAAATGGCCTGAAGAACCCAAAAACACATTGAGGAAACCAAAAATGGATTGAGGAACCCAAAACTGGGTTGAGGAATCCAAAAATGGGCTCAGGAACACAAAAAATGGATTGAGGAACCCAAAAATGGTTTGAAGAAACCAAAAATGGGCTGAGGAACCCAAAAGTGGAGTGAGGAAACCAAAAATGGATTGAGAAACCGAAAAAATGGATTGAGGAGTCCAAAAATGGTCTAAAGAAACCAAAAATTCCTCAGCCCATTTTTTGGTTCCTCAGCCCATTTTTGGTCTCCTCAACCCATTTTTGGTCTCTTCAATCCATTTTTGGGTTCTTCAGGCCGTTTTTAGGTTCCTCAATCCATTTTTGGGTTCCTCAATCCATTTTTGGGTTCCTCAACCCATTTTTGGTGTCCTGAGCCACTTTTTGGTTGCCTCAATCCTTTTTTAGGTTTCTCAGCCCATTTTTGGTTTTTCAGCCCATTTTTGGGTTCCTCAATCCAGTTTTTTGGTTCCTCAATCCATTTTTTGTTTCTTCAGCCCATTTTTGGTTCCTCAGCCCATTTTTTCGGTTCTTCAGCTCATCTTTCTCTCCACTCTGCCGCTTGCTCCTTTTCTCCACTCTGCCGTTTCTTGCTCCTTTTCTTCCTCCTTTCGAGCCGCATGTATAGACTCCTTGGAACACTCAGTCGCACTTCTGGTCTACGCTATCGAACCCCGATAGAGCACTTATCACGCCCTCTCTATCCCGAAAGGGGCACCCCCTAGAGACCCTATCACGCCCTCTCTCCCCATGGAACCCTCTACACATGCCCCTATCGTGCCCCTCAGGTCCTCGCTGTGGGGTCTTATACATAGTCCTTATCTCGCTCTTGCTCTCTCCTCCACGGAACTCCCTCTAGATCTTCTATCGCCGCCAAGAATTCCCTGCTATCGAGCCCCTATCTCCATCTTTCTCTCCAGTATGCAGCCCTCTATAGAGCCCGTTTCTTGCTCCCTATCTTCCTCCTATGGAGCCTCTTGTACAGCCTCTACGGCACACTCAGTCGCACTTCTGAAGCCTCCTGGAGAGCCCATATCGCTCCCCTTATGATCCCGCTATGGAGCCCTCCGAAGAGCACCTGTCGAACCCTCTCGACACCTTATGCCGCCCTCTATTGAGCCCCTCTCGCGCCCTGTGTCGCCCCAGTGGAACCCCCTATAAAGTTCCTATCCCTGCGATAAGTCGCGCATATGGGACCCTCTCTTGAGTCCCTATCTCGCTCTTGTCTCTCCTATGGAGCCGTCTCTACAGCCCCTATTACAACTCTTAATGTCCCTCCTAACGGAGCCCCTTTTACAGCCGGTTCCATAGTCACAGAAAAGGTCTCTTCCTGCCCTTTGACAGCAGCAGTCATTTAAATGTTCATCCATCTCAGCCGTAAGCAGCCGCATCACTGTAAAACGTCTAGCTGTTGCTCAGAAAAGAAACCTGTCAGACGAGAAATGTTTCACGCTGCAAGATCATCCTCTGCCTTCGTCTGCGCAGCACAAGTAATCAAACGAACTGGTAATAGTCCAGAGAGGAGCGATTCATATTTTCATGTGCTTCCTAGCAGACTCGGGATGCACGGAAGCTTTACATCGAGAGATAAGTCTAACTGTGTACTGTTAGATCTGAAATGGGTTCCTTTCCAGTTTATTCATCAGGCATCTGTTCATCACACACAGGTACGCCTTCCAGTCTGCTTCTTGCCTCGGAGCCGTGCCTTGTCTGCTCTCTTCTGCCGTCTCTGCCACAGCTCTTCCGCATGACTGTAAAACGCGTGCGTTTGGCCGCTAGATATGAACCGATTTATCCCGCAAGGTCATTCGTCCGCGGAGGTTGAAACCTCCGGAGAGAGAGCCTGTGTTGTCTTTCTTAGCCGAGCAAGTTCCGCGCGCATTCTTGGGCATTTTCAGCAGACTCCGGTTCCACAGGTTCTTTACACAAAGAGGTAAAGCTGTCTGAGAACTGCTAGGGCTGAAACGTGTTGCTGTCAAAAGTTTTCTTCGTGCACCCGTTTCAAAGCCACAGAAAAGCAGTCGCTCTGCTCCTTACCTCCGATAGCAGCCGTCATTTGAGTCTTCATCCACCTCTGCACTTAGCAGCCACATCACCTCAGTGGGAATTCTCAGCCGCTGGTGAATCTCTTTCCGTAGAAGGCATTAAATCACTCAAAAAAAGCAGCAGGTTCTTCAGCGCTCGCCTGTCTCCTCGGAAGACCAACACCCAGGGAATGCATTGTTAATCACCCTGCTTGTCCGCAAGGCTGACAATGTCTGGGACGGGGGAGAGAGATAGAGGGTGGCATAAGGTGTCCAGAGGGTTCGACAGGTGCTCTTCGCAAGGCTCCATAGCGGGATCATAAGGGGAGCGATATGGGCTCTCCAGGAGGCTTCAGAAGTGCGACCGAGTGTGCCGTAGAGGCTGTACAAGAGGCTCCATAGGAGGAAGATAGGGAGCAAGAAACGGGCTCTATAGAGGGCTGCATAGTGGAGAGAAAGATAGAGATAGGGGCTCGATAGCAGGGAATTCTTGGCGGCGATAGAAGATCTAGAGGGAGTTCCGTGGAGGAGAGAGCAAGAGCGAGATAAGGACTATGTAGAAGACCCCACAGCGAGGACCATGTGTAGAGGGTTCCATGGGGAGTGAGAGGGCGTGATAGGGTCTCTAGGGGGTGCCCCTTTCGGGATAGAGAGGGCGTGATAAGTGCTCTATCGGGGTTCGATAGCGTAGACCTAGGGGGCGAGATAGGGGCTTTCTATAGAGCTCTAGAAGGGAGACAAAGAGCAAGAAAGGGGCTCCATATGTCGGACTTATTGGTCGTGAGTGGAGCTCTATAGACGTTTCCATGGGTGCAAGACAGGGCATGAGAGGGTCTTTGTAGGAAGATGTAAAAGGGGTACAGAAGGTGCTCTCCAAGGGGGCACAATATCAGGAACTTAGGGGGCGCTCGAGGGGCTCTCTAGAGTGCTCTAGAGGCACAATACCGGAGGCGATAGGGGCTGTTTAATGGGTTCCGTAGGGAAGGTGAAGGGGGCTCTATAGAGTGTTGCCTACGGGAGACAATAAGCGAGATAAGGACTTTAGAGAGGGCTCCACGTGTGGGACTTATTAGCCGTGATAGGAGATCTACAGGGGCTTCCATGGGGGCGACGTAGGGTATGATGGGGGCGACGTAGGGTATGATAGGGGCTCCGTAAGTGGCTCCATAGGTGGGATATTGGGAGCCCCTAATGGGTTCTATACAGGGCTCCATTGGCGAAACAGAGCAAGATAGGGACTCTGGAGGGGGCGCCACAAGCCCACTGCAGGGCGCGGTAATGGTCGTAGAAGGGACTCCGTAGGAGGGACGCAGGGACAGTGAAAACACCTCTCTAGAAGACTCCATAGGGGAGAAAAAGAGCGAGATAGGGGCTCCATAGCACACTCCATATGCGGCACTTTTTTGGCCATTATGGGAGCTCTCCGTATCAACAGAGGGTGCGATAAGGGCTGTTAAAGGGGCTCCATAGGAGGGACATTGAGAGCGCGATAGGGACTCTAGAGAGAGGTCCGTAGGGGAGACAGAGAGAGATCGGGGCTCTAGGTGTGGCGCCTTATGCCAACTACAGGGCACGATAACGCCATACGAGGGACAGTGGAAGAGTGATAGCACCTCTCTAGAAGGCACCATAGGCGAGAGAAAGTGTGAAAGAGGGGCTCTAGAGAGGGCTCCATATGCGGGACATATCGGCTGCGATGGGAGCTCTGTAGGGGGTTCCACTGGGGTGAAAAAGGGCGTGATAGGAGCTGAATACGGGGCAGCATATGGGTTAGAGAGGGGTCGATACGTGCTCTGCAAGTGACTCCACAGCGGGATCATAAGGGGAGAGATAAGGGCTCTCTAGGGGGCACCAGAAGTGCGACTGAGTGTTCCAAAGAGTCTATCCATGCGGCTCGATAGGAAAAAGAAAAGGAGTAAGAAACGGGCTCTATAGAGGGCTGCAGAACCCCAAAACGGGCTCAGAAACCCAAAAATGGATTGAGGAACCCCAAAAAAAGCTGAGGAACACAAAAATTGGCTGAGGAATCCAAAAATAGATTGAGGAACCAAAAATTTGCTGAGGAACCCAAAAATGGATTGAGAAACCCAAAAAGGGGTTGAAGAACCCAAAAATGGATTGAGGACCACAAAAATGGATTGAGAAACCCCAAAATGGGCTGAGGAAACTAAAACGGGCTCATGAACAAAAAAATGGGTTGATGAACCAAAAATGGATTGAGGAACCATAAAATGGGCTCAAGAAAAGAAAAATGCATAGAGGAACCCAAAAATGGGCTGAGGAACCCACAGATGGGCTGAAGAAGCCAAAAATGGATTGAGGGACCCAAAAATGGATTGAGGGACCTAAAAATGGACTGAGGAACCCAAAAATGGCCTGAAGAACCCAAAAACACATTGAGGAAACCAAAAATGGATTGAGGAACCCAAAAGTGGGTTGAGGAATCCAAAAATGGGCTCAGGAACACAAAAAATGGATTGAGGAACCCAAAAATGGTTTGAAGAAACCAAAAATGGGCTGAGGAACCCAAAAGTGGAGTGAGGAAACCAAAAATGGATTGAGAAACCGAAAAAATGGATTGAGGAGTCCAAAAATGGTCTAAGGAAACCAAAAATTCCTCAGCCCATTTTTTGGTTCCTCAGCCCATTTTTGGTCTCCTCAACCCATTTTTGGTCTCTTCAATCCATTTTTGGGTTCTTCAGCCCGTTTTTAGGTTCCTCAATCCATTTTTGGGTTCCTCAATCCATTTTTGGGTTCCTCAACCCATTTTTGGTGTCCTGAGCCACTTTTTGGTTGCCTCAATCCTTTTTTAGGTTTCTCAGCCCATTTTTGGTTTTTCAGCCCATTTTTGGGTTCCTCAATCCAGTTTTTTGGTTCCTCAATCCATTTTTTGTTTCTTCAGCCCATTTTTGGTTCCTCAGCCCATTTTTTCGGTTCTTCAGCTCATCTTTCTCTCCACTCTGCCGCTTGCTCCTTTTCTCCACTCTGCCGTTTCTTGCTCCTTTTCTTCCTCCTTTAGAGCCGCATGTATAGACTCCTTGGAACACTCAGTCGCACTTCTGGTCTACGCTATCGAACCCCGATAGAGCACTTATCACGCCCTCTCTATCCCGAAAGGGGCACCCCCTAGAGACCCTATCACGCCCTCTCTCCCCATGGAACCCTCTACACATGCCCCTATCGTGCCCCTCAGGTCCTCGCTGTGGGGTCTTATACATAGTCCTTATCTCGCTCTTGCTCTCTCCTCCACGGAACTCCCTCTAGATCTTCTATCGCCGCCAAGAATTCCCTGCTATCGAGCCCCTATCTCTATCTTTCTCTCCACTATGCAGCCCTCTATAGAGCCCGTTTCTTGCTCCCTATCTTCCTCCTATGGAGCCTCTTGTACAGCCTCTACGGCACACTCAGTCGCACTTCTGAAGCCTCCTGGAGAGCCCATATCGCTCCCCTTATGATCCCGCTATGGAGCCCTCCGAAGAGCACCTGTCGAACCCTCTTGACACCTTATGCCGCCCTCTATTGAGCCCCTCTCGCGCCCTGTGTTGCCCCAGTGGAACCCCCTATAAAGTTCCTATCCCTGCGATAAGTCGCGCATATGGGACCCTCTCTTGAGTCCCTATCTCGCTCTTTGTCTCTCCTATGGAGCCGTCTCTACAGCCCCTATTACAACTCTTAATGTCCCTCCTAACGGAGCCCCTTTTACAGCCGGTTCCATAGTCACAGAAAAGGTCTCTTCCTGCCCTTTGACAGCAGCAGTCATTTAAATGTTCATCCATCTCAGCCGTAAGCAGCCGCATCACTGTAAAACGTCTAGCTGTTGCTCAGAAAAGAAACCTGTCAGACGAGAAATGTTTCACGCTGCAAGATCATCCTCTGCCTTCGTCTGCGCAGCACAAGTAATCAAACGAACTGGTAATAGTCCAGAGAGGAGCGATTCATATTTTCATGTGCTTCCTAGCAGACTCGGGATGCACGGAAGCTTTACATCGAGAGATAAGTCTAACTGTGTACTGTTAGATCTGAAATGGGTTCCTTTCCAGTTTATTCATCAGGCATCTGTTCATCACACACAGGTACGCCTTCCAGTCTGCTTCTTGCCTCGGAGCCGTGCCTTGTCTGCTCTCTTCTGCCGTCTCTGCCACAGCTCTTCCGCATGACTGTAAAACGCGTGCGTTTGGCCGCTAGATATGAACCGATTTATCCCGCAAGGTCATTCGTCCGCGGAGGTTGAAACCTCCGGAGAGAGAGCCTGTGTTGTCTTTCTTAGCCGAGCAAGTTCCGCGCGCATTCTTGGGCATTTTCAGCAGACTCCGGTTCCACAGGTTCTTTACACAAAGAGGTAAAGCTGTCTGAGAACTGCTAGGGCTGAAACGTGTTGCTGTCAAAAGTTTTCTTCGTGCACCCGTTTCAAAGCCACAGAAAAGCAGTCGCTCTGCTCCTTACCTCCGATAGCAGCCGTCATTTGAGTCTTCATCCACCTCTGCACTTAGCAGCCACATCACCTCAGTGGGAATTCTCAGCCGCTGGTGAATCTCTTTCCGTAGAAGGCATTAAATCACTCAAAAAAAGCAGCAGGTTCTTCAGCGCTCGCCTGTCTCCTCGGAAGACCAACACCCAGGGAATGCATTGTTAATCACCCTGCTTGTCCGCAAGGCTGACAATGTCTGGGACGGGGGAGAGAGATAGAGGGTGGCATAAGGTGTCCAGAGGGTTCGACAGGTGCTCTTCGCAAGGCTCCATAGCGGGATCATAAGGGGAGCGATATGGGCTCTCCAGGAGGCTTCAGAAGTGCGACCGAGTGTGCCGTAGAGGCTGTACAAGAGGCTCCATAGGAGGAAGATAGGGAGCAAGAAACGGGCTCTATAGAGGGCTGCATAGTGGAGAGAAAGATAGAGATAGGGGCTCGATAGCAGGGAATTCTTGGCGGCGATAGAAGATCTAGAGGGAGTTCCGTGGAGGAGAGAGCAAGAGCGAGATAAGGACTATGTAGAAGACCCCACAGCGAGGACCATGTGTAGAGGGTTCCATGGGGAGTGAGAGGGCGTGATAGGGTCTCTAGGGGGTGCCCCTTTCGGGATAGAGAGGGCGTGATAAGTGCTCTATCGGGGTTCGATAGCGTAGACCTAGGGGGCGAGATAGGGGCTTTCTATAGAGCTCTAGAAGGGAGACAAAGAGCAAGAAAGGGGCTCCATATGTCGGACTTATTGGTCGTGAGTGGAGCTCTATAGACGTTTCCATGGGTGCAAGACAGGGCATGAGAGGGTCTTTGTAGGAAGATGTAAAAGGGGTACAGAAGGTGCTCTCCAAGGGGGCACAATATCAGGAACTTAGGGGGCGCTCGAGGGGCTCTCTAGAGTGCTCTAGAGGCACAATACCGGAGGCGATAGGGGCTGTTTAATGGGTTCCGTAGGGAAGGTGAAGGGGGCTCTATAGAGTGTTGCCTACGGGAGACAATAAGCGAGATAAGGACTTTAGAGAGGGCTCCACGTGTGGGACTTATTAGCCGTGATAGGAGATCTACAGGGGCTTCCATGGGGGCGACGTAGGGTATGATGGGGGCGACGTAGGGTATGATAGGGGCTCCGTAAGTGGCTCCATAGGTGGGATATTGGGAGCCCCTAATGGGTTCTATACAGGGCTCCATTGGCGAAACAGAGCAAGATAGGGACTCTGGAGGGGGCGCCACAAGCCCACTGCAGGGCGCGGTAATGGTCGTAGAAGGGACTCCGTAGGAGGGACGCAGGGACAGTGAAAACACCTCTCTAGAAGACTCCATAGGGGAGAAAAAGAGCGAGATAGGGGCTCCATAGCACACTCCATATGCGGCACTTTTTTGGCCATTATGGGAGCTCTCCGTATCAACAGAGGGTGCGATAAGGGCTGTTAAAGGGGCTCCATAGGAGGGACATTGAGAGCGCGATAGGGACTCTAGAGAGAGGTCCGTAGGGGAGACAGAGAGAGATCGGGGCTCTAGGTGTGGCGCCTTATGCCAACTACAGGGCACGATAACGCCATACGAGGGACAGTGGAAGAGTGATAGCACCTCTCTAGAAGGCACCATAGGCGAGAGAAAGTGTGAAAGAGGGGCTCTAGAGAGGGCTCCATATGCGGGACATATTGGCTGCGATGGGAGCTCTGTAGGGTCTTCCACTGGGGTGAAAAAGGGCGTGATAGGAGCTGAATACGGGGCAGCATATGGGTTAGAGAGGGGTCGATACGTGCTCTGCAAGTGACTCCACAGCGGGATCATAAGGGGAGAGATAAGGGCTCTCTAGGGGGCACCAGAAGTGCGACTGAGTGTTCCAAAGAGTCTATCCATGCGGCTCGATAGGAAAAAGAAAAGGAGTAAGAAACGGGCTCTATAGAGGGCTGCAGAACCCCAAAACGGGCTCAGAAACCCAAAAATGGATTGAGGAACCCCAAAAAAAGCTGAGGAACACAAAAATTGGCTGAGGAATCCAAAAATAGATTGAGGAACCAAAAATTTGCTGAGGAACCCAAAAATGGATTGAGAAACCCAAAAAGGGGTTGAAGAACCCAAAAATGGATTGAGGACCACAAAAATGGATTGAGAAACCCCAAAATGGGCTGAGGAAACTAAAACGGGCTCATGAACAAAAAAATGGGTTGATGAACCAAAAATGGATTGAGGAACCATAAAATGGGCTCAGGAAAAGAAAAATGCATAGAGGAACCCAAAAATGGGCTGAGGAACCCACAGATGGGCTGAAGAAGCCAAAAATGGATTGAGGGACCCAAAAATGGATTGAGGGACCTAAAAATGGACTGAGGAACCCAAAAATGGCCTGAAGAACCCAAAAACACATTGAGGAAACCAAAAATGGATTGAGGAACCCAAAAGTGGGTTGAGGAATCCAAAAATGGGCTCAGGAACACAAAAAATGGATTGAGGAACCCAAAAATGGTTTGAAGAAACCAAAAATGGGCTGAGGAACCCAAAAGTGGAGTGAGGAAACCAAAAATGGATTGAGAAACCGAAAAAATGGATTGAGGAGTCCAAAAATGGTCTAAGGAAACCAAAAATTCCTCAGCCCATTTTTTGGTTCCTCAGCCCATTTTTGGTCTCCTCAACCCATTTTTGGTCTCTTCAATCCATTTTTGGGTTCTTCAGCCCGTTTTTAGGTTCCTCAATCCATTTTTGGGTTCCTCAATCCATTTTTGGGTTCCTCAACCCATTTTTGGTGTCCTGAGCCACTTTTTGGTTGCCTCAATCCTTTTTTAGGTTTCTCAGCCCATTTTTGGTTTTTCAGCCCATTTTTGGGTTCCTCAATCCAGTTTTTTGGTTCCTCAATCCATTTTTTGTTTCTTCAGCCCATTTTTGGTTCCTCAGCCCATTTTTTCGGTTCTTCAGCTCATCTTTCTCTCCACTCTGCCGCTTGCTCCTTTTCTCCACTCTGCCGTTTCTTGCTCCTTTTCTTCCTCCTTTCGAGCCGCATGTATAGACTCCTTGGAACACTCAGTCGCACTTCTGGTCTACGCTATCGAACCCCGATAGAGCACTTATCACGCCCTCTCTATCCCGAAAGGGGCACCCCCTAGAGACCCTATCACGCCCTCTCTCCCCATGGAACCCTCTACACATGCCCCTATCGTGCCCCTCAGGTCCTCGCTGTGGGGTCTTATACATAGTCCTTATCTCGCTCTTGCTCTCTCCTCCACGGAACTCCCTCTAGATCTTCTATCGCCGCCAAGAATTCCCTGCTATCGAGCCCCTATCTCTATCTTTCTCTCCACTATGCAGCCCTCTATAGAGCCCGTTTCTTGCTCCCTATCTTCCTCCTATGGAGCCTCTTGTACAGCCTCTACGGCACACTCAGTCGCACTTCTGAAGCCTCCTGGAGAGCCCATATCGCTCCCCTTATGATCCCGCTATGGAGCCCTCCGAAGAGCACCTGTCGAACCCACTTGACACCTTATGCCGCCCTCTATTGAGCCCCTCTCGCGCCCTGTGTTGCCCCAGTGGAACCCCCTATAAAGTTCCTATCCCTGCGATAAGTCGCGCATATGGGACCCTCTCTTGAGTCCCTATCTCGCTCTTTGTCTCTCCTATGGAGCCGTCTCTACAGCCCCTATTACAACTCTTAATGTCCCTCCTAACGGAGCCCCTTTTACAGCCGGTTCCATAGTCACAGAAAAGGTCTCTTCCTGCCCTTTGACAGCAGCAGTCATTTAAATGTTCATCCATCTCAGCCGTAAGCAGCCGCATCACTGTAAAACGTCTAGCTGTTGCTCAGAAAAGAAACCTGTCAGACGAGAAATGTTTCACGCTGCAAGATCATCCTCTGCCTTCGTCTGCGCAGCACAAGTAATCAAACGAACTGGTAATAGTCCAGAGAGGAGCGATTCATATTTTCATGTGCTTCCTAGCAGACTCGGGATGCACGGAAGCTTTACATCGAGAGATAAGTCTAACTGTGTACTGTTAGACCTGAAATGGGTTCCTTTCCAGTTTATTCATCAGGCATCTGTTCATCACACACAGGTACGCCTTCCAGTCTGCTTCTTGCCTCGGAGCCGTGCCTTGTCTGCTCTCTTCTGCCGTCTCTGCCACAGCTCTTCCGCATGACTGTAAAACGCGTGCGTTTGGCCGCTAGATATGAACCGATTTATCCCGCAAGGTCATTCGTCCGCGGAGGTTGAAACCTCCGGAGAGAGAGCCTGTGTTGTCTTTCTTAGCCGAGCAAGTTCCGCGCGCATTCTTGGGCATTTTCAGCAGACTCCGGTTCCACAGGTTCTTTACACAAAGAGGTAAAGCTGTCTGAGAACTGCTAGGGCTGAAACGTGTTGCTGTCAAAAGTTTTCTTCGTGCACCCGTTTCAAAGCCACAGAAAAGCAGTCGCTCTGCTCCTTACCTCCGATAGCAGCCGTCATTTGAGTCTTCATCCACCTCTGCACTTAGCAGCCACATCACCTCAGTGGGAATTCTCAGCCGCTGGTGAATCTCTTTCCGTAGAAGGCATTAAATCACTCAAAAAAAGCAGCAGGTTCTTCAGCGCTCGCCTGTCTCCTCGGAAGACCAACACCCAGGGAATGCATTGTTAATCACCCTGCTTGTCCGCAAGGCTGACAATGTCTGGGACGGGGGAGAGAGATAGAGGGTGGCATAAGGTGTCCAGAGGGTTCGACAGGTGCTCTTCGCAAGGCTCCATAGCGGGATCATAAGGGGAGCGATATGGGCTCTCCAGGAGGCTTCAGAAGTGCGACCGAGTGTGCCGTAGAGGCTGTACAAGAGGCTCCATAGGAGGAAGATAGGGAGCAAGAAACGGGCTCTATAGAGGGCTGCATAGTGGAGAGAAAGATAGAGATAGGGGCTCGATAGCAGGGAATTCTTGGCGGCGATAGAAGATCTAGAGGGAGTTCCGTGGAGGAGAGAGCAAGAGCGAGATAAGGACTATGTAGAAGACCCCACAGCGAGGACCATGTGTAGAGGGTTCCATGGGGAGTGAGAGGGCGTGATAGGGTCTCTAGGGGGTGCCCCTTTCGGGATAGAGAGGGCGTGATAAGTGCTCTATCGGGGTTCGATAGCGTAGACCTAGGGGGCGAGATAGGGGCTTTCTATAGAGCTCTAGAAGGGAGACAAAGAGCAAGAAAGGGGCTCCATATGTCGGACTTATTGGTCGTGAGTGGAGCTCTATAGACGTTTCCATGGGTGCAAGACAGGGCATGAGAGGGTCTTTGTAGGAAGATGTAAAAGGGGTACAGAAGGTGCTCTCCAAGGGGGCACAATATCAGGAACTTAGGGGGCGCTCGAGGGGCTCTCTAGAGTGCTCTAGAGGCACAATACCGGAGGCGATAGGGGCTGTTTAATGGGTTCCGTAGGGAAGGTGAAGGGGGCTCTATAGAGTGTTGCCTACGGGAGACAATAAGCGAGATAAGGACTTTAGAGAGGGCTCCACGTGTGGGACTTATTAGCCGTGATAGGAGATCTACAGGGGCTTCCATGGGGGCGACGTAGGGTATGATGGGGGCGACGTAGGGTATGATAGGGGCTCCGTAAGTGGCTCCATAGGTGGGATATTGGGAGCCCCTAATGGGTTCTATACAGGGCTCCATTGGCGAAACAGAGCAAGATAGGGACTCTGGAGGGGGCGCCACAAGCCCACTGCAGGGCGCGGTAATGGTCGTAGAAGGGACTCCGTAGGAGGGACGCAGGGACAGTGAAAACACCTCTCTAGAAGACTCCATAGGGGAGAAAAAGAGCGAGATAGGGGCTCCATAGCACACTCCATATGCGGCACTTTTTTGGCCATTATGGGAGCTCTCCGTATCAACAGAGGGTGCGATAAGGGCTGTTAAAGGGGCTCCATAGGAGGGACATTGAGAGCGCGATAGGGACTCTAGAGAGAGGTCCGTAGGGGAGACAGAGAGAGATCGGGGCTCTAGGTGTGGCGTCTTATGCCAACTACAGGGCACGATAACGCCATACGAGGGACAGTGGAAGAGTGATAGCACCTCTCTAGAAGGCACCATAGGCGAGAGAAAGTGTGAAAGAGGGGCTCTAGAGAGGGCTCCATATGCGGGACATATCGGCTGCGATGGGAGCTCTGTAGGGGGTTCCACTGGGGTGAAAAAGGGCGTGATAGGAGCTGAATACGGGGCAGCATATGGGTTAGAGAGGGGTCGATACGTGCTCTGCAAGTGACTCCACAGCGGGATCATAAGGGGAGAGATAAGGGCTCTCTAGGGGGCACCAGAAGTGCGACTGAGTGTTCCAAAGAGTCTATCCATGCGGCTCGATAGGAAAAAGAAAAGGAGTAAGAAACGGGCTCTATAGAGGGCTGCAGAACCCCAAAACGGGCTCAGAAACCCAAAAATGGATTGAGGAACCCCCAAAAAAGCTGAGGAACACAAAAATTGGCTGAGGAATCCAAAAATAGATTGAGGAACCAAAAATTTGCTGAGGAACCCAAAAATGGATTGAGAAACCCAAAAAGGGGTTGAAGAACCCAAAAATGGATTGAGGACCACAAAAATGGATTGAGAAACCCCAAAATGGGCTGAGGAAACTAAAACGGGCTCATGAACAAAAAAATGGGTTGATGAACCAAAAATGGATTGAGGAACCATAAAATGGGCTCAGGAAAAGAAAAATGCATAGAGGAACCCAAAAATGGGCTGAGGAACCCACAGATGGGCTGAAGAAGCCAAAAATGGATTGAGGGACCCAAAAATGGATTGAGGGACCTAAAAATGGACTGAGGAACCCAAAAATGGCCTGAAGAACCCAAAAACACATTGAGGAAACCAAAAATGGATTGAGGAACCCAAAAGTGGGTTGAGGAATCCAAAAATGGGCTCAGGAACACAAAAAATGGATTGAGGAACCCAAAAATGGTTTGAAGAAACCAAAAATGGGCTGAGGAACCCAAAAGTGGAGTGAGGAAACCAAAAATGGATTGAGAAACCGAAAAAATGGATTGAGGAGTCCAAAAATGGTCTAAGGAAACCAAAAATTCCTCAGCCCATTTTTTGGTTCCTCAGCCCATTTTTGGTCTCCTCAACCCATTTTTGGTCTCTTCAATCCATTTTTGGGTTCTTCAGCCCGTTTTTAGGTTCCTCAATCCATTTTTGGGTTCCTCAATCCATTTTTGGGTTCCTCAACCCATTTTTGGTGTCCTGAGCCACTTTTTGGTTGCCTCAATCCTTTTTTAGGTTTCTCAGCCCATTTTTGGTTTTTCAGCCCATTTTTGGGTTCCTCAATCCAGTTTTTTGGTTCCTCAATCCATTTTTTGTTTCTTCAGCCCATTTTTGGTTCCTCAGCCCATTTTTTCGGTTCTTCAGCTCATCTTTCTCTCCACTCTGCCGCTTGCTCCTTTTCTCCACTCTGCCATTTCTTGCTCCTTTTCTTCCTCCTTTAGAGCCGCATGTATAGACTCCTTGGAACACTCAGTCGCACTTCTGGTCTACGCTATCGAACCCCGATAGAGCACTTATCACGCCCTCTCTATCCCGAAAGGGGCACCCCCTAGAGACCCTATCACGCCCTCTCTCCCCATGGAACCCTCTACACATGCCCCTATCGTGCCCCTCAGGTCCTCGCTGTGGGGTCTTCTACATAGTCCTTATCTCGCTCTTGCTCTCTCCTCCACGGAACTCCCTCTAGATCTTCTATCGCCGCCAAGAATTCCCTGCTATCGAGCCCCTATCTCTATCTTTCTCTCCACTATGCAGCCCTCTATAGAGCCCGTTTCTTGCTCCCTATCTTCCTCCTATGGAGCCTCTTGTACAGCCTCTACGGCACACTCAGTCGCACTTCTGAAGCCTCCTGGAGAGCCCATATCGCTCCCCTTATGATCCCGCTATGGAGCCCTCCGAAGAGCACCTGTCGAACCCTCTCGACACCTTATGCCGCCCTCTATTGAGCCCCTCTCGCGCCCTGTGTCGCCCCAGTGGAACCCCCTATAAAGTTCCTATCCCTGCGATAAGTCGCGCATATGGGACCCTCTCTTGAGTCCCTATCTCGCTCTTTGTCTCTCCTATGGAGCCGTCTCTACAGCCCCTATTACAACTCTTAATGTCCCTCCTAACGGAGCCCCTTTTACAGCCGGTTCCATAGTCACAGAAAAGGTCTCTTCCTGCCCTTTGACAGCAGCAGTCATTTAAATCTTCATCCATCTCAGCCGTAAGCAGCCGCATCACTGTAAAACGTCTAGCTGTTGCTCAGAAAAGAAACCTGTCAGACGAGAAATGTTTCACCCTGCAAGATCATCCTCTGCCTTCGTCTGCGCAGCACAAGTAATCAAACGAACTGGTAATAGTCCAGAGAGGAGCGATTCATATTTTCATGTGCTTCCTAGCAGACTCGGGATGCACGGAAGCTTTACATCGAGAGATAAGTCTAACTGTGTACTGTTAGATCTGAAATGGGTTCCTTTCCAGTTTATTCATCAGGCATCTGTTCATCACACACAGGTACGCCTTCCAGTCTGCTTCTTGCCTCGGAGCCGTGCCTTCTCTGCTCTCTTCTGCCGTCTCTGCCACAGCTCTTCCGCATGACTGTAAAACGCGTGCGTTTGGCCGCTAGATATGAACCGATTTATCCCGCAAGGTCATTCGTCCGCGGAGGTTGAAACCTCCGTAGAGAGAGCCTGTGTTGTCTTTCTTAGCCGAGCAAGTTCCGCGCGCATTCTTGGGCATTTTCAGCAGACTCCGGTTCCACAGGTTCTTTACACAAAGAGGTAAAGCTGTCTGAGAACTGCTAGGGCTGAAACGTGTTGCTGTCAAAAGTTTTTTTCGTGCACCCGTTTCAAAGCCACAGAAAAGCAGTCGCTCTGCTCCTTCCCTCCGATAGCAGCCGTCATTTGAGTCTTCATCCACCTCTGCACTTAGCAGCCACATCACCTCAGTGGGAATTCTCAGCCGCTGGTGAATCTCTTTCCGTAGAAGGCATTAAATCACTCAAAAAAAGCAGCAGGTTCTTCAGCGCTCGCCTGTCTCCTCGGAAGATCAACACCCAGGGAATGCATTGTTAATCACCCTGCTTGTCCGCAAGGCTGACAATGTCTGGGACGGGGGAGAGAGATAGAGGGTGGCATAAGGTGTCCAGAGGGTTCGACAGGTGCTCTTCGCAAGGCTCCATAGCGGGATCATAAGGGGAGCGATATGGGCTCTCCAGGAGGCTTCAGAAGTGCGACCGAGTGTGCCGTAGAGGCTGTACAAGAGGCTCCATAGGAGGAAGATAGGGAGCAAGAAACGGGCTCTATAGAGGGCTGCATAGTGGAGAGAAAGATAGAGATAGGGGCTCGATAGCAGGGAATTCTTGGCGGCGATAGAAGATCTAGAGGGAGTTCCGTGGAGGAGAGAGCAAGAGCGAGATAAGGACTATGTAGAAGACCCCACAGCGAGGACCATGTGTAGAGGGTTCCATGGGGAGTGAGAGGGCGTGATAGGGTCTCTAGGGGGTGCCCCTTTCGGGATAGAGAGGGCGTGATAAGTGCTCTATCGGGGTTCGATAGCGTAGACCTAGGGGGCGAGATAGGGGCTTTCTATAGAGCTCTAGAAGGGAGACAAAGAGCAAGAAAGGGGCTCCATATGTCGGACTTATTGGTCGTGAGTGGAGCTCTATAGACGTTTCCATGGGTGCAAGACAGGGCATGAGAGGGTCTTTGTAGGAAGATGTAAAAGGGGTACAGAAGGTGCTCTCCAAGGGGGCACAATATCAGGAACTTAGGGGGCGCTCGAGGGGCTCTCTAGAGTGCTCTAGAGGCACAATACCGGAGGCGATAGGGGCTGTTTAATGGGTTCCGTAGGGAAGGTGAAGGGGACTCTATAGAGTGTTGCCTACGGGAGACAATAAGCGAGATAAGGACTCTAGAGAGGGCTCCACGTGTGGGACTTATTAGCCGTGATAGGAGATCTACAGGGGCTTCCATGGGGGCGACGTAGGGTATGATGGGGGCGACGTAGGGTATGATAGGGGCTCCGTAAGTGGCTCCATAGGTGGGATATTGGGAGCCCCTAATGGGTTCTATACAGGGCTCCATTGGCGAAACAGAGCAAGATAGGGACTCTGGAGGGGGCGCCACAAGCCCACTGCAGGGCGCGGTAATGGTCGTAGAAGGGACTCCGTAGGAGGGACGCAGGGACAGTGAAAACACCTCTCTAGAAGACTCCATAGGGGAGAAAAAGAGCGAGATAGGGGCTCCATAGCACACTCCATATGCGGCACTTTTTTGGCCATTATGGGAGCTCTCCGTATCAACAGAGGGTGCGATAAGGGCTGTTAAAGGGGCTCCATAGGAGGGACATTGAGAGCGCGATAGGGACTCTAGAGAGAGGTCCGTAGGGGAGACAGAGAGAGATCGGGGCTCTAGGTGTGGCGCCTTATGCCAACTACAGGGCACGATAACGCCATACGAGGGACAGTGGAAGAGTGATAGCACCTCTCTAGAAGGCACCATAGGCGAGAGAAAGTGTGAAAGAGGGGCTCTAGAGAGGGCTCCATATGCGGGACATATCGGCTGCGATGGGAGCTCTGTAGGGGGTTCCACTGGGGTGAAAAAGGGCGTGATAGGAGCTGAATACGGGGCAGCATATGGGTTAGAGAGGGGTCGATACGTGCTCTGCAAGTGACTCCACAGCGGGATCATAAGGGGAGAGATAAGGGCTCTCTAGGGGGCACCAGAAGTGCGACTGAGTGTTCCAAAGAGTCTATCCATGCGGCTCGATAGGAAAAAGAAAAGGAGTAAGAAACGGGCTCTATAGAGGGCTGCAGAACCCCAAAACGGGCTCAGAAACCCAAAAATGGATTGAGGAACCCCCAAAAAAGCTGAGGAACACAAAAATTGGCTGAGGAATCCAAAAATAGATTGAGGAACCAAAAATTTGCTGAGGAACCCAAAAATGGATTGAGAAACCCAAAAAGGGGTTGAAGAACCCAAAAATGGATTGAGGACCACAAAAATGGATTGAGAAACCCCAAAATGGGCTGAGGAAACTAAAACGGGCTCATGAACAAAAAAATGGGTTGATGAACCAAAAATGGATTGAGGAACCATAAAATGGGCTCAGGAAAAGAAAAATGCATAGAGGAACCCAAAAATGGGCTGAGGAACCCACAGATGGGCTGAAGAAGCCAAAAATGGATTGAGGGACCCAAAAATGGATTGAGGGACCTAAAAATGGACTGAGGAACCCAAAAATGGCCTGAAGAACCCAAAAACACATTGAGGAAACCAAAAATGGATTGAGGAACCCAAAAGTGGGTTGAGGAATCCAAAAATGGGCTCAGGAACACAAAAAATGGATTGAGGAACCCAAAAATGGTTTGAAGAAACCAAAAATGGGCTGAGGAACCCAAAAGTGGAGTGAGGAAACCAAAAATGGATTGAGAAACCGAAAAAATGGATTGAGGAGTCCAAAAATGGTCTAAGGAAACCAAAAATTCCTCAGCCCATTTTTTGGTTCCTCAGCCCATTTTTGGTCTCCTCAACCCATTTTTGGTCTCTTCAATCCATTTTTGGGTTCTTCAGCCCGTTTTTAGGTTCCTCAATCCATTTTTGGGTTCCTCAATCCATTTTTGGGTTCCTCAACCCATTTTTGGTGTCCTGAGCCACTTTTTGGTTGCCTCAATCCTTTTTTAGGTTTCTCAGCCCATTTTTGGTTTTTCAGCCCATTTTTGGGTTCCTCAATCCAGTTTTTTGGTTCCTCAATCCATTTTTTGTTTCTTCAGCCCATTTTTGGTTCCTCAGCCCATTTTTTCGGTTCTTCAGCTCATCTTTCTCTCCACTCTGCCGCTTGCTCCTTTTCTCCACTCTGCCGTTTCTTGACCTTTTCTTCCTCCTTTAGAGCCGCATGTATAGACTCCTTGGAACACTCAGTCGCACTTCTGGTCTACGCTATCGAACCCCGATAGAGCACTTATCACGCCCTCTCTATCCCGAAAGGGGCACCCCCTAGAGACCCTATCACGCCCTCTCTCCCCATGGAACCCTCTACACATGCCCCTATCGTGCCCCTCAGGTCCTCGCTGTGGGGTCTTATACATAGTCCTTATCTCGCTCTTGCTCTCTCCTCCACGGAACTCCCTCTAGATCTTCTATCGCCGCCAAGAATTCCCTGCTATCGAGCCCCTATCTCTATCTTTCTCTCCACTATGCAGCCCTCTATAGAGCCCGTTTCTTGCTCCCTATCTTCCTCCTATGGAGCCTCTTGTACAGCCTCTACGGCACACTCAGTCGCACTTCTGAAGCCTCCTGGAGAGCCCATATCGCTCCCCTTATGATCCCGCTATGGAGCCCTCCGAAGAGCACCTGTCGAACCCTCTCGACACCTTATGCCGCCCTCTATTGAGCCCCTCTCGCGCCCTGTGTCGCCCCAGTGGAACCCCCTATAAAGTTCCTATCCCTGCGATAAGTCGCGCATATGGGACCCTCTCTTGAGTCCCTATCTCGCTCTTTGTCTCTCCTATGGAGCCGTCTCTACAGCCCCTATTACAACTCTTAATGTCCCTCCTAACGGAGCCCCTTTTACAGCCGGTTCCATAGTCACAGAAAAGGTCTCTTCCTGCCCTTTGACAGCAGCAGTCATTTAAATCTTCATCCATCTCAGCCGTAAGCAGCCGCATCACTGTAAAACGTCTAGCTGTTGCTCAGAAAAGAAACCTGTCAGACGAGAAATGTTTCACCCTGCAAGATCATCCTCTGCCTTCGTCTGCGCAGCACAAGTAATCAAACGAACTGGTAATAGTCCAGAGAGGAGCGATTCATATTTTCATGTGCTTCCTAGCAGACTCGGGATGCACGGAAGCTTTACATCGAGAGATAAGTCTAACTGTGTACTGTTAGATCTGAAATGGGTTCCTTTCCAGTTTATTCATCAGGCATCTGTTCATCACACACAGGTACGCCTTCCAGTCTGCTTCTTGCCTCGGAGCCGTGCCTTCTCTGCTCTCTTCTGCCGTCTCTGCCACAGCTCTTCCGCATGACTGTAAAACGCGTGCGTTTGGCCGCTAGATATGAACCGATTTATCCCGCAAGGTCATTCGTCCGCGGAGGTTGAAACCTCCGTAGAGAGAGCCTGTGTTGTCTTTCTTAGCCGAGCAAGTTCCGCGCGCATTCTTGGGCATTTTCAGCAGACTCCGGTTCCACAGGTTCTTTACACAAAGAGGTAAAGCTGTCTGAGAACTGCTAGGGCTGAAACGTGTTGCTGTCAAAAGTTTTCTTCGTGCACCCGTTTCAAAGCCACAGAAAAGCAGTCGCTCTGCTCCTTCCCTCCGATAGCAGCCGTCATTTGAGTCTTCATCCACCTCTGCACTTAGCAGCCACATCACCTCAGTGGGAATTCTCAGCCGCTGGTGAATCTCTTTCCGTAGAAGGCATTAAATCACTCAAAAAAAGCAGCAGGTTCTTCAGCGCTCGCCTGTCTCCTCGGAAGATCAACACCCAGGGAATGCATTGTTAATCACCCTGCTTGTCCGCAAGGCTGACAATGTCTGGGACGGGGGAGAGAGATAGAGGGTGGCATAAGGTGTCCAGACGGTTCGACAGGTGCTCTTCGCAAGGCTCCATAGCGGGATCATAAGGGGAGCGATATGGGCTCTCCAGGAGGCTTCAGAAGTGCGACCGAGTGTGCCGTAGAGGCTGTACAAGAGGCTCCATAGGAGGAAGATAGGGAGCAAGAAACGGGCTCTATAGAGGGCTGCATAGTGGAGAGAAAGATAGAGATAGGGGCTCGATAGCAGGGAATTCTTGGCGGCGATAGAAGATCTAGAGGGAGTTCCGTGGAGGAGAGAGCAAGAGCGAGATAAGGACTATGTAGAAGACCCCACAGCGAGGACCATGTGTAGAGGGTTCCATGGGGAGTGAGAGGGCGTGATAGGGTCTCTAGGGGGTGCCCCTTTCGGGATAGAGAGGGCGTGATAAGTGCTCTATCGGGGTTCGATAGCGTAGACCTAGGGGGCGAGATAGGGGCTTTCTATAGAGCTCTAGAAGGGAGACAAAGAGCAAGAAAGGGGCTCCATATGTCGGACTTATTGGTCGTGAGTGGAGCTCTATAGACGTTTCCATGGGTGCAAGACAGGGCATGAGAGGGTCTTTGTAGGAAGATGTAAAAGGGGTACAGAAGGTGCTCTCCAAGGGGGCACAATATCAGGAACTTAGGGGGCGCTCGAGGGGCTCTCTAGAGTGCTCTAGAGGCACAATACCGGAGGCGATAGGGGCTGTTTAATGGGTTCCGTGGGGAAGGTGAAGGGGACTCTATAGAGTGTTGCCTACGGGAGACAATAAGCGAGATAAGGACTCTAGAGAGGGCTCCACGTGTGGGACTTATTAGCCGTGATAGGAGATCTACAGGGGCTTCCATGGGGGCGACGTAGGGTATGATGGGGGCGACGTAGGGTATGATAGGGGCTCCGTAAGTGGCTCCATAGGTGGGATATTGGGAGCCCCTAATGGGTTCTATACAGGGCTCCATTGGCGAAACAGAGCAAGATAGGGACTCTGGAGGGGGCGCCACAAGCCCACTGCAGGGCGCGGTAATGGTCGTAGAAGGGACTCCGTAGGAGGGACGCAGGGACAGTGAAAACACCTCTCTAGAAGACTCCATAGGGGAGAAAAAGAGCGAGATAGGGGCTCCATAGCACACTCCATATGCGGCACTTTTTTGGCCATTATGGGAGCTCTCCGTATCAACAGAGGGTGCGATAAGGGCTGTTAAAGGGGCTCCATAGGAGGGACATTGAGAGCGCGATAGGGACTCTAGAGAGAGGTCCGTAGGGGAGACAGAGAGAGATCGGGGCTCTAGGTGTGGCGCCTTATGCCAACTACAGGGCACGATAACGCCATACGAGGGACAGTGGAAGAGTGATAGCACCTCTCTAGAAGGCACCATAGGCGAGAGAAAGTGTGAAAGAGGGGCTCTAGAGAGGGCTCCATATGCGGGACATATCGGCTGCGATGGGAGCTCTGTAGGGGGTTCCACTGGGGTGAAAAAGGGCGTGATAGGAGCTGAATACGGGGCAGCATATGGGTTAGAGAGGGGTCGATACGTGCTCTGCAAGTGACTCCACAGCGGGATCATAAGGGGAGAGATAAGGGCTCTCTAGGGGGCACCAGAAGTGCGACTGAGTGTTCCAAAGAGTCTATCCATGCGGCTCGATAGGAAAAAGAAAAGGAGTAAGAAACGGGCTCTATAGAGGGCTGCAGAACCCCAAAACGGGCTCAGAAACCCAAAAATGGATTGAGGAACCCCCCAAAAAGCTGAGGAACACAAAAATTGGCTGAGGAATCCAAAAATAGATTGAGGAACCAAAAATTTGCTGAGGAACCCAAAAATGGATTGAGAAACCCAAAAAGGGGTTGAAGAACCCAAAAATGGATTGAGGACCACAAAAATGGATTGAGAAACCCCAAAATGGGCTGAGGAAACTAAAACGGGCTCATGAACAAAAAAATGGGTTGATGAACCAAAAATGGATTGAGGAACCATAAAATGGGCTCAGGAAAAGAAAAATGCATAGAGGAACCCAAAAATGGGCTGAGGAACCCACAGATGGGCTGAAGAAGCCAAAAATGGATTGAGGGACCCAAAAATGGATTGAGGGACCTAAAAATGGACTGAGGAACCCAAAAATGGCCTGAAGAACCCAAAAACACATTGAGGAAACCAAAAATGGATTGAGGAACCCAAAAGTGGGTTGAGGAATCCAAAAATGGGCTCAGGAACACAAAAAATGGATTGAGGAACCCAAAAATGGTTTGAAGAAACCAAAAATGGGCTGAGGAACCCAAAAGTGGAGTGAGGAAACCAAAAATGGATTGAGAAACCGAAAAAATGGATTGAGGAGTCCAAAAATGGTCTAAGGAAACCAAAAATTCCTCAGCCCATTTTTTGGTTCCTCAGCCCATTTTTGGTCTCCTCAACCCATTTTTGGTCTCTTCAATCCATTTTTGGGTTCTTCAGCCCGTTTTTAGGTTCCTCAATCCATTTTTGGGTTCCTCAATCCATTTTTGGGTTCCTCAACCCATTTTTGGTGTCCTGAGCCACTTTTTGGTTGCCTCAATCCTTTTTTAGGTTTCTCAGCCCATTTTTGGTTTTTCAGCCCATTTTTGGGTTCCTCAATCCAGTTTTTTGGTTCCTCAATCCATTTTTTGTTTCTTCAGCCCATTTTTGGTTCCTCAGCCCATTTTTTCGGTTCTTCAGCTCATCTTTCTCTCCACTCTGCCGCTTGCTCCTTTTCTCCACTCTGCCGTTTCTTGACCTTTTCTTCCTCCTTTAGAGCCGCATGTATAGACTCCTTGGAACACTCAGTCGCACTTCTGGTCTACGCTATCGAACCCCGATAGAGCACTTATCACGCCCTCTCTATCCCGAAAGGGGCACCCCCTAGAGACCCTATCACGCCCTCTCTCCCCATGGAACCCTCTACACATGCCCCTATCGTGCCCCTCAGGTCCTCGCTGTGGGGTCTTATACATAGTCCTTATCTCGCTCTTGCTCTCTCCTCCACGGAACTCCCTCTAGATCTTCTATCGCCGCCAAGAATTCCCTGCTATCGAGCCCCTATCTCTATCTTTCTCTCCACTATGCAGCCCTCTATAGAGCCCGTTTCTTGCTCCCTATCTTCCTCCTATGGAGCCTCTTGTACAGCCTCTACGGCACACTCAGTCGCACTTCTGAAGCCTCCTGGAGAGCCCATATCGCTCCCCTTATGATCCCGCTATGGAGCCCTCCGAAGAGCACCTGTCGAACCCTCTCGACACCTTATGCCGCCCTCTATTGAGCCCCTCTCGCGCCCTGTGTCGCCCCAGTGGAACCCCCTATAAAGTTCCTATCCCTGCGATAAGTCGCGCATATGGGACCCTCTCTTGAGTCCCTATCTCGCTCTTTGTCTCTCCTATGGAGCCGTCTCTACAGCCCCTATTACAACTCTTAATGTCCCTCCTAACGGAGCCCCTTTTACAGCCGGTTCCATAGTCACAGAAAAGGTCTCTTCCTGCCCTTTGACAGCAGCAGTCATTTAAATGTTCATCCATCTCAGCCGTAAGCAGCCGCATCACTGTAAAACGTCTAGCTGTTGCTCAGAAAAGAAACCTGTCAGACGAGAAATGTTTCACCCTGCAAGATCATCCTCTGCCTTCGTCTGCGCAGCACAAGTAATCAAACGAACTGGTAATAGTCCAGAGAGGAGCGATTCATATTTTCATGTGCTTCCTAGCAGACTCGGGATGCACGGAAGCTTTACATCGAGAGATAAGTCTAACTGTGTACTGTTAGATCTGAAATGGGTTCCTTTCCAGTTTATTCATCAGGCATCTGTTCATCACACACAGGTACGCCTTCCAGTCTGCTTCTTGCCTCGGAGCCGTGCCTTCTCTGCTCTCTTCTGCCGTCTCTGCCACAGCTCTTCCGCATGACTGTAAAACGCGTGTGTTTGGCCGCTAGATATGAACCGATTTATCCCGCAAGGTCATTCGTCCGCGGAGGTTGAAACCTCCGTAGAGAGAGCCTGTGTTGTCTTTCTTAGCCGAGCAAGTTCCGCGCGCATTCTTGGGCATTTTCAGCAGACTCCGGTTCCACAGGTTCTTTACACAAAGAGGTAAAGCTGTCTGAGAACTGCTAGGGCTGAAACGTGTTGCTGTCAAAAGTTTTCTTCGTGCACCCGTTTCAAAGCCACAGAAAAGCAGTCGCTCTGCTCCTTCCCTCCGATAGCAGCCGTCATTTGAGTCTTCATCCACCTCTGCACTTAGCAGCCACATCACCTCAGTGGGAATTCTCAGCCGCTGGTGAATCTCTTTCCGTAGAAGGCATTAAATCACTCAAAAAAAGCAGCAGGTTCTTCAGCGCTCGCCTGTCTCCTCGGAAGATCAACACCCAGGGAATGCATTGTTAATCACCCTGCTTGTCCGCAAGGCTGACAATGTCTGGG
This sequence comes from Dromococcyx pavoninus, assembly GCA_033558185.1. Lineage (NCBI taxonomy): Eukaryota > Metazoa > Chordata > Aves > Cuculiformes > Neomorphidae > Dromococcyx > Dromococcyx pavoninus. Next base: position 351,480 of record JAUMJL010001058.1, read on the forward strand.
ACGGGGGAGAGAGATAGAGGGTGGCATAAGGTGTCCAGAGGGTTCGACAGGTGCTCTTCGCAAGGCTCCATAGCGGGATCATAAGGGGAGCGATATGGGCTCTCCAGGAGGCTTCAGAAGTGCGACCGAGTGTGCCGTAGAGGCTGTACAAGAGGCTCCATAGGAGGAAGATAGGGAGCAAGAAACGGGCTCTATAGAGGGCTGCATAGTGGAGAGAAAGATAGAGATAGGGGCTCGATAGCAGGGAATTCTTGGCGGCGATAGAAGATCTAGAGGGAGTTCCGTGGAGGAGAGAGCAAGAGCGAGATAAGGACTATGTAGAAGACCCCACAGCGAGGACCATGTGTAGAGGGTTCCATGGGGAGTGAGAGGGCGTGATAGGGTCTCTAGGGGGTGCCCCTTTCGGGATAGAGAGGGCGTGATAAGTGCTCTATCGGGGTTCGATAGCGTAGACCTAGGGGGCGAGATAGGGGCTTTCTATAGAGCTCTAGAAGGGAGACAAAGAGCAAGAAAGGGGCTCCATATGTCGGACTTATTGGTCGTGAGTGGAGCTCTATAGACGTTTCCATGGGTGCAAGACAGGGCATGAGAGGGTCTTTGTAGGAAGATGTAAAAGGGGTACAGAAGGTGCTCTCCAAGGGGGCACAATATCAGGAACTTAGGGGGCGCTCGAGGGGCTCTCTAGAGTGCTCTAGAGGCACAATACCGGAGGCGATAGGGGCTGTTTAATGGGTTCCGTGGGGAAGGTGAAGGGGACTCTATAGAGTGTTGCCTACGGGAGACAATAAGCGAGATAAGGACTCTAGAGAGGGCTCCACGTGTGGGACTTATTAGCCGTGATAGGAGATCTACAGGGGCTTCCATGGGGGCGACGTAGGGTATGATGGGGGCGACGTAGGGTATGATAGGGGCTCCGTAAGTGGCTCCATAGGTGGGATATTGGGAGCCCCTAATGGGTTCTATACAGGGCTCCATTGGCGAAACAGAGCAAGATAGGGACTCTGGAGGGGGCGCCACAAGCCCACTGCAGGGCGCGGTAATGGTCGTAGAAGGGACTCCGTAGGAGGGACGCAGGGACAGTGAAAACACCTCTCTAGAAGACTCCATAGGGGAGAAAAAGAGCGAGATAGGGGCTCCATAGCACACTCCATATGCGGCACTTTTTTGGCCATTATGGGAGCTCTCCGTATCAACAGAGGGTGCGATAAGGGCTGTTAAAGGGGCTCCATAGGAGGGACATTGAGAGCGCGATAGGGACTCTAGAGAGAGGTCCGTAGGGGAGACAGAGAGAGATCGGGGCTCTAGGTGTGGCGCCTTATGCCAACTACAGGGCACGATAACGCCATACGAGGGACAGTGGAAGAGTGATAGCACCTCTCTAGAAGGCACCATAGGCGAGAGAAAGTGTGAAAGAGGGGCTCTAGAGAGGGCTCCATATGCGGGACATATCGGCTGCGATGGGAGCTCTGTAGGGGGTTCCACTGGGGTGAAAAAGGGCGTGATAGGAGCTGAATACGGGGCAGCATATGGGTTAGAGAGGGGTCGATACGTGCTCTGCAAGTGACTCCACAGCGGGATCATAAGGGGAGAGATAAGGGCTCTCTAGGGGGCACCAGAAGTGCGACTGAGTGTTCCAAAGAGTCTATCCATGCGGCTCGATAGGAAAAAGAAAAGGAGTAAGAAACGGGCTCTATAGAGGGCTGCAGAACCCCAAAACGGGCTCAGAAACCCAAAAATGGATTGAGGAACCCCCAAAAAAGCTGAGGAACACAAAAATTGGCTGAGGAATCCAAAAATAGATTGAGGAACCAAAAATTTGCTGAGGAACCCAAAAATGGATTGAGAAACCCAAAAAGGGGTTGAAGAACCCAAAAATGGATTGAGGACCACAAAAATGGATTGAGAAAC